>CM050168.1:172700767-173300767 GCA_027410445.1 Discoglossus pictus | reverse complement strand
TCTAAAAAAACAACAGAGCACAGAGACACAACCTGTAAGCACAAGCTCAGGAATGAACTGAGCAAGGGGATGTGGCCCCTCCCACGGGAAGAGGCGGAGTGAGAGAGGGCCCCTCACACAAACCCAGGTGTTTAACCTGGAACATATATCTATATATATATATATAAAATTACACAATTGCACATGAATGCCATGTATCTAGTGGTCTATGGGATGAATGTATGTAATTTTCAGCCATGCAAAATATAGCACAGAGCTCCTTTCACAACATTCAAAGCTTCATAACAAGCCCTTGAGCACTTCCATTGGTATGGTAATGTGTTCTAAAATAATCAGCCAATCACACCAACAAGTTGGACAATATTGATATAATTATATATGGGGATATGTTTTCTAGCCTCCTCTGGCTGGAAGAAATTCTGCAATTGACCTTACACATCACCCTGCTCAGTGAGTCATAGCAGTTATCTTTATTGAAGACTCTGTGTTCTGGCCTATGCAACTGTTCTCTTCTCAATCAGACACACTGTGATGACATCATCAGGAACCCTGGAGGCGGGGTGGCAACCATTTTTATATTATACTGGTAACTTGCCCGTCATAAATGACAATATAATTTAATGTCATCTTGAATGGTGTGTGCAGTCTCTCTCTCTGTGTTGGACCCCTCTCTCTGTTCTGTCTGCCTCTGTGCTGTTTCTCTCTATGCGCTCTCTCTCTCTGCTCTCTCTCTCACTGTACACTCTCTTTGCATTCTCTCTTTCTGTGCACACTCTGTGCGCTCTTTCTCTGTGTGCTCTCTCTCTGTCTGTGAGCTTTTTCTCTGCGTGCTTTCGCTCTGTGCTCTCTCTCTCTCTCTGTGCTCTCTCTTTATGCCCTCTGCTGTGCACTCACTCTCTCTATCCTGTGTCTCTCTTTCCTCCTCTTTTGCTCTGTCTCCCTCTCTTTCTTTCTCTATCTGTCTGGTCTCTCTCTCGCTCTCGTCCTATGTGTCTCTCTCTTTCCTGTCCCTCTCTCTGTCCTGTGTGTGTCTCTGTCTCCTGTCTCTCTGTCCTGTGTCTGTCTCTCTCTCTCCTGTCTCTCTCCCCTTTTCGCTGTCTCTCCCGTCACTGTCTCTCCCATCAATGTCTCTCCCTACCCTGTCTCTGCTGTCGCTCTCTCACCCAGAGCTCTCTCCTTCCCGTCCCTGAGCCGCATAATGGTGGTGGTGAACGGTGTGACTGCCCATGACAGGTTGTTAAATATTGATATTGAGAGAAAAGCACACAAAAAGAAACTATGGTATATCTACAAGTCATATTGAATAAATGCTTGCCCATTATTCCAGGGTTATAGAATTATCAATTAAAATATGACTTTATTACAAAAAATATATACACACACATAATAAAATCCAACGTATTAAAATATAAATATACAGTATATACAGTCCCCCTCCTGATGTGGTACATGGGAAAATATATGATCCTAGAATTAATATACTGTAAATAGGAAAATATATATCACCTACACTGTGTAGTGGAGTTTGGACTAGGACCCACTATTTGCCCTCTGACTAGTACAAGAGTGACATCATCAGGAGGAGACCAGCTGGAGTCTGATGAGCGCATTTTGCGGAGGAGCTTCAACGGAGGCTACAAAAGAACAGAGGAGGAGCGTCCTTATAACAGGTAAGTCCAATGAGTGATTTAACTATTAATACCCTGACTTTTCTTTCCTAGATCCAATGGATAGTGACATTGCTGAAGAGGGAGAAGATAAGCAGGAATGAGCCATATACTATTGAAAAATACGTTCATATTAAAGATAGATAATCAACTAATGATGATAGTGTTATCACACTACTTATTACTCAGTTGCGATGTGCAATTGCCTTTTTCCGGTTTAACACAGGATCACAAAGATATTGAGCTGGAATGAAAATCATGACAGAAAGTGCCCTTAAATATATGTGTAACACGATAAAAACCTATAAAATACACATTTACAGTATATGCACACAAGCAGCATACAGTACATATGCCACATACATGCCACACACAAGCTGATCAGCTCATTCACGATGTGTATAACACTGTAATGCTGCATCTGGCCATGTGTATTTTATAAGTTTTTATTGTGTTACACATATATTTAAGGGCACTTTCTGTCATGATTTTCACTGATTTCCATTCCAGCTCAATGTCTTTGTGATCCTGTGTTAAACCGGAAAAATACAATTGCACATCACGACTGAGTAATAAGTGATGTGATCACAAGGATATTGAGCTGGAATGGAAATCAGTGACAATCATGACAGAAAGTAGTAGAATCTTATCAGAAACTGATTCCTCTGCTGATTTGCCATGGATTCCATTTTGAGGAAGAATTCCATTGCATTTAGCTGCTTTAGGGGTCGTGTAGCCTCGTTTTTGTTTTTTTTCGGCAGCCATTTTCTCTCGCTTAGGAGATTTTCAAGTTAAACTTAGTAGATTTGTCTGAATTCGATGTTTAAGCTGTGTTGCAGAGGGTGTGGGTAAGGTTTTTATGGTATTTTTGTGTGTATTTTTGTGTTTTTTAATGTTTTGCGCTGTCTGCGGGTTATCCGTTAAGGTCGTATTTTTGCGAATCCGTAATGGATTTTTTTCGAAGTCCCGCGAATCGTAATTGTTTTTGTGTAAGTCCGCAATTTTTTTTTGTCTAAGTCCCGCGGCTGGTATATTTTTGTGTAAGTCGGTAGTTAGTCATTGCGTGTTTATGTTTTTTTTTCCAAGTCCCTCTTGTGTAGTGGTTTTTAACCGGTTGTAAGGCCCGGTAGAGCTTCGCGAGGGTCCGCATTTGTGGTCCGAATGTCGTAGGGGGTAGTAGGGACGAGCACCTATTGCGCTCATCTCCACCAGCGCAAGGAGCGCCTTTGGCCAGCAGTTGCAGCGGGCCAAAGCAAGCGTTGGCAACAACCAGCATGCTGACAACTATATATGTGAAATAAATATTATTTATGTTTTAGACTTTATTATCTGTATTTTAGAATTTATTGATATTGCTTCACGTATTTTAACTTTTTTATGATAATAAATGATACGGATTAATCATGTGATTGAATATACCATTATTGTTATTGTTATGTATATTATTACTATAACTTTTTTATGCTTTTAAATTGTATTATAGCTATTGAATATCCCTTGTAACGAATAGTCCATGTATACCTAGATTTATATCTATACACATATGGACATACACATACAAAAAATATGTTTTTTTCTCCTAGTGGATGAGATACTGAGGAAGCTGCTGAGAGCGTTGAAACGCGTTTATCCTATCATCACAATATAGCTGGGATTTGTGTACCTGACAACCACACTAGCTTGTGTGTACTACTTCTGCCACAATTTTATCATTACTCGTAATAGTGATTTTTTATTTCACATTTTCAATTTCATTGTTTATGTGAAATAGTGTGGTGTATAATAAAGTCCTTCTTTAAATCTATGGGACTTTGTATGCTCTACCTCTCAGCACCAGATCTATCCCCCTCTCTTCTAACACATGTCTCCAACTGCCTCTCTAGTATATCCTCTTGGATGTCCACCCACCATCTCAAACTCAACATGTCTAAAACTGAACTCCTAATCTTCCCTCCCTCTCCCACAGCTTCAATTCCTCACATCTCTCTTACTGTCAACAATGACATCATCACCCCCTCCTCCCAAGCCCGTTGTCTTGGGGTTCTTTTGGACCCCGCCCTGTCCTTCATCCCTCACATACAATCACTAACTAAATCTTGTCTTCTCCATCTAAAAAACATCTCCAGAATTCGCCACTTTCTTACACAGGACACAACTAAAATCCTTATACACTCTCTCATCATCTCTCGACTGGACTACTGCAACTCGCTTCTTGCTGGCCTCCCCTCCACCCGACTATCTCCACTTCAATCCATTATGAATGCCTCTGCTAGACTCGTCTTCCGTACACAACGTTCAGTGTCGGCATCACCTCTCTGTCAATCTCTCCACTGGCTTCCCATAGCCTCCAGAATAACATTTTAAATCCTGACCCTTACTTTCAAAGCCCTCAACAAGTGCACTCCCCCATACCTTTCTGGTCTCATCTCCAAATACTCCCCTGAAATGCCCTCTTCGCTCTGCTAATGACCTTTTTCTTTCCACAACTCTTGTCACCTCTTCTCATTCTCGCCTTCAGGACTTTTCTCGTGCTGCCCCTATTCTCTGGAACTCCTTGCCTCGCTCCACCAGACTATCCTCCAACCTCAAATCATTCAAATCCTCTCTAAAAACACATCTCTTTAAAGAAGCGTATCACCTCTCACCCTAACACACTCTCAAATCTCTCTCCCTCCTTTTCCTCACACAATACCTTTAGGATGTAAGTCTGCGAGTTTCAATCCCACAAGGTGTTTTAGGGAAAGCACCATGGACACTGGATTCCAAACTCAAAGACAGGGCCCTCCTTGTTTTACTATGTGTTAATTTGTATGTATCTTTGTCTTGAACTTATCTTATGTACAGCGCTACGGAATATGTTGGCGCGTTATAAATAAACGATAATAATAATAATAATATTTCCACGAATCACCATTATTATTTACTTCATTACTTTTGTCCACATCTAAAAACAATAGGAGATGACCATACCACCTGAGATTGACAGGAACAATCTCACCAATGTTTTTATATACCTCACATTTTTTGAGGGTATTCAAGGTGAGAGTCCAACTATTCTAGTTGCACATATTGTGTATAAAATAGCTTACCTTTTGATTAATCTGCACTAGATAGTGGTGCGCATTCTCCTACCCCCCCCTCCCCCCCCCCCAAACAAAGGAGAGCAGCCTCAAGATTTATATAGAATATACGCCAAATAATATAAGACCATTATAGTCCATCTGAACTAAGACATTGGAAGGATCTGGAAAATCAGAGAGCGAGGCTACCAAGTGGGATCCACCGAACCAAAAACTTCTGAATTTGCAGGTAATCAATGCTTGCTCCCACCTGTCCTTGTAGTGAGCTATTGTTGTTGAAATACATAACCACAACCCTGACATTTTACTCCAAAACCCAGTTATTATAATCATAACACAGTGGCCTCTGATTTTCTTTAGTTTACTTTGTACAAACAAGTGGATCAGTAACAGAATAGTATTCAAAAATATCTGCTGCTGACTGACTGACTGAACAGAAAAGTAAACAAAACACAGCTTTTTATAATAATAAATACATAAAAATGGCATAGTCCATTATCACCCCTCCAGAAAAAATGACACAGTCCAACAACAACCATCTCTAGACCGATAAATGATTATTTATATTAAAAGTTAAACATGCAGTTTGCACGTGTCAGCCATGCCTGGTACGTCACATTATCTACGTACAACACTTTGAAGTTGTAATCTCTTGCGCATAGGTCAAATCTGATGTTCGGCCTTGTCTTCTGCTAAAGCACATTTTGTTTAGACTAAAGAATTGTTGACTGTTTCCTTAGAGAAACTGCAGAATAATGGAAAAGCAAAATTAACTGTTTCATACCTTATGTCCTGCGATGGAAAAGTACTGGTTTAGAGCTTACATCTAGCCAAATATCACAAATGCTACAAAATTGATAAATGCTATATATATATATATATATATATATAAAAATATTTATATTCCTTTAATCCTCCTGCTATTCCTTTGTTTGTAATCTAAATCCAAATCAAATTCTGCCATGTTAATGACGTAACATTCAATAACCAGATAAATAGCTAAGCATATATATATCAAATCAAATAAATTAGTTCACATATGGGACGTGTCCCCTATATCAAAATATATATTCCACGTCCAAAAAGGAACCAAAAGGTCATAAGTCTAATTAATGGAATGGGAACATACCATGGTAATTGTTGTAGAAAAATCATCACCACAAACCACATTTTACTCTGAAACCCACTCATGATACCAAAACACAGAGGCCTCTCTGTCTGCTGCTGACAGATGCGTGTATTAAATTAAATCTGATAATAAGAAAAAAATCAGAGGCCTCTGTGTTTTGGTATCATGACTGGGTTTCGGAGTAAAATTTAATTTGTGGTGATGATTTTGCTACAACATTTGGCGAGCCAGCCAGGAGTGCCCTACTTGTCCGTAGAGAACACCTGAGCTTCTGGAATTCATGGGGGAGATGCTTGACCCAGACTGACTTCTACCCGGAACCTGTTATGATTGCATTTTGTATTTGTTTGTTGTTGATAACCTAAGAATGCTAATTAGTGATATTATGTAAAATAGTGTAATTAACAGAAGTAGAATTTATTAAGACATTTTACATGTAAAGGTGTTAGTTACTGAGACTAGATTAAGAGATATTGTACCTGATGAAACGATAGAGTGTAGATTTGCTATCTACCCTGGCAAGATGCCGAAGTGACAAGTGGCTGTTGGGATAGAATCATGTATGATTTGTGGGCCCATTTATGTGCTGTGAGTACTGAGTGTCAGTACTGAGTGTCAGTACCATGTGCAGTGAGGCGTGAGAAATTGAGAGAGAATGAGGGTTGGTCCTCTGTTCTGTGTTATTGTTGAGAGTGGCTGAATTTATAGTGTTATGGAAGTGTGTGAACCAGAAAGAAAGAGCTGTGTGTGAGTGTGTGAATTGATCGTTCCAAACACTGAATTATCTTACTTTTTCTTTGTACTGCGCATGCTGTGTGTTCTAAGTAGGTTGTATTTAATTTTATTGTTGCATGTCGCAACATTGCTGACACCCCCCCATGTCCTTACGGCTGTTGTTTAGTTTTTTTTTTTTTTCTCCAAGATAGTGTGTTTCTAGTTGAGATAAGGGAGCTAATTCAATTGTATTCTTTGTTGAACTTCAACTTCTGATAAGCCGATATTTCTACCTTCAAAATGTGTGTATATTTTTGTAGCGGGAGCAAATGTATCCTGCTGGTAATTTTTTTTTTATGTAAAGATATTGCAAGGTGTAATTAATGGAAATAGAAACAGGCAGCCCCCATTATTGTTCATTTTCAGTTAATATGTTATTTTTGTTTGTTGTGTAGCTGGCAGTGATCTGGTAGAGATAAGCATAGGTTTTGTAGTCTATAGATTATTTTGGTTTCTACATTTGAAGGTTGTATTTCACGCGTAAGTTACTTAATTAGTGTGAGGATGGCATTAGTAATTGTTTTGGGAACTGTGTTGTATGTATGTTTTTTTTCCGCTATGAGTTAAGATTTTATTGTGTTACATTTTATTTTTTACGAGTGCATATGTGTTATTTTGATTTAATGTGCCTTGTGTTTGGCTTTTGTGACGTTGTGATTAATAGACAATTGTTAATAGTTACATATTTGTGTTTACAGTTACTGAGAGATGTGAGCGACTGCCCAGTCCACCTTAGATAATATCCTTAGCAAGATTTATACTGATAATATAGAGTCTGTGGAATAACAAAATAAATGGTTTGATTTCTTATTTAGTCATGTTTCAGAAATAATTTAGAAAGGATAGTTTTATGATTTAATGATGTTTTTCTGTAGTGTCTTTGCCCAAGTTATGTTATAACCCCCTCCCTTCCCCAGAAGATTCCCACCCCTTGTATTCTTAAAGGTATAGAGTGTGACGTGAAAAGTTGTCCCAGTAAAAATGAAAGAATGTATTATAATAAGTTACTTATATAGATCAGATCACCTGTGCACAGAGTAATTGTCTACCTACCGCCCTAATAAGAAGTATTGTGTTGTTATTTACTGCTAGTGATAAAAGTGACATACCCTGTTGTGGTCCCAGGTGTATTGGACCTTCTGCACCAGCATTAGCTCCACCCCTGTTGCAAGCGTAATAATGATCTTTATGCAAATATTAATGACATAAAGGATTTAATGACTAAGTTAAACAGTTATTTCAGTGAAATTATACTTGATTATAGAAATATTGTGTATTTATCCCCATAAAGTTTCATATGTAATTTAAGAGATTGGTTTTATGTTTTTTTTTAGATTTGATGGACATATATTTTGTTTTATTTTGATTCTTTTGATCAAATTATGTTTAGGATTAGTTATAGGTAAATATATATATATGATTTGCTAAAATGTGATTGTTTTTGTTTTGATATTTACAAGGTGATTTGAGGAGATCTATGCGCATATAAAGTATTCTGTAAGATCACAATTATATAATTATATGTTCTATGTTGTTTGAAATAAGTGTTGTGGAGTGAATGATGATTGGAGCTGTTCATGTTTGTCCATGTGTGTGTGGTTGTAGATGTTTTCTTTCTGTATGATCGAGTATTGGGGTTGAGTGAGTAAACATGGAGTAGAAAGTGACATGAGAGTGTTGTTATCTGATGGGGAAATATTCCTTGTAGATGATGCAGTTTTTGTGTTATTCCTCTTTCTCCCTGTTTATTTTGTTATGTCATCTATGTTCTGGGTGTGATGTGGATTGTGATGCTTGATTTGCTGTTGATTTGCTGGGAATGTTATATACTGAATATTGGTGGTCACATACAGTACCAGTGTTCAGATTATATCATTGCATTTTGTGTAAGGATTGTCCATTATATCTGACGGACAGTGTGATAATGTTGTTATGGAGAATATAATCTGAAATCTGATCAATTTCTGATTAATATTTGTGATTATATGCCGTTGACCAATTTAGATAAATGCTAATACATTTTATTTTTATTTTTTATTTTTTAGATCTGGTTCCTACTTATGTTATTTTTTTTATTTACAAGTAAATATACTAATTGTTAAAGAACTGGGTTATTAAAAATAGACAAAGAGAGAGATTAAAAAGTTCTATGTTTTCAGAAAGCTATCTCACTTCCAAGGTCGTACAATGAGAAGCAGTTTTGTTTCTGCTTAAAAGGACCAAAACAGCTTGTGATATGATTCCCATGTAGAATTATAGAAGCAGTGAAGTACACCATTTTAGGATAATATTTATAAGGGAAAATATCTGTTCCAAAAACATGATCATAATTATTAAGGTTGTAAGATAACAATTAACAATGTGAAATTATTTTATGGGTTATGATAAGCGTACAGGATAATCAGAAATGTCAACTGACTAAGAATATATTTTTTATTAGTTTTCTTTTTTCTAATGTTTTGTTTTCCTTTTTATTTAATTTTTTTTATTTTGCTGGTCTGTTTTTTCCTGTCCAGCTTATTTTTTTGTTTGAATTTTTTATGCTCATTTGAAGCTATCCTCAATGTTGACATTGTAATAAACGTGGTATGTGCACAATCCCTGTCTCTTGGTTACTGTACAGGTGGACATTGGAAAGTACCCATATAACTAGAAATCAGTGACAGATATCTTATCTGGTTAAAGAACCTTATCATACCAATTCTGTTTTATTTTTGTGTGTTATGTTTTGTTTATCCATGTTGGATTAATACTGTGGCATTGTGACATATATTTTTTCAGGCCTATCCCCAGCTCAGATGATGGCCATGGTGCAAATGAGTAGAGAATTGGGAAATCTTTTCAAAGTATTTCTAGACCTCTAAGAAAGAAACATGATGATGTGGATTACATTATGAGTTAAGAAAATATTTTAGAGCTTTATTAGTAAATGTATATTGACAGTAATAAAATTAGTAATTTCCTTTTAAATATACAACCTGTTACAGGATAAATCAAGTAATGTCTTATCACTTATAGAGACAATTAGTAGTATTGAAACTGTCCTAATGATAAATGATAATTTTCAATTGTTTAAACTTTGTAAATTTGAGTAAAATTGAGGTTTAAGCTGTGTTGCAGAGGTCCTAAGTGTCCCCCTTTCTGTGGGTAAGGTTTTTATTTTATTTTTGTGTGTAATTTTGTGTTTTTTAATGTTTTCCGCTGTGTGCCGGTTGTCCATTAAAGTCGTATTTTTGCAAGACCGGTATGGATTTTTTCTAAGTCCCACGGGTCATTGCAGCCGACGTGGGAGCCTCCACCTCCGGAAATGCGGCCCCTCACTTTGCGGCCCAAAAGTCGTAGGGGGTTGTAGGGAAGAGCGCTTACGGCACTCATCTCCCCCAGCGCAAGGAGCGCCTTTTGTGCTCCCTGCCAGCAACTGTAGCCCTCGCTTCGCTACGTGAGCCCACAAGCGTTAGCAACAACCCGCATGCTGACAACTAAATATGTGATCTGTGAGAAAGTCACATACTCCTTGTTCTGTGCCTGAATATCCGCACATGATGGCCTATTGCTTTGGCCAATGGATCTCAGAAGCAAGTGATCGGCCTGTTTATCGTTTACTGAGCATACTGTATGTCTTCATTGTTTTGTCATTTTTATTTTATCTTGCTTTATATCTGCCTGTGTCCTACACAACTTTATCTGAATACACTCTCCCCAGCCTTGATCTGTAAAAGCCTTCAGATGCCGCTAAACACGTAGTACTGTGTAAATGCACATTTTATTCTGTTCTATAAATTTTACTTGATTTTCGATCTTACTTGCAGCAAAAAGTTGTTCTGTAGGACACAGGCAGGAAGATATGCAACAAAGTGAGTATGTTGGTCATTAAGCTGTAGAAAGCATGCTGTTGTCTAAGGAATAGAAAGATACCTTTTTCTGCCTCTGTCAATGAGTCTGTTGGGATTGAGTGCCACAGCCTGCAGTAGTGATATCACCACTATCTAAGCATGCTGGGAGTTTTTAACTGACTGAGCTGTCAGTCACGGACAGGTAGATTATGCAGTGTGTGGTGCATAGCCTATTAGCTGCAACTGCTACACCCACCTGCTCGCTAGTAATGCAGGGCACTGGAAAATGGCTGCAAGAAGAACCATAATCTCATATAACAAATATATATGGGTAAAAAGGCAGCTCTTAAAAAAACCTGTAAGTGCATATTACTTTATCTTTACTGATCTGCCTGTATGTGATGATGCAGAATGGATAACATCAGTGGCCCTTTAAATTAATCCACATTGATGACCACACATTAAGCTGCTACAATTGAAAGGAGGCAATCCTAACTGTTAGTGCGTTTACTAGGATCAATGGAAATCTCATTACTTTGCATACCTGTCCAAAGCAGCTACAGGGCAGGGGCAGGCCACAATTTGAAAAATACTGTATACAACAGCTAATAAATTATAGGATATATTTAAACAGCTAATAAATTGTAGGCTATATTTATTAACCTTTTATTACACTACTACCCTTAAAACACGTATTCCTGTTATCAAGTGTAGCATATAGTATATTGTATATTGCAGAGCTGTAATTGTACCTGGATTTCTTGTAACTAGTATTTCCAGTTTTAAGGTTGTTAGCTGATTAACCTATAGCTTACCACGTATGACATAGTGCTTATAGAATTGTCCATTACATAGTGAAGTAATAAGCTCTTCTTACTACGCAAGAGGTAATAGGATTTCTTTACATCCACAGGAATTTATTTTTTAGTTGTGTTATTTGTGTATAGCACATATATGTCACTAGGTTTGTGTGATTTAATAAGTTGTGATTTATCACAAAATGAGTAAGACTGCGGAAAGAGGGTACTTTTTTTTGTTGTTTTCATATGTACCCGCACTAAGGCCTATTATACTACTACCCTTCACACAAAATATTTTGTAAAAAAATAAGATACTTTCAGGGTATCGATAAAGCTCTTAAAAATGAAATAATATACAGAACAAGCACGTAAAGTGATATAGCAAAGGTTCCAAATATGGTATCATTTAAAACTATAAGTGATAAAATGAGACGGGCACTTACATTTTTGGTGTAACTATGGTTATATTGAACGATGCAATGTGCTGCACAATAGTAAAACAAAAAGTATAAGTAAAAAACAGTGTCTCTTGCAATTACATATAAGAGGAATCATGCATTTTTTTATTGAGAAATGAATGAAAAAATCTGAGTTTTAAATATATACAGTACCTTGCAAAAGTATTCACCCCCTTGGCATTCTTCGTGTTTTTTTGTCTCACAGCCTTGAATTAACATGGATTGTTTGAGAATTTGCATCATTTAATTTACAGAACATGCCCACAACTTTGAAGATGTTTTTTTGTTTTTTTTATTGTGAAGCAAACAACAAATAGGACAACTTAACAGAAAAAGTTATTGTGCAAAACTATTCACCCCCCTAAAGTCAATACTTTGTAGAGCCATCTTTTGCAGCAATCACAGCACATCTTACCACTGGGATTTGTGCCCATTCCTCCTTGCAAAACTGCTCCAGCTCCTTCAAGTTGGATGGTTTGCGCTTGTGAACAGCAATCTTTAAGTCTGACCACAGATTTTCTATTGGATTGAGGTCTGGGCTTTGACAAGGCCATTCCAACACATTTACATGTTTCCCCTTATACCACTCAAGTGTTGCTTTTGCAGTGTGTTTAGGGTCATTGTCCTGCTGGAAGGTGAACCTCCATCCTAGCCTCAAATCACGCACAGAGTGGTACATGTTTTGCTCAAGAATCTCCCTGTATATAGCACCATCCATCTTTGCCTCAACTCTGACCGGTTTCCCAGTCCCGGCGGCTGAAAAACATCCCCACAGCATGATGCTGCCACCACCATGTTTCACGGTTAGGATGGTGTTCTGTGGGTGATGTGATGTGTTGGGTTTGCGCCAGACATAGCGTTTTCTTTGATGGCCGAAAAGTTACATTTTAGTCTCATCAGACCAGAGCACCTTCCTCCATACATTTTGGGAGTCTCCAACATGCCTTTTGGCAAACTCAAAACGTGCCATTTTGTTTTTTGCTTAAAGTAATGGCTTTTTTCTGGCCACTCTGCCATAAAGCCCAAGTCTATGGAGCGTACGGCTTATTGTTGTCCTATGTACAGATACTCCAGTCTCTGCTGTGGAACTCTGCAGCTCCTCCAGGGTTACCTTAGGTCTCTGTGCTGCCTCTCTGATTAATGCCATCCTTGCCCGGTCCGTGAGTTTTGGTGCGCGGCCGTCTCTTGGCAGGTTTGCTGTTGTGCCATGTTCTTTCCATTTGGTTATGATAGATTTGATGGTGCTTTTAAACAACATTGTCCCTTACTTGTTTGGAGAGTTCCATGGTCTTCATGGCAGTGTTTGGTTAGTGGTGCCTCTTGCTTAGGTGTTGCAGCCTCTAAGGCCTTTCAAAAAAGGTGTGTATATGTAATGACAGATCATGTGACACTTAGATTACACACAGATGGACATCATTTCACTAATTATGTGACTTCTGAAGATAATTGGTAGCACCAGAACTTTTTATGGGCTTCATAACAAAGGTGGTGAATACATACGCACATGCCAATTTTCTGTTTTCTATTTCTAAAAAAATAGTTTTATGTATATATTTTTCTCATTTTACTTCACCAACTTAGATTATTGTGTTCTGATCCATCACATAAAATTCAGATTAACAAAACATTGAACTTAAGGCTGTAATGTACCAAAATAGGTAAAAAAAAAGTCAAGGGGGTGAAGACTTTTGCAAGGCACTGTATATACAGTATATATATATATATATATATATATATATATATATATATATATATATATACAGTATATTATGATTTGTTTGTGCCTGTATCTATTTGAACATCCAATTTTCCCTTTTAAAGTCCACTGTCTCTTTTTCCATCAAAGAGACGGTACTTTAAGTGTGTTCTTTACCTATGTTGTTTTCATATGTACCAATACTAAAGTCTATTATACTACTTCCCTTAAAATTAACAAAAAGATATTTTGTAAAAAAAAAGATAATTTTAAGGTATTGATAAATGCAACTTAATGCTACCCCTTTTAGCAGTGATTCGCTATAGCGCTGTTTTTCCTGTAATTCCTTGCTATAGTGATGGTTTTGGGCCGCTTCGCAATAACGCCGTTTTTTCCTTCCACAACCTAACGCTTTTAACAGCGTCACAGCGTTAAGAGGGGCAGGGCAAGAGAGCAGAGGGAAACACAGAAAGAGATAGAGAGAAAGGAGAAAGAAAAAGAGTGAAAACAGGGAGAGATACATATAGAAGGCCCCAAAATCCTACCTACAGCATCCAGAGGCAAAGTACAGACAGTTTTCATTGTTCCCTTGTTTCTCATAAAGTAATTTTTAATTGTTAATTCTCTAATAAAATCTACATTCATTGTATTTTTTTTAGTGTTTTACAGATCATGTCTGAGTGCAAAGAAGATCAGTATAAGCTGAAGCACCAGAGCATATCACTGGATGTGAAAATACAGGTGCTGGACCGCCTGGAGAATGGGGAGCGGCAAGTTGATGTTGGAGCGTATATGAAATTGCCAACCTCCACCATCCACACCATCCTAAAGAACAAGGAGAAGATAAAGTAATGAGCGACTAGCATCACAGCATCTTCTGCAAAGTTTATTACCCACTCCCGATTCTACGACCTGGAGTTGATGGAGAAGAGTCTGTCTGAATAGACGATGAGCTGGAGCGTAACATGCCTCTCAGCCAGGCCATCATAATGGAGTAGGTGAGAAGAATTTACAGCCATATCCAAAGCCAAAATCCAGATGTGACCAGCCAGTAAATGTTGGTTTGACCACTTCAAAAAGAGCAACAACCTCTACAACATAAAGAAAAACGGAGAAGAGGCAAACGCTGATATGGAAGCTACTGCTGGCTTTCCAGCCACTTTGACATGGTTGAAAGAGGAAACTATCCACCAGGATAGGTGTATAACGTGGATGAGACTGCCCTCTTTTGGAAGTGGATGCCAAGATGTACTTTTATATCTAGCGAGCAGAAGAGAGAGCTGGGCTTCAAAGAGGCTAAAGACCCGCTAACCCTTTTTCTGGGTGGGAACACCAGCAGTGACTTCAAAATTAAGCCATTGCTGGTCTGCCACTCAAAGACACCAAGAACCCTGAAGGGCATTGCTATATCCAGTTTGCCAGTAATTTGGCAATTTAACAGGAAGGCCTGGATAACCATGAATGTTTTCAAGGAGTATTTCAGCAAGCATTTCTGTGTTTCTGTGCAGTGCTATTGTAGGTGCAAAGGACTTGCGGAAGAAGCACTCCTGATAATGGATAATGCCCCAAGCCACCTTACTAATTTGGCTGAGCTCCACTGCTGTATCCTGGTGGAAGTAGAGTTTCTGGTGCCCAACACTACTACGCTCATCCAGCCTATGACCGACCAGGGGGTCATTGCAACCTTCAAGGCCTACTATCTTTGTCGCACATTCTGCCAGCTCACTGACCACAAGGACAATCAATGGTGCACTTCTAGAAGACGTACACCACCATGCAGGCCGGAATGAACAATGTCCTGGAAGGAGGTGACACAGCAATGTCTAAAGGCTGTGTGGAAGAAGATCTGGCCAGAGCTGTATGAAGATGTGCAACCAGAAAGAAATTGAACCTTGTGACCACAGCTTGACTGGGAGATGCGGACGCCCAGGCTTCAGGCGAGAGGGCTTCAGGCGAGAGCTTGACCAAAAAAGACCTTGAACAAATGGTGCAACTGGGCATTGAGGAGAGCAGTAACTCCGACATAGAGCCACAGATTTCCTCTGCAAGACATTGCGACAAATTAATGACATCATGGATCATGTGGTGGCAAATGATCCAGATGCTGCAAGGAGCAGAAATGCAAGATGCATCATTGTTGGGAGTATGTCTTGCTATCAGCATATCCTATATAGCCAGCAAAAACAGAGGCAGATGTCACTGAACCAGTTTGTGACCAAGAAAGCCAGGCTGGAGGATGTGTCAACTTCTGCCACTTGAAGCCTGAAGCGTCAACTTTTTTTTTCTTTGTACTGTTCCTTTAATTTTGTTTTGAAAACATTTTTTTTTATCTTGTCATTATGTTTGCAGTTAATTCAAAGTTCAAATAAAATGAAACAGTTTCAAAACTCTATTGGTTTTGTATTTTATTTTCCATGAGTTCTCCTATTCCTATCTTCCCTATGTTGAAAGGACCCGCTGTTTCGCTTAACACTCATATTTCCTGGAACCTATCTACAGCGCCAAGCAGGGTATTCCTGTAATATACAGTGCCTTTTAAAAGTATTCACCCACCTTGACTTTTTACGTGTTTTGTTACATTACAGCCTTAAATTCAATCTTTTGTTAATCTAAATTTTATGTGATGGATCAGAACCCAATAGTCTAAGTTGGTGAAGTAAAATGAGAAAAATATATACATAAAACTATTTTTTAGAAATAGAAAACAGAAAATTGGCATGTGCGTATGTATTCACCCCCTTTGTTATGAAGCCCATAAAAAGCTCTGGTGCAACCAATTACCTTCAGAAGTTACATAATTTGTGAAATGATGTCCACCTGTGTGCAATCTAAGTGTCACATGATCTGTCATTACATATACACACCTTTTTTGAAAGGCCCCAGAGGCTGCAACACCTAAGCAATAGGCCCCACTAACCAAACACTGCCATGAACACCAAGGAACTCTCCAAACAAGTAAGGGACAATGTTGTTGAGAAGTACAAGTCAGGGTAGGTTATAAAAAATTATCCAAATATTTGATGATCCACAGGAGCACCATCAAATCTATCATAACCAAATGGAAAGAACGTGGCACAAGAGCAAACCTGCCAAGAGACGTCCGCGCACCAAAACGCACCGACCAGGCAAGGAGGCCATTAATCTGAGAGGCAGCACAGAGGCCTAAGGTAACCCTGGAGGAGCTGCAGAGTTCCACAGCAGAGACTGGATTATCTGTACATAGGACGACAATAAGCCGTACCCTCCATAGAGTTGGGCTTTATGGCAGAATGGCCAGAAGAAAGCCATTACTTTCAGCAAAAAACAAAATGGCACATTTTGAGTTTGCCAAAAGGCATGTGAGAGACTCCCAAAATGTATGGAGGAAGGTGCTCTGGTCTGATGAGACTAACATTGAGCTTTTCGTTCCATCAAAGAAAACGTTTTTCAGCAGCCGCGACAGGGAAACTGCTCAGAGTTGAGGGAAAGATGGTGGTACTAAATACAGGGATATTCTTGAGCAAAACCTGTACCACTCTGTGCGTGATTTGAGGCTAGGACGGAGGTTCACCTTCCAGCAGGACAATGACCCCAAACACACTGCTAAAGCAACACTTAAGTGGTTTAAGGGGAAACATGTAAATGTGTTGGAATGGCCTAGTCACAGCCCAGACCTCAATCCAATAGAAAATCTGTGGTCAGACTTAAAGATTGCTGTTCACAAGAGCAAACCATCCAACTTGAAGGAGCTGGAGCAGTTATGCAAGGAGGAATGGGCAAAAATCCTCGTGGTAAGATGTGGCAAGCTCATAGAGACTTATCCAAAGCGACTTGGAGCTGTGATTGCCGCAAAAGGTGGCTCTAAAAAGTATTGACTTTATGGGGTGAATAGTTATGCACATTTACTTTTTCTGTTATTTTGTCCTATTTGTTGTTTGCTTCACAATAAAGTTTTGGGCATGTTCTGTAAATTAAATGATACAAATCCTCAAACAATCCATGTTAATTCCAGGTTGTGAGGCAACAAAACACGAAAAATGCCAAGGGGGGTGAATACTTTTGCAAGGCACTGTAATGCACAAAACAAAATATGCTCATACCAACAACATGCTACTCTAGCCACCACACTGAAAATTAATAAATTAATAAATTCATCATACACTAAATTATGTTATGGACAGTGTGTTCATGATGTAACTTAACAATGTATGTGTGATGTATGCACCAAGGAAGAAAACAGGATATATATAGTAAATAAATAGTACATTTGTGTTCACGTTTGAACGTCTAAAATAAGTTAAAAAAAAAACAGATTTCCTTGTTAGAATTTCAATAAATGCAGTTATTGTGCTGCATTTTGGGAATCTGGACAGGGATGTACAAATGAGCCCACAAAGGTTTCACTCTTTAATCCAATACAATTTAAACACAGGCTCATTTTATGCATATGCTCACTGTATTACACAGCTTTAAAGCATAGTATAGGATAGATTATGAAGGAGTTAGGAGACCTACCCACAGACAGCTGTTTGGATCTTAAATGGATCTTATCAGGGTGGCAGCTAACTCCTGCTATAGATTTGTGGGAAGATTATTGATCACATCTTCATCATATAGCACATGGTGGGCAAAAAAAGTTATAGAAGACTCCAATGTATAGTAAATAAATAGTACATTTGTGATCACATTTGAATATGTCTAAAATATGTTAAAAAACATATTTTTCACTCAGAATTCTCTCCCTAGAGCTGCTGCTTTGTGAGCGTCAGGCTGTCACGCTCAAATTCAGTGTATAGATTATACAATGTTCAATGACATGTATCAATTTACTTGACTGGCATCTTGCAGCATTAACCAATCAGTGCTGCAAGCTGTGTGGTTGCTATGAACACGCCCTCTGACCACCCCCAAGCCTATAGACGTTATTGTTATGATATGACATCAGGAAGGCTTTAATAAGCCAATTATCTCAAACACTCCCCACTCTGTTCCCGCTCTTTTTACTGACTGATCTCCCCTGCTGATCTCATCAATAAAGTAAGCTTGCCCAGGCAGTGTTACTAAGATTAGAACCCAGGTCAATAGCTGTGGAAGCACAGAGCTCTAACCCACTGCACCACCAGCAACAACCCAATTTATATATATAGATATATATCTGTGTATGTATTATCTGTCTCTGTACTCTGTATGGTGAGGGCTTCTCTTGTTCTTGTTCATTTATTCCTATAGACACAGGGGAGGGAGAGGAGGAGGGGGAGATACACAGAGGGGGGAACAGACACAGGGGAGGGAGATGGGGGAAAGGAAATACAAGAGATTGAGGAAGAGACATCACAAGGCCAGTAAAGAAGAGGGGGGAAGAGGCTCGTAATGAGCGCCAAAGGAGCTGATTGCAAGGCCTGTGATGAGTGTGAAGGCCCTCATCGCAAGGCCAGTAAAGTAGAGGGGGGAGAGGCTCGCAATGAGCGCCAAAGGCGCTCATCATAAAGCTAGTAAAGTGGAGGGGGGGAGTGGCTTGCAATGAGGGTCAAAGGTGCTGATTGCCAAAGGCGCTCATCGCAAGGCCAGTAAAGTAGAGGGGGGAGAGGATCGCAATGAGCGACGAAGGCATTCATTGCGAGGTCCCTTGATGAGCGCCAAAGGCAACCAAAGACATATAGATTGTGCCTGGCATGCAGTATTTCATAAGGTCACAAAAAGTCGGACACGACTGAAGAACAAAACACACCTTTTTATAGAGAAGTTGCAAGGGGGGCCCTTTTAATTTGCACTGAGGCCCTCAATTTATTTGTCCCGCCACTGTCCTGGACACCTAATACAAGGTGGAGAGAAGCAGTTCTGCAGAGCTACAATGAGTATATTATTTAAATATTCACCATTCAAAGGACTACTGTATGAAAGTTTTTAATGGCATACTGCACATCTAAGTAGTATGCAAAAAAATGGGAATTGAGCATTGTCACGACCGGCTTCGTCAATTGGGCTTGACAAGCATCTAGTTCAAGCCTACCCCAGCAGGACAGTGTAGTTCTTACTACCTCTGGTACAGAAGATGGCCTCAGGATATCAGGAACACCATATAATCCCTCAGAATTAGGATTAATGCACAGAAAGATACTTACACCTTATCTATGTAAGTTCAGATACCACTCTATACCTTTATTAATTCGCACATTTTATACAATTTTCTGGCACACAGACTGGCCAATCAGTAAGCCTCTTGCTACTCCGAAAACCCTGTACCTCGGATGAGATCAGATCTCATCCTTTTGATTGTATTACCTCTTTAGGTGGGGCAGAGTGCATCACCAGATAACAATACTATAACATAATAGGCCTAAATCTTATTTAGGTGGGGGCTGATGCAATAATCTGCAGAATAGGTAATATGTTTTTTTTACTACAATTTGTATAACATGAAACATAATACATATGTTCTGCAAAGCATTAACCAAGATACATACAGTATAACAGAGTAATCATATTTTAACCATAAGCAATAAAAAATACATAACTTTAACAATAAACAGGATAACTTATTCCCAGTCCAGGCCCAAGCCATAGTCCAAAACAATCCAGTCAGGCCCTGGGCATGACAAGCATATTATTGTAAAAAATAATTAAATTTACTTATTTCCTGGCCTCAGCTATGTGTGCCCAAAAATAGGCTCCGAATGGAGGCACCAGTGGAAAGGTCAGTAATAATTTCACGATTATTGAACAAAGCAAATTTAAGGAAACAAACACAATTATTGGGTTGCTGACAGAAGCTCGATTAAAACCCCCAAATGATTATCCGAAGCGGGTGTAAACTAACATTTAGAGGAAAAGGTCACTAAATGGGATATTTGTATTCTACGTTGTAATTTCCCTTTCATGTATAATTTTCTAAAACTCTCCAAGATTAAACATTTTGTTTGTGACGAAAAGACACTAAATGGCTGTTGTGTCCCTGCATCTGTCAGCTCACTTAGTTAAAGATGTCATTAAACAGGAATCAATACTGTTATTTGGACACGGACATGGTATCCAAGCAACCCCTCTGGATGCAGTCAAGCAAATATCCTCTGTCATTTAAATGAAATTGTATCTGTCTTCGAGTGGATCTTCTCCGGCTCCTGCAAGATGCCAGATTCTTTTTGAGTCGATATTCATATAAACAGTTTCCAAACAAGTGGAAGGCCAGACAATTTCGATAAGGTGAAAACTAATACTGTTCTTACCGTGTTTCATCACAACACAAGTATAGTTATTTTTATCTTGCTTTCACTTGATTTTTGGTGCTCTATTGGAGTGACCATTAATAAGCAAAATATACATATATAGGTCTCTAACGCTTGTGGGCTCGTATCCCTACGACCGGCGGAACTACACATCAACACAAAAGTCAATTACACAATTCGGAATGCAAGACACGTAGCAATTTGAAAAAAATCGGCTTTAAAAATTATGGCCTGTAACACTTGTAACAAGGAAAGTGAGACTTACAAAAAATAAATATGACTCGCAGCACTTAGAAAAAAAAACGAGGTCCAAAAAATACGAAGTTAACAACAATAACAAAAATACAAAAAAAACATCACTCACAGCACGGGGGGGGTAGACAGCCACGATGTCTGGGAGTCAGGTTGGACGACAATTGAACCACAATTTGCTAAGTTTCCACACGCGAAAATCGCCAAAGCAACAATAAAAATGGCGGCCGAAAAAAACGAAAATGATGCTACACGACCAATAAACATGTAAAAACACGCCAGACAAATAAGAATTCTACACAAGACCATACGAGGTATAAAACACACTATTAGGAGCAAAAGTACACCAGGGGAGAGGCTCGCAATGAGCGCCAAAGGTACTCAGATGACCAAAAGACTTACCGTACATACTCGAGTATAAGCCGACCCAAGTATAAGTCGAGGCACCTATTTTACCACAAAATACTGGGTAAAATGAGTGACTCGAGTATAAGCCGAGGGTGGGAAATGTGCTGCCCCCTGTGTCCCTCTTGTGCCCTCTGTGTCCCCCTCTCTCTCCGTGCCTCTTCTCCCCTCTCCCTTCCCTGTCTCTCTTCTCCCCTCTCCCTTCCCTGTGTCTCTTCCCCCTCCCTTATCACCCTCCTCAACCCCACTCCTCAACCTCCCTCCTCATCCTCAACCTCCCTCCTCATCCTCAACCTCCCTCCTCATCCTCAACCTTCCTCCTCATTCTCAACCTCCCTCCTCCCTCCTCAACCTCCCTCCTCATCCTCAACCTCCCTCCTCAACCCCCCCATCCTCAACCCCTTCCTCAACCTCCCTCCTCAACCCCCCCATCAAGCCCCCATCCTCATCCTCCCTCCTCAACCCCCTCATCCTCAACCCCCACCTCAACCCCCCATCCTCATCCTCTCTCCTAAACCCCCCTCCTCAACTTCTCTTCCTCATCCTCAACCACCCTCCTCATCCTCAACCTCCCTCCTCATCCTCCCTCCTCATCCTCAATCTCCCCCCTCAACCCCCCTCTTCAACCCCCTCATCAACCCCCCCAATCCTCAACCTTCTCCTCAACCTTCCTCCTCAACCCCCTCTCCTCAACCCCCCATCCTCATCCTCAACCCCCCATCTTCAACCTCCCTCCTCAACCTCAACCCCCCTCCTCAACCTCAACCCCCCTCAACCCCAACCCACCTCCTCAACCTCAACCACCCTCAACCTCCCCCCTCAATCCCCCTCAACCCCAAATCCCCCTCCTCAACCCCCCTCCTCAACCTAAACCCCCCTCCACCTAAACCCCCCTAAATACCACCCGGTATATGCTAATGACGCAGCGCGCATGTGACGTCACATGCGCGGCGGCGCTCGGTCAAGGAGCGGAGGCCGGAGCATAAGCAGGTAAGTGAGGGGAGAGGGGGGAGGTATTTAGGGGGGTTTAGGTGGAGGAGGGGGGTTGAGGGGGATTTAGGTTGAGGAGGGGGGAGGGAAAGAGACACGGGGGTAGAGAGACACACCCCCCGTTAGAGACACACGGGGGGGGTTAGAGACACATGGGATGTTAGAGAGACACGGGGGGTTAGAGCATTGTTGTCAAGCTTTGTGAGCTCAGAGGTTTGCTAAGCGAGGGGCCGCATTTGAGGAGGTGGACATAAACTGCAATGAACCGAAGGCTCATTGCCGGCGGCAAATGCGGATCTCGCAAAGCGAGTGTCCGCATTTGCAGAGGTGGAGGCTCTACGGAGCCTCAAACTCAGTAAAAAACAACCCAGAAAAGCGGGACTTTGAAACAAATAAAAGAGCAGAGGGTTTTAGAAAAAAAATAATACAAGGTTGCAAAAATACGAAGTTAACGGCCAAAACGCGTACATACAAAAACATCACACACACCACGGGGGGACAGCCAGGATGTGTGGGAGAGAAGTTGCACTTGAATTAAGGTCAAATTTAAGGAGTTTTGCCATTTGGAAATCGACTAAGCGAGAAAAAAAATGTTGGCAGAAAAAATTTAAACGAGGCTACACGACCCCGAGGCTTGCAAAATACCAACAAAGATGTACGACTTTTAAAAACAAGAATTACCACCCACGGAACTTAGAAAAAATAAAATGAGGTTGAAAAAATACGAGTTTAACGGACGACCCGTGCACATCGGAAAACACGAAAAGCACAACAACAAAAAAATACAACATAAAACAAACATCACACACAGAACGGGAAGACAGCCAGGACGTCTGGGAGTGAGGTTGCACGCCAATTTAAGTCGCATTTAAGAAGTTTTGGCACTTGAAAATCGGCTACACGACTAAAAAAATGGCAGACGAAAAAAATGAAAATGAAGCTAAAAGTGACAGAGCTGCGAAAATCACCGGCAGGCACGTACTAGTTACACAGGAACATAGGAGATACACAATATACAATTACAATGGACGGAAAATGCTCACGAGCCATTTAACACATAGAAAAAAGCCGCCATTTTAACACTAACACTAACTTGCAACTCATAACATTAGGATTCTAAAATGCCACTTTACTTGCCTAAACAAACGGTTTGGCCTCGAGCACGCAGCCTATTTACAGTGCACACTTGGCTCATTGCTGACACTTTCTCCTCAGATGATCAACTGTCCAACTGTACATTTTCAGATGCACAAAAATACAAATAGATTTTTAGCTCTTCAGAATACTGATTGCTGCATATCACATATATAGTTGTCAGCAGTGTGGGTTGCCAAAAGTTGTTGCTAACGCTGCGGGGGCCGCATTTGCGGAGGTGGAGGCTCCCACGTCGGCTGCAATGAGCCGCAGGGGAGACTTACACCGCAATATTTACAGACTTACCATCCACAAATACGTGCCGCGGGACTTACAAAAAAACACATTACGACCTCGCAAAAATACAACCTTAGCGCCTGAACCCAAGCCCATGAAAACATTAAAAAACACAATAAATACACACAACAAACACATAAAAAGCTCACCCACAGCAAGGGGGGGGGGGGGGGGCACCCAGGACCTCTGCAATTGAAGTTACATATCACTTTAAGTACAAATTCAAGAGTTTACAGACACGAAAATCCCTTAAGCGAGAGAAAAAATGGCAGCAGAAAAAAACGAAAACGAGGCTACAGCACCCTAAACACCCAAAACACCCAAAACACCACCAAACACATACGGATTTTCCCAAAAAGCCGTACGAGGTCCAAGATACACTATGAACAAGGACGCTAAATCATCCACAGCCGCGTACCACATATACATTAGCCGCTATTTTTCAACACTAACGTACACAATGCAGAAGTACACAGCTACCTTAACAGATTTTCCTCACGCACGCACACTATTTACACTACACACTGCACACATTGCTGACACTTACACCTCAGCTCCACAACAGTGCAAACCGACATTGTATGCTGCAGCAACATCAAAACAGATTGTCAGCTCTTCAACACAATGCTTCCTGCATATATTACTTCAAAATAGGTGAAGTATATTAATTTATTAATTATTTCATTAGCATGAGGCTTGCAATGAGCGCCGAAGGATCTCGGAACACCAACAAAATTAATGTCTCAACCAAACAGCATTACCTGCCTTATAATCTTATTGCGGTCATTTTATGATGGGCAAGTCGCTAGTTACATATAAATAGGTAAAGTATATTAATTTATTAATTCATATTACTTTATTAATTCACTGTACTCACATTTTTTTGGGTTGTACATTGTACTTATATATCTGTCTTCGCAATGAGCGCTAAAGGTGATCATTGCAAAGCAGGACACTTGAAATACACGAGGGGGAGGCTCGCGATGAGCGCCAAAGGCGCTTGGTGCGGGGCTCGCAATGAGCGCTGAAGGTCCACAGAGGAGCAAAAGCCTTACATTGTGTGGTAAACAGCATTGTCATGCCTTACAATTTTATTGCCATTTTTGACGGGCAAGTATACATAATATTTGGCTTGAAAATGGATAAAAATGCAGAAAATCATAAAACCACCAGAACTTTGGTGATTTAAAAAGATAATAATAGCTATCTGTCATGGTCAGATCAAGAGCACTTAAAAGATGTTGGTGTGTGTATCTGATTTAAAATAAAAACAATAAAAAAAAGTTATCATGACTAGGCACTAATAAAGGGGGCATTGGCTATCTAACCTTAAAAATTTATTATTACGCAACTATGCTGTCACATATAATAAGACTTCTCCTTTCCCCCTCTCTCTCCCTTGTTTCTCTGTTCCCCCTCCTCTCCATCCCTTGTGTCTTCTTTGGCCCTCCTCTCCCTCCCTTGTGTCTCCTTTTCCCCCTCCTCTCCCTCCCTTGTGTCTTCTTTTCCCCCTCCTCTCCCTTCCTTTGTGTCTCTTTTTCCCCCCTCCTCTCCCTTCATTGTGTCTCCTTTCCCCCTCCTCTCCCTTCCTTTGTGTTTTCTTTCCCCCTCCTCTCCCTCTCCTTTTCCTCCTTTCCCCCTCTTCCTGTCTCCCTTTTGTCTTCTTTTCCCTTCTCCTTCCCCCTTTTGTCTCCATTCCCCCTCCTTTCCATCCCTTGTGTCTTCTTTGGCCCTCCTCTCCTGCCCTTGTGTCTCCTTTGGCCCTCCTCTCCTGCCTTTGTGTCTCCTTTGGCCCTTCTCTCCCACCCGTGTGCCTCCTTTCCCCCTCTCCTGGTCCTCCTTTCCCCCCCTGCGTCTCCTGTACCCCTCTCCCTTTCCTCCCTTGTGTATTCTTTCTCCCTCCCCTTTGTCTGCTTCCCCCCTCTCCCTCCCTTGTGTTTCTGTTCCCCCTCCTCTCCCTCCCTTGTGTCTCCGTTCCCCCTCCTCTCCCTTCCTTGTGTCTCCGTTCCCCCTCCTCTCCCTTCCTTGTGTCTCATTTCCCCCCTCCTCTCCCTCCCCTGTCTTATTTCCCCTCTCCTCTCCGTACCTGTATGTAACCCTGCCAGCAGCGGCACACTCACCGTCTTCTCCTCCTCTGCGGCTCCTGTCCTTCAGCTGGAGACTACTTTCTGGATCAAGCCGCGCCTTGCGCATGCGCATCCCGCCTGCACGATGCGCGGCTTGATCCAGAAAGTAGTTCTGGCTGGAGAACGGTAGCCGCAGATGAGAAGACGGTGAGTACAGGCCGCAAGCTACTGGCAGTGTTTCCAGGTAAGCAGGTACGGCCCTCGGCGGGGGTGGAGCGGGGTAATTTCCGGGTGCTGGTGGTGGCAGAGGGGGAGATGAGAGAGAGGCAGAGGGGGAGATGAGAAAGAGAAAGAGATGAGAGAGAGAGGCAGAGGGGGTGATGAGAGAGAGGCAGAGGGGAGATGAGAGAGAGCGAGCCCTGCAATGGGCGCCTTCAGGGCTCATTACAGCCTAGGTCCTGCGGACTTCAAGATGAGCACCTGCGGCGCTCATCGCAAGGCCTGGAATGAGGCGTCAACTGCTTGCCTCGCTTCGCGATGGCCGCAATTAGTTAACATTCCATGATCAACATCGCAACGGGATCAACACTGACAACTATATATGTGATGGGTTTATCCTACTGGAACATACTTATGGAGCCAAATCAAATGGTACCAGGGCAGGAAAATAAACAACTATTTTTTTTTAACTCCCCCCAAGAATGATCTAAACTAAGGAGCATGGGTAATAAAGAAAACTTTACATTTTTGGATTAGATTAAATGAGAAATGTAACTTAGTTTCTTCGCCTAGCCCAATAATGCCAATAATTTTGATTGACAAAGTACTGGGCACAAAATCATTTAAACAGTGGATTGATTGGGGAATTGTCTACTTAAAAGATCTATACCTAGATGGAGTTTTCACATCCTTCGAGCAATTAATGACAAAGTTTGGCCTCCCAAAGACTTTTTGGTTAGACTATGTTAAACTAAAAATGTTTCTTTCTAAACATAAAATTGATCTTAAGGTTAATGATTGCACCAAACCTCTGGAAAAACTTATAATATCAACCGATAGACCCCATTTAATCACCAAATGCTTTGGTATCATGAAGCTAAATATAGAAAATAGAAAAACAAGCAAAATGGATTCTTTGGAGAATTGGAACAAGATCCCTAGACCCCTCCCGGTCGGAAGTCCCAGGTAAGCAAAGATGTTTTTGTTTGTTTGTGTTTGTATATATTTTTTTCTGTCTTGAAACTTTGTGAAGTACATAAACTAAATCTTATACTGATTTTTGTATTGATAATTTAAACAATATTCATGCCTTGTCTATGCTCAAGATAAGAATGTACTTCTTTTGTTATGTATTGTATATTCAATAAAAAAAATTTTTAAATAAATAAAAACAATAATAAACTGTTACAATGTATATCATTAACCTCTATTATTATAATTATTACTTTATTATTGTGTATATGGTAAACCCGGTGATGGAAAATTTCTGTAGTTTCTGGGAATCCCATCATGTCCTAAGCATGAGCTTATTTTACTTACTGGTTAATCCAGCCCTGGTAGGATCTCTATTACTGAGAGCGCCCATATGCAGATCCACAGGAAATTAATTGTAGCAGAAAAAAACTGAAGTAAGTAGGTATGGACTTGTACACAGACAGTAAATACTAGTACTGATAGGTGCTGAGGACTGAAGTAAGACGGTTCTGGACACAGACAGGAAATATAGTATATACAATATACTATAGTATATGGTAATAGAGGAAAAACAAAACTTTGAGTTGAGCAGAGGATTGTGAAAGGAAATGGTTACCTGCTGTACTCAGCCCTTCATAACCCGTTACTAGTCAGCCACTGCTTATTATCATGTTGTCAGTTGTGTCTGACTCTCCATGACCCTATGGACCGCAGTACACCAGGAACATCTATCGTTATTGTTCATGGTTGGACTTATCCATAAGGTTTTCTTGGCAAACATATTGGGGTGGGTCGCCAGTTCCTTCTCCAGTAGATGACAATTTGTCTAACCCCTCTGCTATGACCTGCCCATCTTGGGTGATCATACATGGTATAGCTCACAGCTTCATTGAAGTACACAAGCCCCTTCACCACAACAAGGTAGCAATCCTGAAGGAGGCTTAGTATCATTCAAGACATTTTTAAGCTATAATACCCATCAGATCGGTGTTGGAAAAAAGGATTGCAATCACTGTTCTAGTGTTGCAGGTGAATATAAAATCAAGATCTTGGGTGCGACTAGGTAGACAGCATTTAAAATAGTTTAATTTTGTAATAATGATAACCACTAATTTTGACGAGAAACAATACAATAAACAAGACAACAAAATCTGGTTCCCTAAATGAATAGAACTTTTCACTAAAATTCTCTGGAGTCTAAAATCTTTTTGCAGAAAATAAGATAAATATAATATTTGAAACCACATCACCCAGTTGTGGTACTTTCAGTTAGTTCTGAGTTGAATTAAGTTGTGAGGTTGTGGAAATGACATCATGTTTTCTGTAAATGGTGGAAATAAGACAATTTAAACTTCCTCTCATTATATGAGATTAACGTCGGACATATATTTAACCTAAATTAAATTATTCCCTTTTCAAATCTAAAATTTCATTTTGCATTGCTATTACATCACAAAAATATAATCATATTTACTTGTGCATCTTATGTTGAAGCTGACGTAACCATATAGGCAATCTTTATGACCAATTTAAAGAGACCCTTTCAGCAAATTTTCTTTTGCTTTACAGAAATTTCCAAACCAAATTTACTTAAATGTATATAAAAGTTTCCTGGACTATGAATGCATCTGATAGAGGAGAATCAGTAGTGTATGAAAACCATCTTTTTGCCTGAAAAAAAATCCCAAAATAAACATTAATAAATTGACACTGAAGTTTGCAAAATGTGTTCAGTTATCAGGCAGTTGATTTTAAGAAGGAACGCCTCTGAAAATCCAAGCTAAATTAGCATAAAATTAGTTGTTGCCAATAGGAAGTATAACAAGGTATCTGTTTCCCTCTCACTGGTTGCAATAAAGCTGCTCAGGAGGCAGCCATGATACTGACAGCTCATTGGCTAGGACGCTCTAACCACATAGGTGCCTTGCGGGTGGAGCTCACACAAGAAATGTCACATGTACTTTGAATTACAAATATACAGAATTCCTCAATAAAATGATTTGATATGATATGCCCAATTAGACAGACACATATGTCTATGTGAATTTAAATTTATTCCACATAATGTCATCTTCATATGCAATTTTTTCAATAATTTTTAATAATTTTACTCACATGAAATGATTAGTTATAAAACCTGTACACAGAAAACCAATATACTCCCTAGGTTGATAAATATTTATCTGATGTCAATACCTCTGTATCTTTATACAAATACCCTATACAGTTACATAGGAATGCTCGTGTTTCTTGAACACCTCTGGTTAATGCTATTTTCGAACCCAGTCATCAGTTATTATCAGTATTTATTTATATACTAGCTACTTGCCCGTCAAAAATGCCGGGAATACAATTATAAGCCTGGGAATGCTGTTTGCCACACAATGCGAGGCTATGCCCCTCTGACATGATATATTTTTGTTAATATTTTTTATTTTTCCAAGTCATGTTCCATATCTATGAAAAAGTACAACAATTAATTGAGTTCGTAGTCAATGTGTTTATTGTTATAACATGCAATTTGTATAGTTATATCTGTAAACAACTCAGAAAACATTGTTTGTTAAAATGTATATATTTTTTATTGTAATGTGCATGCGTGATTTGCTATTTTCCACCATTTTCTGGTTTCTGCAACTTAAGTGCTTCCTCCTCACAAAATGGCGGGTTTTCCCCAAGTTTTGCATTCTTCGCAATGTTTTTTGTATCAGTTACATGCCTCGCGTTGTAATTACGTTTTTTCGGCCACCATTTCTTTCCTTGCTTAGCTGATTTTCGATAGACGAAAAACACCTAATATGGCTCAAATTAGCTGGCAACCTCACTCAGTCTTCCTCGCTCTCCCCTTGTGCTGTGTGCGAGTGTGTTAGTAATTTTTTTTTAATTATTTGGCTGTTTGGGGGGAGTGCTATGCTTTTGCAAAGTCCTACTGCCTTCATTTAAAGCCATACGGGCCTCGCGATGAGCGCCACGGCACTCATTGCAGCCCCCGTCCTAAGGTGCCCAATAAAGCATTATATGTTATTTGACATTCAAAACAAACAACATTGACAAACTACATTAATTAGATAGAGGATAGACCATCTTAAAAGCCTTGTGTCATTCATGGACATTAGCTGCCTCTAGTTAAGAATCATCTTCTTTTTTCTATTTATTTATTTTTTTTGTCCCATATTTTCCACTTATAAATATAATTTTTGATGAATCCTATAGATAGGAAGTTTTTCTCTAGTTCCCTATTTTTATGGGTATAGGGGTATACTGTTGTTTCTATTTGGAAGCTATAGTCCATTTAACAACCATCATGACTTGGGTAATACATGCTTGTATTTCGATCTTAAGACCATCAGGAAATAGGTGCAAAATACCACATTTGATTAAAGGCCTCAATTTTAGTGTTAGTCATTATTGAAATTTGTTTGTTTGAAACATTCCAACCAAAGTGGTTTGATAAAAGGGCAGTCCCACCACATATAGACTTGCAAGCCAATAGCACCGCATCTCCTCTAGCAAAATTTATCAGGGACAGATTGGGGGATTTTAAATATTCTTGCGGGGACTAGATACCATCTGTTTATGGTCTTAAAGAACATCTCCCTATAGGAGGCTCTCTTTATAAACCTGTTAGTAACTTTGAGGGCTTTTTCCCATTTCTCTTTTGGCATATTAGTCCCCATATCCTTCTCCCAGTCTTCCATACCCATAGTCTTTTTGTTAACCTTCAGTAAGATGTTTTAGAACGTTAAAGCATTTGGAGATCAATTGTGTCTTTATTAAGTAGAAATGATTTTAAAGATAAAATAAAGACATATTTGTTCCAGACAAAACCAAAATCAGTTTATTGTAGTTCATCCAAGTTTGTTTGGAGATATCATATTTAAGCCTAAACGTATCAAAGGGGGCCAAGCTACCTACACAATATATGTCTTTCAAGTAAAGTATTTGTTTGTCAGACCACTCTTTAGCATAAGGAATGTTGTAGTATTTAGCTAATGAAATCAATGGAATAATAGGACTTGGATATGGAATTAATTGGAATTTGCTATTTTTTTTTTTTCAGTAGCAAAAAAAGATTTTTTACAATAAGAGCCCCACCTAGTATATTTTTACAATTAAATTTGTCTATAACTATCAATGATTTTAGATCCCCTTGCAATATCATGCTACTTTCAATCTGGGATAATGCATATTTATTGCTTGGTTCTAACCATTTGACCATATGCAAGATCATTATAGCATCATGATACGTTTTTATAATCGAGTAAGCTATACCACCTTTTAAAAATGGTCTGGCCATGAATGATTTTTTAATTCTAATATGTTTTCTAGTATGGATAAAACTGTCCACCGGAATTTGAAATCTTTTAATCCAGTATATTGGAATTACTAATTGGAAACAGCGAGCAATGTAATTAAACATAGGTAATAAAATAATTTTAGCTAAAGCAATCCTGCCAGAAAATGACAATCATTTGTCTTTACAACTTAGTATAAGTTCGGTATATTTTTTAAGTGTTTTTTTAAGATTTAAAGGAATCATCTTTTTTACATCGTCCTTAAAGTATATACCTAGATGTGAAAATCCCTTTGATTTCCATTTGAAAGGATATTTTTGCTCTAGTTCTCTTTTATCTTCCATAGGCATATTAATTGCTAAAACGTCAGATTTGTGTAGGTTAACAGCCTTATTAAATTGCGATTCAGTAAATTGAAAAGGGCTCTATTTAAGCACACAACATATTTTTGTTACAGAAGTTTTTAGTTAGTGAACTTCTATCCAAAAGCAAGGACTTCACTAACTAAAAACTTCTGTAAAAAAAATATGCTCTGTGCTTTATAGAGCCCTTTTAAATTTACTGAATCACAATTTAATAAGGCTGTTAGTTTGTAATTAGATATTAAGCCATATTCATCTAATAGCTTTGTTAAATGTTTAATTGATTCTTTAGGATTTGTTATAGTTAGGATAATGTTGTCTGCGAATAAGATAATTTTATGCTCCCTATCTCCTATTCTTATTCCCCTTATTTCAGCAGATTTTCTGATCAGCTCTGCTAAAGGTTTAATCGATAATGAAAACAAGAACGGAGAGAGGGGACATCCCTATTGGGTATCATTATGGATCTTAAAGGATAAAGAATTGTAACCAGTATCCATATTGAAGCCATAGGGTCTGAATAAAGCAAACCTATCGCAAGGGATCCAAAACTATCAAAACCTAACTCATTTAGAGTTAAACGCATATTCTCCCACCCTACTCTGTCGAATGCTTTTTCTGCATCTAACATCAAGAATAGGGTGGGAGTATTGCCTGCCCTTGTGGAAGTGATCAAATTCATCAATTTCCTGATGTTATCAACTCCTTCTCTACATGGGGTAAAGCCTGTTTGTTCGTAAGATATCAACTTCGTTATAGGTTGTCAAAGTTTCCAATTTTGTTATTTGTGTTGTTGTAAGCTGTATTGCATACACACTTATATCTATCTTTCTATAAGATTTTGTTCTGGAGTAACAGACGAAATATTTTGTTCTGAAACTGAAAGGTTATAGAGACTTCCAATTCCACTCCTTATATTTTTGTGAACTAATCTATATAATTAATTGTATATACCATATCTTCTAATAAACCATTATTTAAATAAGTAATGAAGACTCCCAGGGAGATTTAGTAATTAATACATTTTAAAGTGAAATTGGTTATTCAATAACCTTTTATATCTAATTTAATGTGAAATATATATATGTTATCTCGTACTCTCTAGAGGGTTAGTTCCTTCTGCATCTTTACCCTTCAACACTAAACCTGTGTTAGGGGTTTCTATGGTTTTAGGAAATGCGTATCCTTCTCCCAAAGATGTAATCCAAATGTTTTGATCTTTTTTAAGTAATTATTATTTTATTTGGAAATCCCCACTTGAAAGGAATAGAATTATCTCTAAGGCTCGTCAGGTCTCGAAACTCCCTTTTCATTAATGTTTCTGAAGATTTATCTGAAATTAATTGTAAATTATTGTATGGAGCTTGAAACTCTCTAATATTATAAGCTGCTCTCATTATGATATCTTTATGTCTATAATGATGCACTTTAACTAAGACATCTCTTGGAGCTTCTCTGGTAATTTATTTGGGGAGCACCACTCTATGGGCCCTTTCTATTAATTCTGCTTTAGTAAATTAAATTCCTGTTAATTGTTTGAAAAACATGTTAAAGTACTCAGGTAGTTCCTTAGGGGAAATCGACTCAGAATTCCCTCTAATTCTCATATTGCTCCTTCTTGAGAGGTCATCAAGTTTGTTGCATTAAAATTTTAAGTTAAAGATCTCATTTTTCACTTTTGTTATTAATGTCTGATGTTCATTGATTATAATATTAAGAGAGTCTTCTAATTGTTGAATAGATTTTGTATGTTTCTGAGTTTCTCTTGAATTTTTCCCAATTTCTTGGGATAATTCCACTCTGATTGAATTCTGAAATTCATTAAATAAAAGCTTAATATTGGCAAAGGTCAGTTTATCCTCTTGAGAATTTGTTTCTAAGGCTTCCACTGAACCTAAAGATGAGTCTTGAATTGTAGAGGACTCCAGTTGAGAGGATTATGACAAATCTAGTTGGGGATTCTCTTTACTTTTGCTTTTATTAGCAGGGTGAAAGAAGTAATCGCAGGTGTTTGCCACCTTTTTTAAACTTCTGTTTTATTCTTTGAACCCTGGTTCTCCTTATTTCTCATTTTTAGTACCTGCCCCTTCCTTTTACCACCTATTTTGATTTTATAGAATTTTCTTACCTCCCTTTTTAATTTCTCTTGTTTTCAATAAGGGGTTAAGTCCAATTAGGTTTTAAAAACCTAAAAACAAGATCTTGCGTCAATCTATAACAATCATTTATTTTTTAGTTTTACCAGTTGAATAAGTAATATTTGAAAGATACAGTGATAAATTAACCTGTATCAATAGTGGTACAATAATAAAAGCATAAATACAATAAAAGCAATATTAAACTTGATGAGCCAATTTGTCCCAAGCAATCAAAACAATAGTGTCCTCAAGTTCAGAATCAGTTTCTTCTTAGTAGGTTCTGCCTGCCGATCGCAACATTTTCAAATTATTGTATTTTTCCTCTTTAGTTACAACTATAAAAGAAGATCAGGTATCGGAGTATAAAGCACTACCTAAAAAGGGACATAAAAATATTTTTTTTCTTTGTTGCATCTTATAATGTACCACTATGCATTTTCTTTTTTCAGATCTCAAAACAGAACACCACACATTTCAAATGTTTTACTGATCTGGTGCTTGCCCTGTCAGCCAATGAGCAGTGATATAAATTGAATCGATGTAAAGTGTGTGTGATATAAGCAGCATGTGTTAGATCAGACAAAGGTAGAAACAGGAAAACTTAGATATGCCTTTTAATAAACTTTCCCTAAAGTTTGCAAAAATGTCTTCAGTTTTCTGGCACTTGGATTTTATGGGGTGATCCTTCTCAAAATCATGTGAAATTAGTATAAAATTCAGAATGGATTGTGGCCAATCAGAAGCAGTCACAACATTGTAGCAGTGTATTGGATTCTAGTGCCTATGTAAGCACCTCTGGGGTGTGGAAATTTATTTTATTTTTTTATTAATTCTATATACACACACACATTTATTTTAATCAATGTAATGGGTGTTTCTGATATAAGCATGTTAGATTAGAGAAATGCAAACCTTCCATATACCTTTAAGAGTTAACAACATGATAATAATGCTGGGTCCTGTTTTGTCTCTTGTTTACTTCATAGGTTTAGTTTGTTTTGATCATTTTACTACATCTTCAATACAAAAAGCTTTCATGAAAACGATTTATCCATCAATAGCATTTATTTCTAGTTTTAAATAACTGGTTTAGAGCAAATTGTATGACAGATGTAAGTGCGAGAGGAAGAGTACAGGAATGAGACCGAATAGTCAAAAATTGTCTTGTTTTCACCAGATCGAAATTGCATGGTCTTAAATGTTAATATCCAGGTGTTCTTTAACATCCATTAAAAGGGAATTGAAAGGTTTCTAGATTTTATTGGTCATTTAATACCCCTGTGTATCTATTTATGTTTATGTACTTTATAGTACCAAGTGCTTATACACTCTGTTTACTGCCTAAAGTCAAAACAAAAAAATTGTGTATGCATAGGCTGCAGACCCATACAGAGACTGGATGTGCAGAGTAGTGTCCTAGCCTATCAAGGACCTTCATTTAGTTACCATAGTTCGCCAATTCCTTCTGTAAAGGAGTGCAAAAGATTTTAATGACTTGGATAAATGAAAGGACCACAGTAATTGTTATAAATATATGATTCATTAACCAATTTTGGAGCTGTACTGAAGAGGTTAATATGCTTGAATGTCTTGCTTGTGGATGTCCAGTCATCTGTGATGTTATCTGTCATAAGGAACAAAGGAAAGCTAACTTTCCCGAATGACACCCTGCTGGTGATCAAACAACAAATGGTCAGTACTAAAAACCTCAGGGATGAATTTGCATCATGGACACAAAGCATGGAAATCAACTCAAGAGACAAGAGGTGGAGCAAAGGTGCAATGAAGAATCACATCCAGGGGTCATTCACTGATGAAAGATTTGAATGGCTGGGACAATCCCAGGGAGTGGCAATGATGTGTATAACTGGGCCAAATGAACTTGCTGGGTAGTAGAATTATCTTAGGAAAGGAACAGAGGAATCAGGAGGAATACTCTACACTCTTGCATACACACATTAATATTTACACACATTAGTATTATATAGGTAGAGCCTTGTATTTCAGATGCCAATCTCACCACTACTGTTGTATGTTAATAAACCCTTTAACTTATAAGTTTCCAGTGTATTTGGAGTTCTTATAGCAGTCAGATGTAAGTTAACTGGTCAGGATATACGGTTAGAATTCCAGTATAAAAAGGACTATATTTAACATTGGCTGAGCCAGGCCAGTGAACCGTTCCTGTTTAAAGAAAATTGGTTGGTGCGCCCAGGACAAGCGGCACTCTACGCAGAGGTACCGTTCCATGAGGAGAACTACACTGAGGCTTCACAACTGGTCATCGTGAGGTGGTGAGATGGAAGTAATTAATAGTTTTGCAGATAATTGCACAGTAGAATATGTGTGTAGAGGTAATTTAAGTGCATTAGAATTGCTTAATGATTTGTTAAAGCAGTTTGAGGATGCTGTTCGTAAAATAAGAAAATCTGTGATACATAAGAAACAGAAGTATAATAGTAATTTAGCAAAGCTTGTATTACAGTACAAATGTGCTTTAGAGAAGTTAGAGATTCCACCTGTGTCTAATGTTACCTCAGAAAATGTTACACCTGTGAAATGTAATTGTGATATTGAAGTTAAGACCGAGTTTTGCAATGGTAAAATTGTGGATTGCCTGGAAGATCCCACAGTGCCAATACATACGGTATTGAAACAGGCAAACAAAATGGAGGAGGAAGGATTCAGACCAAACACATGTCTAGCCATTAATACAGTAACAAATGCAGACAGTGCAGAATGTATTCCAGTGTGCTCAGATAGACTAGCAAGTCCAAACAGTAACAGCCAAGAGCCCAGAGGAATGTATGTACAGGTCCCCTCTATTCAGGCAAATACAGCAGAGGACCCTCTTAAGAAATATGCCAGAAAGATCAAAGCCCTTATTCCTCCTTTTGACCCAAGTGTCCATATGCTGGTAAATCTGGTCACCTTTGAACAGTATGTGACTCAATATAGCCTAGATGATCAAACTGCTTGCCAGCTACTTAAGATATGGTTACCCCCACATTATAGCAAATCATTACATTTGCTACAGCAAGATGGAGTATGGGCTGACCAAGACCAGCGCAGTGATCAGGTTTTAAAGTTGTCAGGTGTGGACATTATAGATACAGCATTCTTAAATACTATTGTGCCCCAACCAAATGAGGATCCATTTGCTTTTTGTTCCAAATTCCATAGTATTTACTGTAAAGCCACACATAGACCTGACTTAGATATAGGGGATCCCAGGATGCTACGAATACTTGCTGGGAAATACAAAGGCATGGACTTTACAAATCGGAATATACTAGGCAATGCACGTAGCTTTTCAGAATTTTTAATTTCGTTAGAAGACTGGAGAAGGGATACTGCTGCTACAGTAAAATCTGTGTATGTCCCCATTACTACTAATGCCTTAGGTTACCATACAGCCTCAAATCCAACTAATGGTGGCCATGTTTGCTTTTCTTGTGGGAAAGTAGGTCATAAGACAAAGTATTGTTGGTACAGGACATGTGGAACAGGCCAGGAATATGCTGTGGGATATCATGGCAAAGAGGGGCACTGGAACCATAATAAAAAGCCTTATGAGACTAAAAGAAAATCTTTCAAATATGAAGGGCATAGAAGATATTCTTTGGCTCCTAACTTGGAGAGCTGTTTGTATACAGAACAAAATGGTTGGTTATAGGAATTTTGAGATGCCATGTTTGAAATTTGTGAAATGAACCTAATTTTTCATTTGTTTTTTTTCTTGCAGGAAAGTAATACTCATTTTAATCTGCATTGGGAGTATCAACATATTAGTATGAAATATTGGCAATCTCTAAATTATGTTATATAAGTTACTAAAACCAAGTGGTACCATTCTGAGCTCATAGGAAAATTGTTTGCAAACAATTTAATTTTTAATTGTTAGAGTTTCAGTTTCTTCATTTAAATTGTGTTTGATTCTCTTATGTTTAACTAGATTTTATTCACTTGTATTAATTTTGTTTATTTTTGTAGGAACACTCCGTTGGCAACATTCATTTTTTTTACTCCCTCAAAAACTTATTCTAGGGTTTAAACAAGACATTTTTTTTTATTTTTTTTTTTTTGTGCCTTGACTTGTGTTTTTTTTTTTTATTATTATAGGTTTAATTTTTTTTAGTTTGTTTTGAACCAGTGTATTTATGGCACCTATTTATTTATTTTTAAACATTTTTTTTTTTTTTTCACTCAGAATTTTCTGTGTGAGTGAGCATATATGTGATATTTTGGGTGTCGGATTTTGTTTTATATATACGTTTTATTTTTTTTATTTTTATTTTTCTGAACAAAGTTTTTTTTCATTTTTATTTCTGTTTTTTTTTTTTTTTTTTCAAACACTGATTTTCTTAACAAAAGAACAGCTGGGAGAAAGATGTCCCCAGGATGTTAAATGCCCTGTAACAATAGGTATCTATGGTCAGTAGGAGGTTTTTGCCTTTGGCTAAAACGTTAACTTCAAAGCAGGATTATTTACTTTTTGTTAACATTCAGATGCAGTAACTCACAGTAAACAGATAGCAGAACACTGATGGCCTTGATTTCTTTTGTTTATAAGTACTGACGGAAACACCTAGATAATAAAGATGTAAAATCAAACATTTACATTTAGTGAAAAGTCAAGGTATTAAATGGTACAATTGAGCATATTTAAATATATAACACAATTTATAGTTAGGTTCGTTAATTAAATATGGTACATGTATATCATTCAGTAATGGTTGATTTTAGTAAAATTGCTAACAAAAGTTTATTATTTTTTTCTTAACACAAGTAAATATATATATGTCCAATTCTAACTGTCCAATTAAAATAACTTAGAATAGGCGATATATATATCTGCATATGAGAGACAAAGCAGTTTTATCGTGAAACCATAAGTATCGATTTTTATCAACATATATATTTTTTTTATATTATTGGTAGATCAATGGACTCAAATACTTCTTAGGTGATTTTTTCTTTTGTTAAGTATTTTAGTAAGGATGACCATTACCAATGAAATACATCTACATTATTGTTGGTTTCTATTTGTGTCTAAGTTTGTAGTATAAGCATAATATACAATTTGATTTGCCATTTTTGTGATATGTACTGGATACTAACATTTCATTTAATTTTTTTTTTCTTTAAGATAAATAACTAATCTTAACTAACCCTATAAATTTTGATTCTGGGTGGTTTTATTTTTTATTTTTAAGAAGTCCACATAGTTTTTTTTATATTATTAATGAATGTTTATGGAGGCAGAAAGTCTTCTTGCCTCCATAAAAGGGGGGATATTGACCATTGTTCAGTTTCATTAATAATATTGGTTTAGATTTATTAATATTCATTTAGTTTCATATAATCTGTTCTGTCTGTAATTAATTGATTTAAATGTTAACGGGACCTAAGTAACCCATTCAGTGTTTCTGTAGTTAAAGTATATGTTATTATGTTGTACATATCTAAGGTGAGATGAATTCTCAGACTAAATTACATTACAACATTTTAGGTCATCACCAAAATTTGGCATTATCCATATAAAAGGGTATGTGTTTCTGTATGGTGCATTTGTGCACTGTAGACATACATATATGCTTACTACAGTTATCTAAATGGATGTTAAACACAAATTATGAAATATATATTTTGTAAGTTATAATTACTCTCTATGAATGCACCAAAATTGCATTCATAAAAATATTACCCAATTCCTTAGTTTTTGAATTTTTTTGGCTATTTGTGTTAGATCAAAATGTAGAAATAGTATTTTATTCAGTGTGTACTTTCCAGATTAATGGTATATGTCTGTTGGTGACCTGGGTCCTAATTTGTTTTTTTGGTAGTGTTATAATGTTAGTACATAAATAATATTGTGGACCAGGTCATTTATTGATAGTATTATTATACACTATTTGCAACATGCCAACATATTCTGTAATGCTATACAGGGCATAAGTACATGACAAAACAGTATTAACACTTTGCAAAAGAATGGAGGGCCCTGTCTTTGAGCCTAAAATCAAATGTTCATATTCGTGTATATTTTCCTTGAAATGCCCTTATATTCTATGTTACTCCTTGTTACATATGTCAAATTGAAAGCATTATTAGGACCATGTATTTTAGACATGTAAAAAGACAATTCGAATTGGAAATGTCAAAGTATTAGTTTTACAGAAAGTGTGAAAGTATCTTTTACAGTATTTAACATTTTAGTATAAACTCTATTTTTGTTTTATGTTCAAACCTATTGTTTTTGTTTACCGTTTTGTTAATGATTTGTGATTAATGTTAATGATTAATGTTTTATGTACAAATTGTCCACTGGTGATGTGAAGCGTATGATATCCAAGGCTAGCTTTATACTATTTAGAAGTTAGATATATAGTAGTATCCACACTTCACTTCAGGGCCTAGCTTGTAATCCATATGCCACACTAGTAGCCACAAATCTGAAGAGGATTTGCCCCATCTTGCGAAGAGGATTTTGCCACCACAGTTAACAACGTCCTATCTCTTACCACATGGCGAATGTGTGTCATTCAGACACAAAGAGGGGAATGTTATAAATATATGATTCATTAACCAATTTTGGAGCTGTACTGAAGAGGTTAATATGCTTGAATGTCTTGCTTGTGGATGTCCAGTCATCTGTGATGTTATCTGTCATAAGGAACAAAGGAAAGCTAACTTTCCCGAATGACACCCTGCTGGTGATCAAACAACAAATGGTCAGTACTAAAAACCTCAGGGATGAATTTGCATCATGGACACAAAGCATGGGAATCAACCCAAGAGACAAGAGGTGGAGCAAAGGTGCAATGAAGAATCACATCCAGGGGTCATTCACTGATGAAAGATTTGAATGGCTGGGACAATCCCAGGGTGTGGCTATGATGTGTATAACTTGGACAAATGGACTTGCTGGGTGGTAGAATTATCTTAGCAAAGGAACAGAGGGATCATGAGGAATACTCTACACTCTTGCATACACACATTAATATTTACACACATTAGTATTATATAGGTAGAGCCTTGTATTTCAGATGCCAATCTCACCACTACTGTTGTATGTTAATAAACCCTTTAACTTATAAGTTTCCAGTGTATTTGGAGTTCTTATAGCAGTCAGATGTAAGTTAACTAGTCAGGATATATCTGGTTAGAATTCCAGTATAAAAGGACTATATTTAACAGTAATCATGTGCTTTATATATACTATTTTGAAGAAATGCAAATGAGAGTATTCTATACATATCCACATACACACACACAATTCTTTGTTCAAGTCACTTATTTCATGTCCAAGAATTATACAACTAGTACAAAAAAACTCAGGAGAAATATTACCTTTATTTATGATACAATTTACCTTTCCTGTAATAAAACCCTATACACAAAAACACAGAAAAATAAAACATGCTTACATAAAAATACATTTACAAAGTTAACAGTAACGTTACTATTCAAATCTAAATCGAAACATACAACATGAACTACAATTTAGTATTTTTGTGACCACATACAAAACAGAATTAAAAAAATTAGAGCAAATCAGGATAATAAGTTAGAACAAAACTGGTGATCATTTGTCAACAATATTGTGTAATTTATCTTCTAGGATAACTGTTTACATCTGTTTAGGAATTTTCCTTCCCACTCAACTTACTTAGATTTTTCTTAAAGAGCATGAAAAACTAACTATATATTTCAGGAATGATTTACTGCAGAGAAAAAAAAACTGCTATTATAATGTATAATGTTCTTTAAAAGTAAATCATCTTCCTGTTGAGGAGACAGAGCCCCTTTATCTTTCAAACGTTGCATTATCAAATTGAATGATATTTTTTTGCAAGTATATTATGCTAAACACTTTCCAGCTCGGAAAGACCCAAACAGGTATCTCAAATTGCAGGTCTTGTAAAGATATCCAGCATATAGTCACCACACATTGGAAGATGGCTCAGTTGGACTTGTCCTTTGAAGATTTTCAGTCTTTTTTAAATGCGAAAGCAGATAGCTTGGAATTTGCAGACTGGTCTAAAGGCTTTTTTTTCTTTGCAGCAGAGCTATCATCTATGTTGCCTTCTTGGCTCTTATTCAAGTCTCTATTTTCCTGCTCAGTACGTTTTCTCTTCTTTGCATCAGTAGCATCGATGCTGGAAATAGAGTCTCCTTTGGCTTTCTCGGTCCAGTGCTGGAAAACATTGTTTTTACGATGGGTAGAAGTGAAAGAAAAATTGAGTGAGATACAAGAGGAAAATAGGTCACGCTTTAAAAATAAAAAAGATATATGTGAGGTGATAAGATCAATACAATGGTTAAAAAAAAAAAAAAAAACATTTTAATCCAGTAGAGAATAATGTAAATCAAATTCTGCTCAATGATTGCATGTTGGACACTTGCATTCTAGAGAGATAACCTGTGCAGTAAGCAAATCCAGTGACTGCAGGGGCTCAGTCAGTGACACTGGGCCTCATACCATCCACCCGAGCAGAAGTACTGATCATTACCAGTTCCATTATCCATTGGGACTGAGCAGTAACTTCTGCAGGAGCTCAGTCAGTGACACTGGGCCTCATACCATCCACCCGAGCAGAAGTACTGATCATTACCAGTTCCATTCCATTGGGACTGAGCAGTAACTTCTGCAGGAGCTCAGTCAGTGACACTGGGCCTCATACCATCCACCCGAGCAGAAGTACTGATCATTACCAGTTCCATTATCTATTGTGACTGAGCAGTAACTTCTGCAGGAGCTCAGTCAATGACACTGGGCCTCATACCATCCACCCGAGCAAAAGTACTGATCATTACCAGTTCCATTCACCATTGGGACTGAGCAGTAACTTCTGCAGGGGCTCAGCCAGTGAGACTGGGCCTCATACCATCCACCCGAGCAGAAGTACTGATCATTACCAGTTCCATTATCCATTGTGACTGAGCAGTAACTTCTGCAGGAGCTCAGCCAATGACACTGGGCCTCATCCCATCCATCTGAGCAGAAGCACTGATCATTACCAGTTCCGTTATCCATTGGGACTGAGCAGTAACTTCTACAGGAGCTCAGCCAATGACACTGGGCCTCATCCCATACATCTGAGCAGAAGTACTGATCATTACCAGTTCCATTATCCATTGGGACTGAGCAGTAACTTCTGCAGGAGCTCAGCCAGTGACACTGAGCCTCATACCATACACCTGGTACCCACCAACTCGCTTATTACCTATTCCATGCTCCTTGGTTTCTTTTACCTCTTGACCGAAAGCCTTTCACAGCCTTTTGTATTTATTTTACCTTTGTACTTTACTTATGTAAGAAAGCTACGGAACATGTGAACAAGTTACAAAAAGGGATGATATTATTAATAAGGATCGTTAGAATGATCAATAGCAGAGAATTCAGCACCCGTTTAAAATGTACTGCTATATATTCACTTTCACCCATTCCAATTGAGAAAGCAGCAAACACAAATGGAATGGGTACCACGAGTTATTCATCAAAGTATGTATTTATCTGTATACTTTCTAAAAATATTTTACCTTTAATAAAGTGCATCACTTCAAAAGAGCATAAATATTGGGTTAAATAAAAACAACTAAACCGAAGTGTTTATTTGTACCCATTTTTATTTTATTTTTTATTTAGTTGTTCATAATCTTACACCATTCTTATAGCTTTGCCGATAAAGCAATGGAATATTGAATTAAATATTAAGATCAGATTGAATACTTACCATTCTTTCTTCTGGTGCGATAGCCCTAAATCGGCTCATGCCCTCTTTGATAATTTCAGTCTCATCCAGGTCTGGATTGTCACACAATATATTTTTCCTGTTCTCATTTAGCCAAAGTTGGAATCCTGTTTTGGGCCTGTAACAAAACACAAACTAAATGAATATCCAGTCGTCAATACACAAGGAATCTTGAAAACTCCATGAGGAGGAGATCTTCAGTGGTTAAGATTTCAGTTTATGGTGCATATAAAAAAAATAAAAAATAATGAATTTTTGAGGGTAAACGTACACTGGAAATAGCTTTTTTGCTCGTCCTGGATCTCCTGCAAATCCCCCCCAAATGGTAGTAAAATAAGCAGCACACTTTGATGCAGCTGCCTACAGAATGCACTGCGTTCCTTTCACAATAGGAAAAGGATGAGAGGAGCTTCTATGGTGGAAAAACCAACAGCAGTCTTTAGTGGTAATAGTCACAAAGAGAAATTATATATATATATATATATATATATATATATATATATATATATATATATATATATATATATATATATATATATATATTATTTACGATCATTTATGTTCTTTGTATAACGGGAACTATATCAATACATCATCTCACACGCAAGATTGGAAAGATCTTATACCAATGGTATAACTACACTCCATCCAGCCGCACAGATTCACCGAACATCAGGTACTGGTCAGGAGCATTTGCACTTCTCCAACCACAACTCTTTCCCTCCAAAGGGATTTGCATAAATTGAGGAATGGGCAACTAAATGGCAGATGAGATTTAATAGGAATAAATGTAAAGTTATGAATCTGGGAAGGAAAAATAGCCATGCAATTTATAATCTTAATGGAGCAAATCTAGGTGTATCAGATATTGAAAGGGATTTGGGAGTGCTTGTGGAAAACCACCTAGGTAACAGTGCTCAAAGCCAAGCAGCAGCTGCAAAGGCAAATAAAATATTAGCATGTATTAGGAAGGGTATACAAGCAAGGGAAGCAAATATAATTCTGCTATTACACAAATCCCTAGTACGCCCTCATGGAGTACAATTTTGGGCATCACTTCATAAAAAGGACATTTTAGAGATGGAAAAGGTACAGAGAAGGGCAACAAAACTAATATGGAGGGGCTAAGTTCCGAAGCAAGAACAACCTAATTAACCTTATTTTCTCTAGAAAAAAAAAAAGTCGTCTAAGAGGGGATATGATTACATTATACAAATACATCCAGGGTCAGTATAAAGATTTGTCAATTTAGTTTTTTGTGCCAAGAGATTTCCAACCAGCTTGAGGACATCCTTTGAGGTTAGTAAAAAGATTCCACCTTAACCTCCTAAGCGGTAATCCCGAGCGTGACTCTGGGTTAATTTTAAGTACCTAATGGAGGATCTGGAGGGGGCCCAGAACTGCCAAATATGCCTGGCCCCCCTAAGCTCACCATTGCTCCTGCTCACTTCCATCTCTCTCCTTACTATACGCTCATCGAGGGGCTCCACGACGAGCGCCCATCATATTGCAAGCCACGCAATGAGCACCGAAGGAGCTCACATTGTGTGGCAAGAAGCATTGACAGCCTTTAAAATTGTAATGCCGTGATTTCTGACGGGCAAGTACCGCGCACGTGTGTTAGTGAATGTACAGAGCATACTGCCGATACAGCTATATTACTGTTCAGTGGCTGACGGGGATATACCAGAACAGTTACATATTTTAAATCACTTTATTCTGTTCTGAGAGCATAGTTTAAAAAAAAAAAAAACGCTCTTTCAGAGGAAACTAGGAAAAAAGAAGGTCCACATCTTTTTAAAAAAGTCATGAAAAAATTGTATTATAGTGGCCTTTCAGGAAGGTCCACATCTTTTTAAAAAAGTCATGAAAAAATTGTATTATAGTGGCCTTTCAGGAATATAGTTACAATTTAAAGTGTGCGAGTGTGTATAACAAAGAAAATCCAATAGAAAATTGAGCAACTCCCTAAAAACAGTCTGCCAGAAAACGGTCTACAGACAGATCTTTTCTCATCCTCGGTCTTTTGATGTCTACTATTCTTGACTAGATTTATTGTGGCTCCACAGACTGTTCCGATTACAAGTATGTTATTGCGTTGCACATGTTCACCACAAAAAAGAAAACCTGGGCCTAATTACACTATGTACAAACTTCCTCTAGGAGCAGAAGCAGAAATGATTCACATGTAACGATTCAATGGATCCTAAGCAGATTGTTTTTTATTGCAAAAGAGACTAATTAAAAACTTAATCCTTTGAAGGATAGGTTGAAGAATGCTCTGTGATGCAAGGAGCAGCCGACTGACGCCCTAAAATGGACTACCAATAGTAGACCCTTCTGTGCCACATAATATCGCACCAAATATTTCATTCAGTTATTATATATACATAGTTTGAAAAAAAAAAAAAAAAAAAGCATGACTGTGTACACCAAGTTTATCGTTTTTAGATCTCCTAGTTGATCCAAAGGAAGCAAACAGAAAAAAGAAAAAAAAAAGGAAACTTCCCGACCCAGAAACTGGTAATCTGGGCGGCACATCTTTCGCGCGTTGGGGGCCAGCGCGCCGTCATCTGGGAGCCGAGAACTGCGCTCTGATGAAGTTCTGCGCTCCAGTCGGCATCCCATCTGCCCCATCTCATATTTACTGGACCTGCATGCTGGAGGCTGCCATGGCTAAGGTAAGGGGATATATATATATATATATATATATATATATATATATATATATATATATATATATATATATATATATATATATATATATATAGGGTCACTAGGAGCATATTGTATGTAATGTCACGGTCATTGTGTGCATATGTCACTAGGAGCATGTTGCATTGCATGTTTATCACTACAAACATGCTCCTAGTGACAAGCACACAATGCCTGGCCCATATGGCACACTGTCAGACCCTTACCTTAGCCTTGCCAGCCTTCAGTAAATAAGATATGAGGGCCTCTGTGGCAGATGGGATGCAGGCTGGAGCGCAGATCGTCATCAGGGCGCAGTTTTCGGCGCCCCGATGACGGTGTGCTGTTCTGCAGCGAGTGAAGGTCAGCGTGGTGGTAATCTGATTCCTACCCAAAACTCCTTCGCTAGTGACCCAGGATAACCCTGAATGCCCTTTTTATTCAAAAATATGTCCAACCCGTTTTTTAAAGTTATCGATCGAATCCGCTGTCACTACGTCCTTTGGTAGAGAGGTGCACAGCTTAACCGCCCTTACTGTGAAGAACCCTTTTCCTTTTTTTACGGTGGATTCTTTTTCTCCTAACCTTTAAAAGGATGTCCTCTGGTTAGTTGAAACCTCTTGGCAAAAAAACTTCACATGACAAAGCCTTGTATTGACTCTGGATATATTAAGGTAATCATATACCCGTTGGGACACTTTTTTTCTAGAGAAAATAAGTTTAAGTTTATTAGTCTGTTTTCATAACTTAGTCCCTCCATTCCCCTTATTAGTTTTGTTGCCGTTCTCTGTACTTTTTCAGCTCTAAAATATATGAATAAAGCACCTTTCATAGCAGTACTTCAGCCATCTTCGCCACAAGTGTAAATTATAGTAATTTAGTCCCACATTTATGATTATATTCTCTCACGTAACAATGTATCAGTGTTAATGACATATTGGGTGTCTACTTTGGCCCCCACCTCTTTGTCCTGTATCATCATTTTTCCCTTATCTCCCTAATCCTTTCACCTTTTTCTTAACATGCCTTACTTTTACTCTCAATCTTTTTTGATGCCACATCTCATCGAATTCTTACTTTAGAGATTGACAAATACCTGGGTCTAGAGCTATGATCCTAACATTGTATCACGGGACCCTAAAGTTCTAGTTAATATACATATATTTCTACATATATGCCCTACCCTGACACATCTGTCTGGCCCTATCTGTCAGTCTGTGCGTTAATAATTAGATATGAGATGCCCAAACAGCCAGATTAAGGAATTATGTATATTTGTAATTCAAAGAATATTTGACATTTCTTGTGTGAGCTCCAGCCCTATGTAGGCAGAGAGTCCTAGCTGTCCGTTTCCCCTCTCAATGGCAACTACTTGGGAGGCAGCTGTGATACAGATACATTGTTGTACCTGACTGACCACAACCACTTATTAATTTTATGCTAATTTAGCTTGGATTGTCAGGGGCATTCCTTCTCAAAATCAACTGAAAGACAAAGGAAGAAGAAAGAAAAAAGAAAAAAAAATAGGGTAAGTTTATTAAAATGTTTATTTGGGGATTTTTTTTTCAAAAAAAAAAAAAAAAATAGAAGAAGGTTTTCATTCACTACTGATTCTCCTCTATCATATGTTCTCATAATCCAAGAGACTTCCAAACTTTTAAAAAGTTTAGCTCCTCACATACCTGGCTGGCTCATGAGTTTGTGTGAAATGTTCGCAAAGTGATGGGCCGTCACATGCGTGGCAAAGGCGCTCATCTCGAGGCCAGTAAGGTAGAGCGGGGAGAGGCTATTGGCGCTAAGGGCGCTCATTGCGATGCCCGCAATAGGCCCAGGGGGTCAGGCGAGGGCAGCAATGGGCGTAGGGGAGAGAGGAGGAAGCCCGTAAGTGAGGTTTTTAAGCTAATTTGCTATTCAATTGGTGTTTTTTTGGCTGCCTCCAAAAGCCTTCCCAGTTACAAGAATGCAAAAAAAAAAAAAAAAAAAAGGTGAACGTTTACAATTTAATGGCAAATTAACTTGAAACCTCACTTACGACCTGTCCGCCTGGGCCTATTGCGGGCCCAAAAGTTGGGGGGGGGGGGGGGTAAATGGGCGCATGGGGATCCCGTAAGTGAGATAGCAAGCTAATTTACTATTCAAATTGAGTCTTTTTGCGGCCACCGAAACTCTTTTCCGATTTACGTGCTTGAAAAAAATGGAGACCTTTAAACTGGAAGGGCAGGGAGACACCCGGGGGCACGTGAGGGAGGGGGAAGGAGGAGACATGTCTCCTCCCCTCTCCCTCCCGTGTCTCCTCCCCTCTCCCTCCCGTGTCTCCTCCCCTCTCCCTCCCGTGTCTCCTCCCCTCTCCCTCCCGTGTCTCCTCCCCTCTCCCTCCCGTGTCTCCTCCCCTCTCCCTCCCGTGTCTCCTCCCCTCTCCCTCCCGTGTCTCCTCCCCTCTCCCTCCCGTGTCTCCTCCCCTCTCCCTCCCGTGTCTCCTCCCCTCTCCCTCCCGTGTCTCCTCCCCTCTCCCTCCCGTGTCTCCTCCCCTCTCCCTCCCGTGTCTCCTCCCCTCTCCCTCCCGTGTCTCCTTCCCTCTCCCTCCCGTGTCTCCTTCCCTCTCCCTCCCGTGTCTCCTTCCCTCTCCCTCCCGTGTCTCCTTCCCTCTCCCTCCCGTGTCTCCTTCCTTCCCCCTCCCGTGTTTCCTTCCTTCCCCCAGGAGGGAGCGGTGGGAAAGAAAACGATAGAAAACACAATGTATAACATATCATACCGGCATATATGCCGGGCAAGTCGCTAGTAGTAAATAATACAGTAGTAGTAAATAATAATTTCAAGACTGTCCATTAATCTTACATTAGTGCTATAGGATTATTTCTTAAACACATACCCACTTCATGAGAGAACAAAATTAATACAGGTGTAATATTTACAGGAAAATGCTTGCCCTACTTATGAAGGTATACTATAACGGTACTTTGCATAGAGGAATCCCCCCCCCCCCCCCCCCCTTTAATGGAAGTGATAAAGTTGGAACAGAACTCTCTCCTACCAAAAGTAATATTAATATTCAACTTGATAACAAATAAAGAGATCTCAAAATGTTATGCAACCCAGGTTATTTCGTGCCAAACAGGTAGATTTATCTTTCATTAGATTCTATTTATTTGAAATGTTCATACTATTTCACGGTTTTGCTGGACTAAAGGTAAATGACCTTTCTTACAACAAATAAAGTAACAGCTGTAGTTTAAAAGGGCACGCTGCACTTTAAAAGCCTTTTACTTTAAAATCAAGAATGATTAAAAATATGAAATCCTGTTATATTGGCTGTAATGAAGATGTTTTCTTATATACCAATATGTTAATCATTTGATCATGTACAGTTTGAAAAAAATACACCATATGCATAATACCAACAAATCACACGTGTTTAACCTGCTTTAATTCCTACATGTTTTATTACTTGCATTATCTGTCCCAATGTATAAACACTTTTTCCACACATTTGTATTTTCAACTAGATAGAAAAGCAATAATATATTCAATTATACTATCAAACTGCTGGCATTTGGTGAGGTTGCACTTCAGGTTTTAAAAAACAAACAAACAGATGATCCCTCTCTACAAACCACCTCTGTTTACTTCTACTTAGCAGTTATCAGATAGATAAAAAGGTCAGAAGAGGAGGGTCCCTATGGGGGAGTTGTCCAGCCAATGGGAATACAAAGTTCATTTCTTGATGCTCCCTACTAAATGCGCATTTTAAAACGCAGACACATTTCATCATCTAATTTAAACTCATACCTAAGTTTGCATGTGCTCAAGAGAGAAATCAAAACCCAGATGCAATGTATATATTTATCAAACTATTTGCATATTTTCAAGTATTTATAAGAGAATATTTTAAATATTTGATCAATGTTTTTAGAATGGTCAGTAAAATACAGCATGTAAATATATTGTCTTTAATATGCAAATATGCTACATTTTAGATAATCAACTTCCTGAGATGGGAGGCTACATTGACTGAACAGGAAGTTTCTACACAATGTTCATCTGGCATCTACAGCTGCCAGAGCTTTCAGTAGCACTAATTATTTTACAAGGACACACCCTCCTGAGAGAGTAACAGACATAACTAGTTGATAAAAGAAAAGGGATGCCTGCAGTAAAGAATAATTTGGCTTAAAAATGGTAAAAGTGAAAAGGCCGTGTTTCTTTTTTTAATTTCTAAAAACATGTTTTGCCTATTACCAAGTAGAGGTTTTGAAAGGACCAGATAGAAACAAAGGATTCAGCTGTGATTTAAATAATTTCTTTTTGGTTTGTTTGCATGTAGTTGATAAGCAAGTATAATTAGGAGAACGTACTACACACCTTTACGCCATGAAATATAATAGTGCCTAAAAGGAGCCAGGTATGAAGAGGTTTTTGATTAGAGAGTGAAAATGCATTGTGTACTCATTTGCATGTGCCCGTCCAGTTTCCCAAAGTGCAGTGCAATCACGATTTTTGGAAATTGAGTAGAAAATACGTTATCTAACTTAGTACATCCGTGTTTCAAATAAATATTTCTAGACCTTCAAATTGGATGTGAATAAAGGAAAGCATGACTCTAAAATACAAGCCATATGTATGTAAATCTACCTTAAATAAAATCAGTGCTTACTTTTGGTTTTCTGTGCTTTCAGGGGTTGCACTGGGGGCTGACTGTACAATATCCTTTTCTTTCTCTTCTGCTCTTTTGACAGATGGTTTCATTTGGACATGTTGAAATAAAGTTGCTTGGCCCTGAAAGAAGAAGATTTTAACATTTATTAGAACCACTATGTAAAACAGATTAATTTAATTTTGCTGTAATGCAACATGTGTGTAGTAAAAAGTCAGGAGTTTATGCCAATACTTACAATGATAGATGTAATAGTGCATTATGCAACTAAAACCAACATATACTCTATAAACCAAAATAGCAATGTTTCAGTTAATTTGCAAATTACACATAATCAGCCCTCCTCAGACAGTTTCTTCTTCTTCTTCACTTAATGGAGAACTGTAATGGTCATGTAGCAGGACTTCATTTACTTATTTTATTCAGGGACATTTTATTGCTAATAAGTTGCTAAATTAATTAAATATAGATTATTTTTTTAAAAACTTACATTTAAACTTCAAGGACTTACAGAGGTGTTTCTCTCCAATACCCTATTAGGTGCCTGCCCAGGAGGCTGTCTTATATTTTGTTCTGACCAGTATAAATCTGCCTTCAGTGGCCAATGCAGGGAAGGAGGCCGATCTAATCTTCTAACAAGACAGTCTTTTGGACAGATTCTCTCACCCCATGGACTTCTGACAGAAGAGAAGCAAGTCCAAAACTCTAAATTTCAAATATACGTTTTAAAAGTTACACTGAATATATCCCTCAAGTAATCATTGTATTGCTAATCAGTTACTGTTCAAACACTGTAGTGGTATTTTTTAGTGCTCTTGGCCTTGTTCCTGATGGGATATAGGCTGTAATTAAAGGGGGCCGTCACCCCAACAGGAAGTTGATTCAACTGTAATGAACATTAAAAACTGGCTATTCCTTGTACTTTTAGTTTTCCTATAAAACAAATAAATTTATGAAATATGGAGAATTGATTTTCCGGGTCCTGTATGCTAATGTGCCTCTCAGGGTGCCAGATAAGGGTGGGAGACTGTTCTGTCAGATAACATTGCAGGTTTTTATTTTGGCGGCGGCAGCAGCAAAATCGAATTTCACAGGATTAATTCACTTACAACATAATGCTATTTAAGAATGTTTAATGCTATTTAATAACCTTAAAAAATGTTTTAAAAAAACTTGGAGTGACAGGGTTCCTTTAAGATCAGATCCATTTAGCAAAAGCAATACCTGGTTCCCTCATAGAGCATCTCAATCTTATTAAAGCTACATGCAAAATGCAATGTTGTGCGTTCTAAATTGGATGGCATATATACTGCTGGAGTGGGTTGCCATGGAGCACATTTATTACCTCTCTGGAGTAAAAACTCCATGCAAGTTCAGAGCATCCCCCTACCCCAATAAAAAATGACTAAACAATACTAAAGAAAATGTAAAACTATTTCTGGACCAGAGAAAGAACAGTAATCAAAACGGAGAAAGCCGAGGCTTATTACCTGCTTGGATTTGGCTTTAGGAGCTAGAGGCTTAATGACAAGGGAAGCAGATTTACTTGCAGGCTGATTTCCAGCAGATACTGATTTCCTAGAAAACTTGGTCATGTTGTCCAAAATATTAGCAGAGCGAGACGAACTGCCACCAATTGCGGGGCTTTTCTGACTTGTAGACACCTTTAAACACAAAGAGGACAAACAAGGATAAAAGGTCAAACGTATTCCTGCTTATTCAATAGTTTTGTGTAACAAAGATACAACAAAAGAGTACAGTAGCAATAAAAAGAAACCTACCAGCTCATGGTCAAAAATATATACAACTAAACTAATGATTCAGGGGGATTTTAAAGAGCCCGATAGAAAGTCCTTCATAGAAGCACTATACTTTGGAAAATATTTAAGAGGCAGGAGACCAGGTTCACAGGCTCTTGGGACACTTCATTTTTAAAAAGGCAATTATTTGTCACTGTAGGCTTCCATCTCAACATGGCCTGTCCTTGTAAACTAATGAGCTTTCAATAACAGCTAGAGAGCGCACTGGCAGTTATATATGCCACCTTCCAATGGTGCAGATTAAAACTTTCTTGGTATGTGGAACTTCCAAGCTTGTATTTAGAATTGGGAAGTATATTTTGAAGCAGAATATCATTGTGTCATTTCTGACTTTTAGGGAAACCTAGCTGCTCATTTTATCTATATAACAAGCTTAAAAAGGACAACTTAACTGTCATTTATAATACTGCATGCTCTTATGAAAAAGGTTAAAATGTTTCAGTCAATATATCCAAATTTGCTTTATAGCCAGCAGAGATTTACTTCGGTTTCTAACAGAATTAAACAGGGATGAATCTCATGGTATATAGCATTTCTATTCAGTTCTACAGAAAGACTAGCACTACCTGACAGCAGAACTAAACTGCAGATCAAGTCCCAGTAGGCTGCCCCAACCTGGACTAGCAGACCAAGATGGAAGCGCCAATGACACCAACAGAATCTTGTAAATTTAACATTTTCTACAAAAATACTTTCAAGCTCATGGCTTATATTGCTGCTAATAAAGGTCTGTTACATACTTCCCCAATCCCCAAATAATTTACTAAGAGAGGTACAGGCAGCAGGGAGGGGTACATTAAGTTAGCAGTTACACATTATTAATTAATTGATTGAAGGCAATGTCAATTGGGAAATTACTTAAAATACTTTTACACAGATGTCCACATTTTATAATAATTATGTGGACGGTATAATACGTTTTTTAAACTACATAATATTACGGTAGGTTTGCACATTTAATTTGATTTTCATCTTCTCAGTTTTGATCAGTTTAATGGAATGTGTGCAACTTAGTAGTTAAAACCTGTAAGTAACTGTACCTTGAAAGGATTTACTCTTCCTTGGTTGCTAGAAATTATTGCACCTTAAGGGGGAAAAAAAAAAAAAAAAACTAACGTTAAACATTTTACACCGAAAAACTATTAAAGGGACATGACATTTACACAATTTTAGATCATGCTTTTAAAGTAATTTTCTTTAAAAAATGAAAATAAAAAAACATCACAAAAATATTTTATCGGAATAACAAAATAATTAAAAGCAGTTTGCCTGAAACAGGAAATGTACAGAGCACACATCTGTCATACTAGCGAACAAGCATGTATTGTAGCTATATTACTTCTCAAATGTTAATACACAAACATTTCAAATACTCTCCTAATAAATGAAAAATATGTTTCTGACAAAGCAAATACATTTTAAAATGGCCACTGAAAGTGTATGGGTACTTATGTCTGCATTTTAGCTGCTGTCTATAAGATTTATATAAAAATATACTTTTATCACACAAAGACTGGGTAGGAGGAGCATCTAGCTCACTTTTGTAAATATAAAGAGAACCTGAAAACACAAACAGAAAGATCTAGAAATCCTTGACTTATTTTTATGGCGGGACCTATCCCTGATTAAGTCAATTAATATTCATGGGGAACCTGCATTAACCTACTGAGGTTCTCTGAACGGAGTTCCTAGATGTGGACATTCTACCTATTCTGAACATTACACTTGACCACTCATTGACAAGGGAAATGATCTGTTGCAAAATGATGCACTAGCATTCCCAGTGACCAAGACAATTCGGTGTCCCATGTAATCTTTAAAAGTCCTGGATACAATGGATAGAGCAAAAAGCTGTCCAGGTTGCTTAAATATTGTAAAATTATGGATTGATAGTTCAGTCTCTGTATTTGGCTCACTATTTGCAAGGGTCGTAAAGAGTAGAACTGCACTTTGTAGTCAACTATACATAAAATGAATGAATATATCCATATCATTACAATTCTACTCTTTATGGCCCTTGTAAATAAGGAGACTAATAAAGAGACTAGCTTCTGTTAGTCTGGCTCCTGTCCTGCTTCAATTACATTTTACCTGATTTTGGGGCGGAATGTTCAGGTGAATTCACACTTTTGTTGAAAGAATTAATTGCTGTAGGAAGAAATAAAAATACAAAAGTTTAGAAGAAAACTTTTTACATGGAGAGAACAAAGCATACATTATAAAAATGTACTACACATTCAAAATTTCAATATCAGATTAATGATAAGTTTTCAACCACCCTAAACACTCACATAGCAATCTGTTATAGGAGACCAGCTTTTAGAGTCAGAACATATTGATCAGAACATGGTGATACAACATGTGGCATGCAACCTTTTTTCAATATATAGTTTTGAACTTCCTAGAATGGAGCACATTGTAACTGAAACATTTAGAGAAAGCTTTGACAAGTGCTTGTTAAGACAACTGGCTGAGGGCCTCCTCCATTTATTGCTACTTAAGGTAGCAATTGAATATCGCAAGATACTTCACTATTCAATTTATCCAATTGGGTTACTTGCTGCACATTACTTTCCCTTACTTTACTCACAATCGCAACTTTCTTCCATTAAAGCCTTTGATCTTTAACGGCCGCAAAAAAATAAATATAATAATAATAATAATAATAATTCGCTATTCAATTGCTCCGATTTACCCTTACGTCAAGCCCGTAAATGGCTAAAACATGAACAACAGGTTACTGGGACCAAGAAGGTCTCGAAAAAGGTCTTTCAAATTGTACCATTAATTAAACAAATAAAAAAACCAATCCTGTACTTTTATTAGAAGGGAGAGTGGTCTTAAAATTATTAGCACAACATTCTGAAGCTCACAAATCAGCACAAATAAATACTTTATGTCATGTTTAATTTTCGTCATCAAGTCTTACGGGCTTCAACCTCCAAGCCCGTAGGACTTTGGAATCAACCTCCATATTTCATTGAAGTCCTATGGGTTTAAATAACTGGTTACTTGCTGCGCACTACTTTCCCTTATTTTTCTCACAATCGCAAGTTACTTTCATCAAAGCCTTGCTGCGCGCTACATTCAAGCCCGTAGGACTTCACCAAAATCGAATACTTTAATTCATGTTTATTTTCCGTCTGATGTGCAAGCTTGAGAATGTTGTGCTTTTAATCCTAATGTCACCCATTGTGTTCCCCATCATTTACAGTGCTGGATTGAATTTATATTTGCATTTACAGTTCTCAAGAGTTTGCAGGCTTGAAAAAGGCATTACAGGCTCGCGGTCGCGATCATGTTCAAGCACGCAAATGCTGGCTGACGATAGCATGATTTGCCATCGGGACTAACTTGCGCGCCCGGCAAATTAAATATGTAAGTAAAAGTAGAGCTACTGGAGCAAGTAGCCCAAAAGTAGCAAATCAGAAAATTACTTGCAAGTAATACATATAATTAAAAAGCATGGCAATCATTACGAAGCTTTTGAAAACATAAAAAATAAATTCCAAGGCATCTTACCACTGGTTATGACACGAGGAGACAATTAGTATCACTTTATATTTCTAAACTATAGATCACTAGATAAGATAAACATACGCTATGCTTACTTTATTAATTTGCTAAGACTTTATGAAAAATGTAAGGGTGCATCTTACAGGATTTGTCATTTTCAGGTGGTTCCTTTTGTTCAATTCCTTCCTCCATCTCCTCATCCTCGCAGTTTCTTTCTACCTCCTGTTTCCGACTGACTGACTTTGCTTGTGGTTCATTCCATTCGCTAACTGTTCTGCTATAACTAAAATAAAAATAGAAAATAAGCATCAGTATATTTTGTTACAATACCAAAAACATCCTAGAAACAAAAAATAAGGTCACTGTCTAAAAATGTATTATATTAATTCATTTGTAAAAGAAATGTATCAGATGGTGGAAGCCACGGACCTTACATATATGCAGGATGTATCTGGTGTACAAAAGGGCATATTACTAAATGAATGTCCAAAAACATAAATAAAAAATAAATAAAAAAGTGTCATTGAGGTTTACACCAGCAATTCAGCAAAAGCATTTAAAAATAGAGAAGTCATCGTAGTAAAAGAAAACCATTTAGGATGATGTAAATATATACAGGGAATGCTCAAAGCATTAAGGATTACATATGTATTTTATTCCTTTGTTTTTATAAAAAAAGAAATATAAAAAAAAGGAAGAGAGAGAAATCACAGAACATCTATATATGACAGATGTTCCATAGGTAAATATGGTTAAAGGGCCACAGCAGAGGTCCCAATTATGGCAGGATAGTAAAGTACCAATTAAATAAGAATATTTGCACACTGAAGTTAATAAAAATTGTCTTATAGTAATAAAAATAAAAAAAAGCTTTGAATCTACTACATTTTGGTCGTCACTAAAAATATCTTCCTGTAAGACTGGTCTTTTTAACAGTGCCTACTTAACTCATTATTGATGACGGTCTATGTATGAATTGAGGTCTCAATCCATGAACAGAAGACATATGCAAAAAAAAAGATTCATTTAGTAACAAGGTGCTGGTTGGAGGAGCTGACCAACAGCCAAAATGCAGTACTCTTTTTACAAAAAATATATTATCTTCCAATTGCAAATATTAATATTTTTATTGGTACTATTCTACCACAACTGAGACATCTGCAGAATGTTTTCTGCTGAAGGTATCCTGGTTCAATTCAACTAAAAACACACACACATCACAGGTGGTAAACCGTTGCCTCAAAAGAGGAATTCTCTGGTTCAGATTATGCATGTGCTTATACATCATGTAGCCAAAAGTTACCATCTCTAGTCTACACATGGAGCATCCCAATATAAACACAGATACTCTTTTTTTCAAGCAATATAGCCTCTTATCTGCCAAAACAAAGTTAAGCAACATTTTAAATGTGGCTTAAGTGGCAGAGAATGCCATATTATAAAACATTTACTTCTGATACCATTAGAGAATAGTGCAATTCCCTGTATATAAAAAGTGTAGAGTTAATATAAAGATCCCGCTAAAAGTCATCCCTACACACAAATATTTTGGTGTAATTAGACAAAAAAAAAAAAATCTATTTCTTCTGAAATATTCTGACTATAGTAAATTGTACTTGGCATGCAAGTCAGATTTAAAAAAAAAAAAAGGTCATTTACCTCACTGTGCGTGCTCTTCATGTTGTGAAAGAGCACAAGGTTGTATGATAAAATGTTTTTTTTTTTTGGGGTGGGGGGAGGGGGGAGTCAGATTGAGTTCTAGAGCTGTGGTAGAAATAAAGTAGAACATATGTTATACAGTCACAAGAATTTGTTGCCATAAACCAATCTCCTCCATTGTATATACTAATGATTTGTTTGTTATAATATTCTAAATGTGCATGTGTACTACTATCGGTCATTGATTTAATTGTATATTCAATGTAACAGAGCCTAGTATTAGCCTAATATTCGTTAACGCTGATGATGGCACAATGGTTTAATTCAGTCACACATTCAGAATTGCTTGGATTCATTCAGAATAGCTTTGATTCAGCAAACTACTATTTATGCACACTACAATATTTCACAGGATAAGCTTAGGACATAGCGTTTTATAAATGGATGAATCTTGCAAATAAATAGACACTGCGCCTTGATACCAGACCATGCATTTTGAATACAAAACACTTTATAGGGCTTAATTAGTTGTATTGTTTAACATTTAAAACATTTTTTTTTTTACGTTTGATGGAACTTATGTATAGATTATTTTGATTTTCTTTGTTTCTCCTATTAAAAGGACATCACTTACTATGTATTATTTACTTAAACAGTTGAAATGACGAACATGTTGATCATTACAGGGTTTTTGATCTGGAGCATCCTCTGTGGATAGCCTTGTTAAGATACGTTTTTCAATTTCAGACTATTCATTTTTCACAGAAAAAAGCAAGATACAAAAAATGTAACAAACATTTTATATGTTTAAAATATGTTCTGTGTTTCTATACATCTATTAAAAGGTATTCTATAAATTGTGGGTGTTCCATATTATTTTAAAATGAAGTGTATGTAATTAGATCAAAAGGCTATTTTTCCCACAAAAAAAAAAAGAAGACAGACATAATGGGACAACAGAATCATTTGGTTTTATGGAGACTATTACTGCTGCTATTGGAATGAACAGAACCCCTGTAGGTTTAAATACAATATATGCTATCATTACCCAGCATTCATTCTACTCCGGAAGTCTTCCTCTTCCTCCACTTCTTCCTCATGCTGCTGCTGTGCAGATGCCAACTCTGCTGCCTTTTCCAGAGCCATCTCACTAAGCCGCTGGGCCAATATTAGTCTTTTGGAGCGCGAGGCATACTTAATGGCCAGATTCATCACGTTTTGAGTCATGAACTCTGCAAGCTCTGTGCACCGGAATTCACGCTCCAGTTTGCAAGACAACTGTAGGAAATACAAGGGAACAGATGTAACCTTTTCAGTGCTAGAAATATACTGAAGGTGAAAAATTGAAAAGCATTCATGAAGTCATAAGAGACTTTCATTTTACTTTAAACTGAATGAAATGTAAACAAAATCATTAAAGCATAGGGTGATTGCACACTATTCATAACCAAGGCGTGCTGTCCGTTAGAAACTGAGAAAACTAACATTAAATTAAATCGAACATTTTAAAAAGCAAAAGGAGTCTGAACATTTTTTTTTTGTTTTAACCAGGTAACTTAAATTTATTCTCAATATAAGGTCATAATTTACACTTCACTTGCTTCTAAAGAATCTCCTAGCATAACAGACTCTTATATTCTGAAACCGCCCCCTTTCTTCCAGTTTTTTCTCTTGTTGGGTGCCAAGTTTTACAGCTGTAACCTAAGGCCACCCCCCTAGGGGAAGTCTTCAAACTACCAGTGTGTCATTCGGTTGCATGTAGTGACATACTGTGGGTCTGCATGCAGCAGAATGAAACCCTAGTAGTGTGGCCTTCCATGACGTACATAAAATGTACATCTTATATGCTAATTACATTAAAAATTATATGTAAAAAAAAAAAAAAGTGCTTAAAAAGCTCCTTTAAATACATTTTGTAAAAGAACATTAACATGTGTAATATGATATACAGTAGTTCATTAGTTCAGATATATGCTTAAGAAATACATTGATGAAAATACACTGAATCAGGGTTTAATTAGACAGATGAGATTAATAAAAAACAGAAGTATTTAAACACTGTTCAGCAAAAAAAGCACCTAGAACAATGTATTGAATTATGTGGTATGTGAAAACAAAATCAGGGTTTTTAAAATGTTTAAATAGACTGATACTTCAACAAAATGAAACCATACTCACTGCAAACATTTTCATTAGCAGCTCCTGTTGCTCTTTCTGTGCTTCAGTCTTTGCATTCTCATCAAATTCATATCCATTTTTAGACAAATAGTCAAAGTGATTGGTGAAGAGAAGAGATCGCCAGTATTGTTCCTGAGTAGGTTGGAGAACACAAAAAATAAACACACATACATACTTTTTTTTTTTTTGCTGAAAAGCTACACCACAATAATGGCTCTACTTAATTTGATTACATATTGGCAGCTCTTACTTTATAGGACTGTGCAGTTGGGATCATTTTGATGGAGACCACTGTTACCATACATAGTAGTAAGTGAAAAATATTGTAAGCCAAGGGGTGTGTTACGGACTTATGGTGCCCTAGTCAAATGTACATTTATTGCCAGGTACACTTACAGACAGAATATTATCTTATTTACATTGCAGTGTATATTCCATGGCATTGCTGCCACCTGAAAATGTGCTGCCTAATGTGAAATACACCCATACATTTTTAGGAGCATACAATTTTTTTACAGAATATCTTAACTGGACTTGTGCCCTACAGCTTCCTGCAAAATGTCCTGTTAGTTTGGAGCCTGAGAGATTGAGCTCTGTACATTTTATTTTAGTTCAGTATTGTAATTTGCGATTTTATTGAATTAATGAGATCAGCTTTTAGCAGTTGACACCTTCACTTCTTGAAACAAAACTGAGAAGATTATGCAAGAAATTATCAGCAATCCTTATTAAGAAAAAAAATTAAAGCATTTTTTACCTAACATAAGATCAACAAATTCATACCTCCATTTGTCCCTTTTCTGTTGCTATTTGACAGTAAGGCAGATTGAAAGGTAAGATGGCTACAGCAGGACGAGGAAGGGTTGGCGGGAATCTTGCTCCTTTACAGGGAATACATCTTCACATGCAAGAAAACATAATGCAATTCTATTACTTGAGTAAGAGTGGTATTAATTTCCCCACCAAATTTTTAAACCGTTCCCTTTTTTATGCAGCTCATTTTTTCTCATTTATTTTTCATATCTTTTTTTTTTTTTTACTTTGCACTTGTCAGAGTGAAATAGTGATTACTAAAATTACTAACAAATGGATATCAGATCTACAACAATCAGACACCAGAACACACATCAGGAAGTTTGCTACAGCTGCCTCACACCTTATTATGTAAAGTGGGCAGAGCCAACAAGCACAGAACATAAGACCGGAAACATTTAATACCTTTAAAGTTAAAACTACTAGTATTACAAAAGTTTAAACATTATAAATCAAGTATACTTATGCACGTACTTTTCATTTTTATAGTGCAATGGTCCTTTGAACTGAATCAATAATATCTCAGGATTGTTAATAGGATATCTAAATTTAAATTCCCTTCTGAACCTCATTTATCCAGATTTTGCAAATCTATCTAAAACAAAAAAATACTATAAATATTTCTAAATACTGAATATTTTCTTATAGATAAAATTAGAGAAAACTGTGACCATATCAATTTAACTCACTTAAGATGAAATACTTAGCATAATTTAATAAAGTGGCTTGGAGTGATCCCCAACACAAATCTATTGACTTGTATACAAAATCTGACTTGTATATTATGCTATTTACAGCATTTACTTCCAGTAATTTCAATATTTGAGCAATATTTAAGATGGTAAAAAATTATTGATCTTTTAGCTCAGTTAATAAAAGTTATCTTTATTATAATAATAATTAAAAAAATGCACACTATTTCATTTACAATAATTGAAATATAATTTTCCCCTACTTCCCTCTGTTCCTGCCTGGGGAATCTACCCCACTAATTCATCAAGAATTTATGTTATTAAACCTTTATGCTGCTAGATTTGTAATATCTTTCATTTGAATCCAAGCAAGAGTCCCTAGCCTGACAGAAGGGAGACAAAGGGTGACTCTCAAACTATTGATGAATAAATATGTTATAAAAAATAATAACTATGCCGATACAATATACTGGGACTGATGGAATAAATGAATTGGCTATACACCCAATAAGCTGAACACCCATTCTCATTTGCAAGATGATCACTTGGGTGAAAGCAAATGTATCTCTGTATAATAGCTGATAACATTATTATTTATACAAATTTGATAAAATATGTGGTATTATAGTCAAATAATTTTATAAAATGTAGAATACCAATATTGCTAATATTAAGATTAGCATCATGAAATTAAAGTAGAGCTTTAATTTAATACAATGATGTCATAGCATGGGCACCTATTCCACATAAGAAAAATATGTAAATAGTGTAAATAAGACATCCAGTATTTCATATAAATTATGGCTGTGATCAAAACCTTGAATACATAGGTGGAAATGAAATAAAATGGATATACACTGAAATAAGGTTATGATAAATATATATTTCACATGCATACACTAAATACTTTCACTTAATACATTTCAGCTAGATAATATAAATGTATTGAATCACAACATAATAAATCCTATATAAGCATTTAAGATATAGAAAAGTTCTAAGTAGACTGGAATTTTAAATAATGTTAAGTTGTATTTGAATTGTTTTAAACAAAAGCTATTGTCACCATGGCAACAGGTAATTTATTTAAGGAACCCCTGTGAGGGTAGAGGTGTCCCCTGGCGAGGCATCTCAATCGCGTTACACGCAAGATTCTGCTACTCCTAACAAAGTGATACCTAATAGAAAATAAATGCTATTAGAAACAGACATTGATAATTATGCAATATCAGGATAGGAGCTCAGCAACAGACTAAGCAACTAGAGCTTCTAGACAATATTTTAATAGAGTGTCAGGTAGTAATAGGCACTGTCAGACAAGCACAGAATTACCAGCTATCACTATTATAATAAGTTCCACACTCGGGGATCATTATCTGGCCCAGGTTATACAGGAACCGAATAGATATGACGCCATCTTTGATTTAGTCATCCCAAATAATATTTATATGGTATCAAATGATGAAATGGAACATGAATCATAACACAGCCTCATTTGAGATTTAATTAAAAAAATTGTTAACGGCCAACAAAAACTCTTCGTTTAAAAAAGAACGGATTTTAATGGTCCAAGGGCAGCAATACAAATTATAGACTGGGACAGAAAATGGGTAGGTAAAATAGATGTTAATAAAGCCCCGGGTCCTGATGGAATGCATCTACGGGTACTGAGGGAACTGGGCTCTGTAATATCCAAACTATTATATTTAATTTTCAAGATTCACTCAACACAGGGTCTCTGCCAGATGACTGGAGAAAAGCAGATGTGATACCTATATTTAAGAAGGGAGCAAGAGCAAACCTGGGAAATTATAGACCAGTAAGCCTCACTTCTGTAGTGGGAAAGCTTTTAGAAGGGTTAAAAAGGGATAATATACAAGAATATGTCTATTTAAACAAGATTATAAGTAGGTGTCAACATGGATTTATAAGGGATAGGTCATGTCAAACAAACTTACTTAGTTTCTATGTGGTGGTTAGTAGGAACTTGGATTAAGGCAACTCAGTGGATGTAGGCTATTTGGATTTTGCAAAGGCTTTTGATACAGTGCCACATGGGAGACTATTGAGCAAACTAAGGGATACAGGAATTGCCATAAATATTTGCTTATGGATTGAGAGCTGGCTAAAAGACAGGAAGCAAAGGGTTGTTGTAAATGGAACACACTCAGATTAGACGAATGTAGTAAGTGGGGTTCCTCAGGGTTCAGTATTAGGTCCTCTCCTTTTTAACATATTTATTAATGACTTCGAGGTAGGATTGGAGTGTGGTGTCTCCATTTTTGCTGATGACACTAAGTTGTGCAAGGTAATTAAATCAGATAATGATGTACTTTCCCTCCAAAGGGATTTACATAAAATTGAGGAATGGGCATCTAAAAGGCAGATGAGATTTAATACGAATAGATGTAAAGTTATGCATCTGGGAAGGAAAAATAGCCATGCAATTTATAATCTATATGGAGCAAATCTAGGGGTAACAGTGTAACAGTGCTCAATGCCAAACAGCAGCTGCAAAGGCAAGTAAAATATTAGCATGTATTAAGAAGGGTATAGAAGCCAAGGAAGCAAATATAATTCTGCCACTATAAAAAAAAAAAAAACTAGTACGCCCTCATTTGGAATATGGAGTACAATTTTGGGCACCACTACATAAAAAAAAGGGTTCTTCACAGTAAAGGTGGTTAATCTGTGGAATTCTCTACCAAAGGAGGTGGCAATAGCAGATTCAATAGATAACTTTAAAAAGGGATTGGACATATTTTTTTATAAAAAGGGCATTTAGGGTTATCCTGGATAATTAGAGAGTATTGATCCACGGAGTAGTCTGATCCCCCCCCCCCCCCACACACACACACACTTTAGACAACTGGCAAAGTTTCTTTTGTTTTGCTTAATCTGGGTCAATTAATTAATCCACATACTGCAGATCAGAGGAGATATAAAAAGGTTGAATTTGATGGACTAAAAGTCTTTTTTCACCCTCAATTACTATGTAACAATGTAACTATTTGAGTCAGATTTAGTTTTGACAATTCCTAAACACTTTATATTCTTATGAGCACTTGCACTTTTCATATTGCGTCCTATATATGTTACCCACACCCCTAATCAGTATGCTATACTACTATCCTGATAAGTTAGTAGCATCTGGATGTTTTTAAACACCAATTTTTAACTACTATACTCAATAAAAGTTAAGTTTTAAGAAAGTATTTGTCTCATATGTGAGATTAGATAATCAATAGGTGTGCACTGCAATATAGACCCTTTGTCTAAGTTTGTGCTATATTTTAGATCCCTAGCAGCACCCTATTTTTCCTAATATCCTTATGACTAGACCTAGAGCCACCAATCTTTCCTCCCAGTACCTTTCGTAATTGGAAAGTACAGTTAAGGATGACCATAATAATTATGCAATAGACAACCTATATAATAAATTATTTACTCTGTCCTGTATGCAAACTGTACGTATCTGCATATTTCGCAATAATATCTACAAAAAATAGTGAAAATACTGTATGCCTTCCAAAAGTTCTCAATTAAAACTTTTTAAAATTTGGTGTAAAATATTGATTTAAAAAATAAATAAATAAAAAATAAAGATGTGAAACCAAATAACATAAGAATTACACACTAAATGTTATATATATATATATATATATATATATATATATATATATATATATATATATATATATATATATATATATATATATAAAAAATACACAGGATTATGCATCCTCATTATATATGCTTCTATTTCATTTTTATTTTAACTTACTATTTGTAACCCTGTAACCTTATGTGATCTGTGTTTTTTGAATTGCATATTTTTTACCATGTGATTATAATATTTAAAAAAAATAAAAAAAATAATGAAAATGTGTTTTTTCAAAATGGTAAAAAATGCAAAAAATAAAAAATCTTCAGAGAAAGGAGAAAAGCATGGTACAAAATGTATATTAGGGCACTTACCTCAGCTGTTGTGGATTCTCATGGATGCCAACAACCCAATAATGATCAGATTTCCCCTTGCAGTGCTCCCTTGTGTTACAAACAGGTACCCATGTATGTCCAAGCCGTCGGTTCAGAAGTCTGAGAAGGCCCTCTGAGTCCACATAACAGGGTGTACCTTAGGAAGAAAACCAGAGACTAATATTAATGCTCTAGTCACACAAATCAAAATGAAAAAAAAAAAAATCATACATTTAATCCATTGCTTTACATGATAAAAAAAAAAAAAAAAAGAAGACAGGCATTTCACTTGTGTCATATTGAGGACAAGATGAAAAACTTAATATGGTGACATCCAGTGATCAAAACCACATAATAGCCCTTCCTAAAGGTTACAGCCTATAAGTGGATTTATTTATTGATAACAGAGAGCTCCCTATCCATGAAATAAAGTGTATAGTTTTTATTTTTACTTTCTTTATGAATGGACTTCATAAGCAATTTGACATCTATAGTTTCTGTTTCATTCTTCCTATAATAGCGAATTTAAACCGCTTTGGGGCTTCTAATAGAGAGCCTTCCAAGCAGGAGGATCCACCAAGATCATAGGACTGGTCTTGTATGCCATCTCTTAACACATTATTTTTCTTTCCTGCTATGAATGTCTATTTGCATAATTTTAGTCCGCAAATTAACTCTTTAATAAGCGGCGTTCTTTAGATTGACTAAAAGGTGACGTTTTAAAGTTTTAAACATTTTGTCCACTTTGAGTATATCCAACGTGCTTGTTTTTCCCCTTTCTGTACCAAGGAGGAACAGTCATATAATTTACGTTAAAAGTGAAAGCCAGCTGTTTCCTACAAAAACTATTTGTGGTATTGTACAAAGCTTGTCCCCTTACCATAAAATAAGGTTTTGGATTCAAAATACTTGATTAGCAGTTACATTTTAAAACTTCAATGTGAGATTGTCCTAGGGCAATGCAGTTTTTAATAAATTCCGTTGACAAAGTATTTACTACCTCCAGTTTTAAAATTACTGTATACCATAATTTCAAATATCTCCAGGGTGTCACTTTATTAGAATAGTGGCAAAAATAATGAATTTTCCAAATCTGTAGCCGTGGCCTACACTACAAAGCATTTGCATGAATATGGAAAGTGACAAGGATATTCTTCTGTCTATTATTATATCATAATGTATTGAAAAGTTCTTGTATTAAAAATTGTGTATTCCCAGCAATAACCTATCTATGTATCAAACCTCCCTATAGGGTGTCGCAAGTTTTGGTTTATTGCCTCTACAGTGCCGCAAAGGTATTCACCCTCCCTTGACTTTTTACCTATTGAGTTACATTACAGTTCAATGTTTTGATAATCTGAATTTTATGTGATGGATCAGAACACAAAAGTCTAAATTGGGGAAGTGAAATGAGAAAAATATATACATGAAACTATTTTTTACAAATAGAAAACAGAAAATTGGCATGTGCATATGTATTCACCCCCTTTGTTATGAAGCCCATAAAAAGCTCTGGTGCAACCAATTACCTTCAGAAGTCACACAATTAGTGACATGATGTCCACCTGTGTGCAATCTAAGTGTCACATGATCTGTCACATATACACACACCTTTTTTGAAAGGCCCCAGAGGCTGCAACACCTAAGCAATAGGCACCACTAACCAAACACTGCCATGAAGACCAAGGAACTCTCCAAACAAGTAAGGGACAATGTTGTTGACAAGTACAAGTCAGGGTTAGGTTATAAAAAAAAAAAAAAAAAAAATCCAAATCTTTGATGATCCCCCATCAAATCTAGCAGGACCAAATGGAAAGAACATTGCACAACAGCAAACCTGCTGCCCACCAAAACTCACAGACCGGGCAAGGGGGACATTAATAAGAGAGGCAGCACAGAGACCTAAGGTAACCCTGGAGGAGCTGCAGAGTTCCACAGCAGAGACTGAAGTATCTGTACATAGGACGACAATAGGCCGTACGCTCCATAGAGTTGGGCTTTATGGCAGAGTGTCCAGAAGAAAGCCATTACTTTCAGCAAAAACACAAAATGGCACGTCTGGAGTTTGCGAAAAGGCATGTGGGAGACTCCCATAATGTATGGAGGAAGGTGCTCTGGTCCAATGAGACTAAAATTTAACTTTTCGGCCATCAATAAAAAAACGCTATGTCTGGCACAAACCAAACACATCACCCAAAGAACACCATCCCCACAGTGAGACCTGGTGGTGGCAGCATCATACTGTGGGGATGTTTTTCAGCAGCCGGGACTGGGAAACTGGTCAGAGTTGAGGGAAAGATGGATGGTGCTAAATACAGGGATATTCTTGAGCAAAACCTGTACCACTCTGTGTGTGATTTGAGGCTAGGACGGAGGTTCACCTTCCAGCAGGACAATGACCCCAAACACACTGCTAAAGCAACACTTGAGTGGTTTAAGGAGAAACATGTAAATGTGTTGGAATGGTCTAGTCAAAGCTCAGACCTCAATCCAATAGAAAATCTATGGCCAGACTTAAAGATTGCTGTTCACAAGCGCAAACCATCCAACTTGAAGGAGCTGGAGCAGTTTTGCAAGGAGGAATGGGCAAAAATCTCAGTGGTGAGATGTGACAAGCTCATAGAGACTTATCCAAAGCGACTTGAAGCTGTGATTGCTGCAAAAGGTGGCTCTACAAAGTATTGACTTTAGAGGGGGGTGAATAGTTATGCACATTGACTTTTTCTGTAATTTTGTCCTATTTGTTGTTTGCTTCACAATAATACAAAAAAAAAAAAACATAAAACATATTCAAAGTTGTGGGCATGATCTGTAAATTAAAATTATGCAAATCCTCAAAAAAAAAATCAAGGTTAATTCCAGGTTGTGAGGCAACAAAACACGAAAAATGCCAAGGGGGATAAATACTTTTGCAAGGCACTGTATATGTGCTCTGACCACTTGCCTCCTCTCTGTCCCATTCTTTACTCAATTTTCTTTCCCCCTGTCCCTCTTACAGAAGACTTTTATTGTACCTGCCATCACCCTGCCTGGGAAACAAAGCAATTTCTGAAGTGGACAAATGCGCTATATAAAATGTAAATCCATAAAATAAATACAATTTCCTTCCTCTATCCCTCATTTAATGAATGTCACACTAGGAGAGTTTTCACCCTTTTTAATGACACTATTACACAAATCTCCAAGGAAGTTTTCCTAGAAAAGCAGTTTACAATTTCTTAATTAAATACATATGACATAATAGTTTGAAACCTAACCAAGAACCAACAAACTAATGAAAGATAGTTAAAGTTAAACGTAATTAAGTTGAATACGGCACCACCTTGTGTGCAATTTTAAGTATTGCAGGTTGGAAAAAAAGCACATCTAGAGATACGTTATCCTGATTCTCAGTAGCGTCATGCATAGAACCACAAATATTCCCCACGTTTGAAACGGATCACTCAGATTTTCCCTCTTACTTCCATGAGCTTTTTTTCAGGTGTTCTTGCATTGAAAGGCATTTTTAAACATAAAAAAAAAAAAAAAATTACCATGAAAAAAATAAGTGGCAAAAAATATCATTTAATAGAAGTTTTTTTTTTATCTGAATGTAAAATAGATTAATGATGGTAAAACACTTGTCTGAACCATACAAGAAAAAAAAAAAAAAAGTTTTAAATATTTTTACCGATGTTCATAGTGCTTGCTTACTTTCCTTTTCAGTGTCGCATTCCCCTCCCTCCCAGTATGATATCTTGTTGCTATCTTTAGCTTTGAGGGGCTAACAGCGCTGCTTTGAACTTTGTAAGTGTATCTAGGTTCGCTTAGCTACTTGCACATTCAAAAACAAATGACAAGAATAACAAATTAGTTGTCTTGTGAAAGTACAACAGATTCCTAAGAAAAATATATATCACAGAAGAGGTATAGTAACCCTTTAAAGTTCCTGAGGTTGACTTGTAGAGCGAGACTAGTTTTCAATAAAACTGATTTCTAATGTTTGCACAACACCAATTGCTAAAACAATTAGAGGATGTTTGCTGTAGACAGAAACTGCAAATGTGATGCAGTGAAACAAATCTTACCTTCTGCTGAGAAACCCAACCAAGATAGATATGATTTCCTAGAAAGAGGAAGGGGATCACCATGTAGAACCTGTCTTTTTTGTTTTCCCAACTCCAGTATCTGCACACCAAGACACTGATCTCCATCAAAGCCTGTACCTGAAGAAGAAATATGGGTCTTTGGTTTATTTATATACTAGCGACTTGCCCGTCAAAAAATGACGGCAATAAAATTGTGAGGCAGGTAATGCTGTTTGCCACATAATGTAAGGCTTTTAGTCCTCTGAGGACCTTTGGCGCCCATTGCAAGCCTCTCCCCTGCTCATTCATTAATATAATATAATTAGATATATATATAATTATATATATATATATATATAATTATATATATATATATATATATATATATATATATATATATATATATATATATATATATATATATATATATATAATTATATATATATATATATATATATATATATATATATATAATTATATATATATATATATAATTATATATATATATATATATATATATAATTATATATATATATATATATATAATTATATATATATATATAATTATATATATATATATATATATATATATATATATATATATATATAAATAATTATATATATATATATATATATATATATATATATATATATATATATATTTTTTTTTTTTTTTAATAAATTAAATAATACATTAATAAACTTTACCTTTTTTCGAATATATGCAGCAATACTTAAGATCTAACAATCTAATTGTAATTTCCTGCAGCATACAATGTACATTTGGACTGTTGCTGACCTGAGGTGTAAGTGTCAGCAATGTGTGAAGTGTGTAGTATAAATAGGCTGCGTGCACGAGGGCAAAGCGTTTGTTTAGTTTTGCAATTCTGCATTATAGAATGGTAATGTTATTCATTGCAAGTTAGCGTTGTAAAATGGCTGTGATTGTGCATGTGTTACGAGGGTCTGGAGCATTTTCTGTCCTTCCTAATAGTGTATTTTGTACCTTGTACGTTCCTGGATAAAAGTCTTATGTGCCTGGCAGTGTTTTCCGTGGTTAGGGGTCGTGAAGCCTTTTTTTTTTTTTTCTCGCTTAGGCGATTTCCAAAACTGTGCAAATTGTCGTGCAATCTTGCTCACACAAAGCACAGGGGGTGCTGTGTGTGATTTTTTTTGTATTTTATTTTTAATTTTCTTTGTGTTTTTGTATGTGCGCAGTTCGGTCATTAAGTTCACATTTTTTTTATTTTATTCTTTCCAACTGCTACGGGTCTCGCATTGTGAATGGTGTAATTGAGATTTCTGTTGATCTGTAGTTCCGCGGGTCGTAGGAATGAGCGCCTATGGTGCTAGTCTCCACCAGCGCAGTGAGCGACTTCGGTGTTCACTGCCTAAGTTGTACGGGGTCGTAGGGATGAGCGCCTATGGCGCTCATCTCCACCAGCGCAAGAAGCCTTTGGAGAACCTTGCCAGCAACTGCGGCCCTCAAGCGTTAGCAACAACCCGTATTGCTCACAACTATATATGTGATAGGAATCAGCCCCACACTGATGAGAGGCAGTAACCTTGAAACAGGAAACAGACTCTCTGTATGAAACCAAACCACAGACAGCACTTTGACAAAGTTGTTTTAGACGTACAAACACACCACCTTAACGTTGAACACTTTCATACAGAAGGAGAGTTTATGACAGTTTGTTTGATAGTGCTCAATGACCTAGAAAGTGAAAGTCAATTATAGACTAACCTCTGTGATACACTACTATCAGCTGTTCGCCATGTCCTGCCATGCATACAACTGGACCAAGAAGACTGAAAATCTCCTTCTGAACGCCACCCACAGTGAATAAACGCACTAACAGGGCACTGGTGGCACATGCCACCCACCCTTGACCAAGACACACAGCTTTAATATCTTCACTCTTGGGCATGTCCACAATCCATTCTTTACTGGTGTCCCAGGAGCTGAAGTGCAGACACTGAAGTTTACTGCATGAAAACAAAGGGTTAATGTTACACGCTTTATACTCCTGTAGTTTGTCATTTAATATAAGTTTATAAACCAATGAACAAGTCAAAACTGTAAATATATTGTATTAAAATCAGAATAAAAGAAAGAGAAAGACAATTTTATGGAAGTTAAAATGGAAATTACATTAATTAAACACAGTGTGTAAATTATATTATCCTTCTAGTGACAAAAAAACAGATTGCTTAGCAGACAGAGGCAAGCAATTAAAAAACACCTTTTCTTTTTACAAAAATGATGGATGTAACTTTAATATTTGATCCCAAGTTAGCTTTGTTCCATATGTTTGAACATTTCATTACCTAAAAGACTGAACATTTCCCACAGTCTGCTAGTAGCTAAATGGCTATTGGTTAAAAGCTGAAAAACAGAAAAAGGTTCCTAACTGGAATGAAGTTTATCACATAATGATGAGAAATAGAAATACCAAATAGTTATGGGAATATGACCTGTAAAAAAAAACTGTTAAAAAAATGGCAGCTTTGGGATTCTTTTATTAAAAGATAGAGAGAACCAAATATATTGTTTGATTAGATCTCTATTAATTATTACCCCGGCAGAAGGTTAAATGTGTTTGAGGAATGCTAGCAATTTAGATTTTTTTTTTTTTTTAATATAACAATTCCCACTGGGTGTATAAAAAAGGTATTCGGGTTAGAGCTTAAGATTTTAATTCAACATTTCCTGGTTTAAATCCAGTCGTCCACCATCTTTTAGAATTCTGACTTTACTCTATTGTGCCCAACGAATGCCGGAAATTATGCAAAAAAAGGCCAAAAGGCTGCAAAAAAAAAGAAGAAAAAAAAAAAAAAGAGCGGAAGTCTGCACATGTAGGGCTTGATGAAGCCCAAACAAGATGAAATGCTTAGCAAAAATTATTCGGACTTATGGAAAGGCCTGGGAATCATACGATTCCAGCACTGTAAATGCCCTTACGGGCAGCTCAGAAGACCAAAAAACGACTGGAGGACTCACTGGCCCAGCTTATCTGCAGAAACAGAAAGACTCACAGCCGCCCACAGGCATTACTATGTGCACTGGCGTATTGTTTTTCTGGTAGCCATTGAGGCTGCCCCAATGTGGAATGTGTAGCCAGAGTAGGAGAGGGATTATAGCTAAGTCTAGTGAATTTTCTTCCAACGATAGCTCTCCAGCAATGTATATGGCCTTATGGACATTAGTTGCAAAAGTAGGGCTTGGTTAAACAGAAAACGAGGGAGCGCAGAGATACTCCCTGCAGGCATAGATACTAAAATGAACGGAGGCGTGCAAGGAAGAGGAGGTGCAGAAGTGCATATGGCTGGGATAGGGCCCCTTCCATAGGAAGAGGTGTAACGTGAGGGCCCTTACCACAATCCCAGGTAATACCTGGCTATAAAATCAGAAGCTTAACTTTATTGAAATTAACAGGGAATGGGGAAGAGCATACATACGTCTGTAGATTTAATTGGCAGAAAATAAGACATCTATCTAACTGCTCATTGGCTGACAAGAGCAAGCCCTCAGATCAGTTAACCATTTGAAGACAACTGTTGGTTCTGCAGTGCATGGACAAAGCCATTCTCCTGCTTCAGATTAACAGTATCGCAGAGCATCACTTCTCCACAGATCGGAGAAACAAGCTACTGTGGCAATGAAAGCTAAAGGCTGGTTTAACACACCTACGTTAAACACTTGATTAGCCAGATGACCAGGCCTTTATTCTCATCTGCATAGTACAAGAGCCTCAACTAATAGCTAAAATGTTTATAAAGTCAGCTCTTTATCAGTTTTAAAAATGTAACCAAAGTTCCAAGTTGATGCAATTTAATGCATCTGATCAGGACTATGTTGCATGTCCCCTTTTCTACTATAGAAAAAGAAAAAATGTTAAACATTATCCCAGAATAATCCGAAAGCAGCATGAGTAGAAGATACCCAGACATCTGACTGCATTGTGAACAGATCTTGCAAGAACGTTAGCTTTATTCCTGCTTCCACAAAGAACCCATTACACAATTTAGTTGGCTAAATTAGTGAGCGCAGGCAAAGTAACAACCTACAGTATGTCATACTTTACATTTTATTGGTGGGCCTTGAACATGTTTCAGTTACTGCAGGAATGAAAAGTACACACAAAGAGAAGAGTTGAATATTTGAGCTAGAAAGCTGGGTATTCTAAGCATAAGTTATCTAAAGAGGACCATCTTCACACCTAGTCTTTGCGTTGGGTCACTTATTTGCTCTCCCAGCGAGGGTTATAACAAAAAGCATGTCCAGTTTGTACAGATTAGAATAATGTTAACACAAACATAAAAAGTCTATGTAAGATTATTTTCAAAAATAGGAATGCTCTACTTATTTATCATACCACATTGTCAGAGTAAATGTTCTTTAGGAATAATTTATTCTTAAAAATATCCAGATTTAAAACTGCATTATCTAATTATTCCACTCAAAAACTAACAACCAATTATATTTAGACATGTACTTTTCATTTCTGCAATAGGGGTTTTGCTTTGCCAGATTAAGCACAATTATAATAGTACACAAAAAAAAACAAAAAACACTATTGTTTGTTGGTGGTGGTGTCAAAAAGATTTTGATAATGTGAAGTTGAAATTGAAGTCGAGTTTCCAGGAGCCAAAGAGGGAGATAAATTAGAATTCAAAATAAATTAAAATGTATATTTGTTTTATATATTATATTGTTGTATAGACGGCATTTTTTTTTTTTTTTAGAGAATAAGTTTCTTCTCACTAAGGACATTATTATTATTTACCTGGCCAATTCATCAGTGCTTTCACAGGCCAGCAGTACAGTCTCCTGAGACACGTCTGCTATTGTATGATTCAGCGTGTTTGTCAGATGTATGGCATGATGTATGGAGGTGTCATGAAACTCCACATCTATAGCGTTGTCTTGTTCATCATTGTAGCAGCGGATAACTCCAATAGAATTCCATACCTAAAAATAAAGCAGATATTTAACAAGTTCTATGTATATAGAAGAATAGTTACTTAAGAATTAAGCACAAGAATATTTAAAAGGACAGGTTTAAGATGGGTAACAACTGAATATGGTATTGAATGGCACTGCAGTGGCCATTTGCAGCTCTATGTGGAGATTATTTACGCTCTCTAAAATGATTGGCTCCAAATGACCACCTCAGAGGGTTTTTTTCCCAGGATGAGGTCATGATATTGTTGAATAGGCAGTTTGCACAAGGATTACAAATGGCACATTGTAACTTATGCAGCTCAGCAACATCAAAAAGTTATTAGCACTAGCTGGGTTATAAAAATTACATTTTAACATGAAGTATTTACCATGAAGCGGTGCATGAGATGTGATGGGGTAGAGCCAGGTTGGAAAGGTTTTTGTTGGAGGGTTGGCATAGGACCAGTATAAGAAGGCTTTGAAGGAGCAGAAGGGAATGTCTGTACACTGCTGGCTCGGTCGTCATCATCATCCCCTTCTGCCTTGTCATTCCCACTGGGTTTCAAAGATGGAACATCTAACGTAAAAGGAGAAAAATAAAAAAAGGACACAAAAAAATGGTGTTTGAACATTTTTGACTACTGCGTGAATAATTAAACAAATAAATAAAAATTCCAGAGTGATGTATATAGAATAAAATAAATTAAAAAAAAAAAAAACTACTGGTCATAATTGCACAGTCAGCAAAAAATAAACAAGGCAGAATAGGATAGACCACAAATAAGCAGTTTCTTTCTGTGGAAAGTTTTTTTTTTTTTTTACCAGGGATTTGAGGCCCTGTTCACATTTGTATTTCCTGGGTACACTGGAAACTCGTTTGTGAAACTGGGAGGCATTTTGTGTGATTTAATAGAGTTGTGGGTTCCACAGATTATTATGGGGGAAATTTATAGGACTTATGGAAATCCCAAAATATTTCCAAGAGTGAATTGGTTTAGGAAAAACAAACATTCGCGGTCCACTGGAGAAGAGACTAGCAACCCACTCCAGTACCTTTGGAGATAACCTTATTGAAAAGCACAACCAGAGACGTTACGGCACCAAATGATCATCCCCTCAGGTCAGAAGGGGAGTATGAATAGCACAGATCTAATTAAGTGTTTGGGCTAAAGTCAAGTGGATGCCATGCTGCTGATATGTCTGGAGGGGAAAGGAAAGTCTTCTGCTGCAAAGAACAATTCAGCATAGGATCCATTCTATGCTCCAACTATAGAGGCTGAAGCAGTCCATTTCTATGCAGATATTCAATGTGTCAGATACAACACCAAGAAAAGATGTTACTATCATCATAGGAGACTGGAATGCTAAAGTAGGGAACCATTATACAGGAAACCACGACAAAGAATTCCCATAAAAATAAAACTAATTAGGTAAACTGGTTTTCTGATGAGGCTTTGAAAGTAAGGAAAGCAAAAAGGTTGTAAAGATAGAAAAACATTTGTCCACCTGAATGCAGAATTCTAGAGGATAGCAAGAAGAGACAAGGAGAAATTCTAGAATGGCGGTGTAAAGAGATAGAAGAAGGTAACATAATGGGAAAGTCAAGAGATCTCTTCAAGAAAATTGGGGATATCAAAAGGAACCTATTATGTGATAAAGAAAAACAGTAAGGACTTAATAGAAGCAGATCAGATAAAGAAGGTATGGCACAAATACACAGAATATCTATACAGGAAGGATCCTAACAGCACTGATGACCTCAATTGTTTGTCCAAAGAGTTAGACACAGACATCTTGGAGAGTAAATAGAGATGGGCCCGATGATGCCTTGCTGATATCAAGTCTGCAAGATTTGATGGAATCCCAGCTTGATTATTCAAAATCCTACAAGATGATGCCGAGAAATTGTTGTTCGCCTTATGCCAATACATTTGGAAAACTCAACAATGGACAATACTTACTTCTGCTTTTTATTCTAAAGCCTCTGACTGTGTGGATCACAACAAAATGTGGCAAGTTCTTAAAGAGATGGGCATAACAGACCATATCATCCACCTCCAAAGGAATCTGTATGTGGACTAAGAAGCCACGGTCAAAACCAAACATGGAACAACAGAATGGTTCAAGATCGAGAAAGGAGTGCGACAAGGTTTTATATGGTCACCTTATTTATTAAATTAATATGTAGAGTACATCATGCTTAAGGCTGAGCAAAACCAAAAGCAGGTCTTAATATTGTTAGGAGAAATATCATTAACCTCAAATACACAAATGATAATACTTTGATGGCTGAAAGTGAAGCTGAACTAATGAGCCTACTGATGAGGGTGAAAAAATGCAAAAGCTGGCCTGCTGCTCAACATAAAAAAAAAAAAAAAAGACAAAGATCATGGCAACCCGCAATCTCAGTTCCTAGCATATAAATGAGGAAGTGGAGGCGGTGACAAATTTTATTTTTCTGGGATCCAAGATCACTGTAGCCATGAAATTAAGAGGTTTGCCTCTGTGCAGGAAAGCTATGGCAAGTTTGGAAAAGCTAGTAAAAAGTAAAGATATTCCCAGTAGTAACATACGGATGTGAGAGCTGGACCATAGAGAAGGCTGAGCGGCATAGAATTTATGCCTTTGAATTGTGGTGTCAGAGACAACTACTTAGAGTCCCTTGAACCGCAAGAAGTTACAAAAATTAATACTACAGGAAATAAAGTGAAACTGGTCACTGGAAGATTTGATCATTAGGCTAAAGTTCAAATATTCTGCTATGTCATAAGAAAACAGGATTCCCTAGAAAAGAGATTGATGCACAAGGGCAAGACAGAGACAGAATTGGATAGATGAGAACACGGAGCTTGATCAAGCTCATGTTCATTGCTTCAGAGGGGCAGAGCCTGACAGATGTTCCTGGGGTGTTGTGGTCCATAGGGTCACGGAGTCTCGAGCACAACTGAACATCTAAACAACACTGTTGCAATTGGTGCCTGAATTATATTTTTAACCCTGCCTTAAGAGAGACACAAACATTTCGGTTGGAGGACTTCCTAGCTTTTGCCATATTGTGGTGTCAAATTCTCTTTCAAGAGCAGAAATCTAGAGAGCCAACACCTTCCATAAAATTAGATCTAGATGCTAAAGTGTGTACAAATTATTTCTAAAATTTACAGACACTGCTTACAGATAACATTTCAATACCTAGTGAATTATCATCATCCAGTATTGCTCCCCTGTTCCTCGGTCGTCCAGAAATAGGCATTAAATTGTCATCATCGTCATCTTGGGCGGTAATGCCCTCGTGATCACTCATGTCCCCATTCAGGAAATCTTCATTGTCATCATCACCATCAAACAGTTCATCATAATCCTTGGTTGTTGCACTTTGGACCTTGAGAAAATGAGAATTGGAATCAACGGTTTTAATTATGAATAATTAAAGTCCTACTTGAAAACAGATTTTTAATGTCTATATATTAATCTTTTCCCATCAACAAATATATAGGCTTATTGTCACACACCTCTGCAGGGGGGGCGTCTACATATCTGGAGATCTAGGATTGCAAGTGTCTGCTTCTAGGTCTGTGAGCATGAATGGGGTGTGGTGTAAATTTTAATCTGATCCTAAATTCTCTGGACTTCTGCCACACACACACACAACGCTTTCATTCAGCTCTCAGGATGCTATATAAAACACAAAATGGTTTCCTGTATTCAAATATTCACATTTTCCCAATATTTTTTATGTCCTTGAATATTTTCCATTTACTCAATCCAGATTATATATTTTTCCAGCAAAAATTAAACAAACATTCAAGAACAGTCTATCCTAAGTGATTTGACATTTTATTTTTGTCTTTCATATTCTTTAAAATTAAATATGTTACAATATATATATATATATATATATATATATATATATATATATATTTATTTATTCGTACATGAAAACTTCCAGCCTTAACAAATGTCCCAAAAAAACACACAAAAAAAGCTGTTTGCCTTTTATTAATATCTTCAAATACAAAGACTCTCAGTTAATCAGTTAACAAGAACTCTCAAGCAACCAGAAAAAAATTAATACTGTACATTAAATAAAAATTAAGATTTACAGGGCTCAACAAATGCCAGGAGCCAGGTTGTCATGCCACAAAATGCTTACAGGCACCTAGATATCATCCACTGTACGTCTCTGCAATTCAATGTTACCTGGAAGCAGACTGGGTCAGCACTGCACCCTCCAGCCCACCGTACCGGTGTATAAGTGAGGAGTGAAAGCTGCTGCTGCTGCTAGAACAGCCCTCACTGATAAATGTACTTAGCAGAGCATCCTATGTGCAGCTCATCTAGGCCTCTTTTATATGTTACTCTCAAACAACCAGAAACTAAAAAATTACAATCCCTGTGGGTGCCACATAACTGAGAGTCTACTGTATTACATTGTCAATCTGCATGAAAACAGAATGAAAATGTATTACACATTTTAAAATATCAGAACAAAAGTAAAATATTATATATTAAAACCAATTAATAAGCAACAAAGATAGTAGGATAAAATGTTTGCCAGCGGAACCCAAGTAAAACTAATAGCATTTCATTCCACTGAATTTTGTTTATTTTAATTTGTAAACAAATCTTTTTCTTTCCATACTGAAACATATTATAATTATCAGTAATTATCTCTTCTATGTGCCTTACATATTATATCTTTTATTTAATTCTGTACTGTATAAGTTTTTGCCATTCTTCAAATTCTGAGTATGTACTTTCTTGTCCAACATAAGGATTAAATCATAGTTTTTTCCTCAATTTTTATTACCTTTTGCTTATTAGCAATTTAATTATTCAAAAACCACAAAACAAAATGAAGACCATGGTCCTATAGTTTCCTTATCTTTATATAATTTTTATACAAAAAATGTTGCTATGGAAAAACACTCTTTCTAAATACATGTAACAATTTTGGGCCTACCTTTGCTCTATCATAAATTAAAATTCCTCAAGAATCCAAGTGATGTTTGTATATTTCTGAAATGCACAAATGTGTTTGACCTTACCTTAGAAGATTTTCCTCCATCTCCATGGCAGACATTCTCTAGAAGCCCCAAATTTCCTTCGTTATCTGTATAAGCAACTTGTGACAGCTTTGGATTCCAGGAGACCGCACAGATAGTGTAGCCTTTTTCATGCTTTACTCTATAAAAAAAAATAATAATAATAATTGACGAAGCTCTAGAAAACGAGGCTTTATTAGAAAGGGACTTGGACATTTTCGGCATTTCTCTAGATATATAGTATACCTGTAGCTCTTTACTTTTATGTACTTTATTTTAAGTGCTTATAACCTCTATTTTACTGCCTTAATTCTTACAAATGGTTCCCAACTGGTCCCTCCCCTCTGCGGCTCATGAAGACCATGTACTTCTAGGTACATGAGTTGACCTGTCTCACAATAACCAATCTGTTGCAACATTCTACAACGTGCTACTTGAGAGAGGTCACTGACAGGATCATTTGAACCACTTTCATAATGTTTTCATGAACTAAAGAAGTCAGACCCAAACAGGTACAGGTTTTTGGATTGTAGGCAGAAATAAAATAAAAAATGTTGTTATCACTTAATAAAATAAAAGCAACTAAATGTAAATAGAGGGTATATTAAATTCCTTGTGAAATCCAGAAACCTTCCATGTTTCTTTAACAAGGATAGTATCCTAAACCAACAAGAAAACATATTTTTGTGAAAGAACTTAAATACCTGGATTTCCATTAATACTAATAGCCTTGAGCTTCCCTCATATTTTATAGACTTCTTACCAATGGTTTCAGAGTACTGCAATCCCCCTGAAGCTCACTCTTTGCTGCACAGAGCAAAACAAGAAAAATAAAATTACACTGACGTCAATCTTAAGCCATTTGTAAGATATGGGAGGAGCTTCAGCTAAAATATTAGAGAAAAAATAGCCATCTTCAAAACATTTATTTTTTCAGAAAAAAAAAGTAAAATTTACTTTTTTCCCCCCACTTACATTTAATTGAAGTTTTTCTTATTGATCATTGCTACTTGAACAACCATCACAACATTTTGGACGTTATAAGGTCACTTAATTCAGCACAATCTGGACCACATCACAGTAAAGATCTCTGAAAAGCATGATTAAATAATTTTTAGCAGTTCTGAAAGAAGTCCTTTTTTCACTTTGAATAAAGTACACGAGTCACTGACTGTCCAGTGCCAGACCTACAGCTACAGCTCCGTGTAAGGAGCAAAAGAGAAAGGGAGAAGAAAATAAAAATAAAAAAAGGTCAACCCTTAAATCATTTTTGCAACCACACCCTTCCTGCCTTTGAATTGGTTCCAACACTCATTTGCTATCTCAAATAAATTAAAAGCCACATGGGGCACCTATATTAGTTTTCATCCTAGGCAGCTGCCTTTTTTGACTATTAATAAATAGCCTGATTATAAATAGTGTATTGACAAGGTGAAAGGTAATTTAAAGGGCAACTTAATGGAGCACACCACTGTAAAGATATACTAAAAGAATGTTGAAATACTTTTTAATTTTTGAAATCTGTGCATTTTTTCACTGAGAAATCCATAAAAATAAGAATAAAAAAGTAAAAAAACAGTGTTTACATGAGTCACTGACTGCCAAGACATGCAGTTTCAGCTTTGTGTAGTAAGCAGAAGAGAAAAACAGTTAGCCCGCAACAAATCAATCTGTGCAGAGCGTGGCATGCTAGAATCGCCTATAATGTCAGTTATGGGTTAACTTTTCACTGCACGCCTGAGTACAGGGAAAAAAGGCTATCAATCATGTGTGGCTGTCTGTTATGAATCATGAAACCGCTAGTAGACAGTATAGATTGATTGCAAACAGACTTAAAACTTTAGATTTTTCAATATTATTATTACTATTATTATATTAGTGTAATCACATATATAGTTGTGAGCGTACGAGTTATTGCTAACGCTTGCGGGCTCGCAAAGCAAGGGCTGCGGGCGAGGGCTTCAGTTGCAGGCATGGAGCGCCGAGGCGCTCCATGCCAGCAACTGCGACCCTCGCAAACTGCGACCCTCGCAAACTGCGACCCTCGCAAACTGCGACCCTCGCAAACTTTACCTCGCAAACAACATACGAGATACGTTAGCACACATTACGACCTCGCAAAAATCGTCCGCAGCCCGCGAACATTACAAAATTCAAAACACAATAAATACACACAGCACATACATAAAAAGCTTACTTACAGCAAGAGGGAGCATCCAGGACCTCAAAAAAGCAACTTACACCTTCATTTAACTAAAAGCGTTTAGACACTAACAAATTCTCTAAGAGAGAGAAAAAATGGCCGACGAACAAAACGTTAACGAGGCTACAGCAGTCTAAACACGCAAAACACCACAAAACACCTACGGATATTCCGCTAAGACGCATACCACACATTATCCACCATTTTAAGACAATGCGGAAGTACACGACTACGCTAACGGTTTGGTCTTGCGCACGCCCACTATTACACTGCACACATTCATCACACTTACACAGCAGCTCCACACCACTAATGCTGCAGCAACATCAAAACACATTGCCAGCTCTTCAACACAATGCTTCAAAATAGGTAAAGTATATTCATTTATTAATGTATTATATATTTCATTATTACACACCAAACAGCATTAGCTACCTTACAATTTCATTGCCGTCATTTTTTGACAGGCAATTCGCTAGTTAAAAATATATTGTAACATATAATCTTGTGCTCTTTCACATCATGTAGAGCACTTACAGTGAGGTAAATGGCGCTTTAAAAAACCTCCTGTGTCTCTTCCCCTCCCCATCCTAACCCCACCCCCCTCCTAATGACAACTGTGCTAATCCACCTTAGGTAAAGAAAGAGGAGGTGTTTGATATATGTTGGGTGGGGGGGGAAAGAGAGAAAGCTTAGTCTATGTCCCTTCCCTACTTTGACCATGATATAAACATTTAAAGAGCAACTTTAACATTTCAATAAAATTTAACATCAGGCAATAGCTGGATTAATAAAACAAATAAATAAAATAAACACACATACAACAAAACATTTAATGTGACCAAGGAATTTGCAAAATTACCTTTCCAAGCATATTTTAGTTGCCACATTCCAAACGACAATGCAACCATCCACACTCCCAGCTACCAGGTACTGTGCACAGGGAGACCAGCGCACAACATTCACTGGCTGAAATACATTTAAAAAAAAAAAAGAACACTGGTTTAATATGAGGCCTCATAAAAACAAACTTAATAGATATTATTTGGCATCCCATTTTATATCTAATTCCCAGTTTTGTTGGGTCTCAGATAAGGTTAACAAAATATTTTAATAGGAAAGATGCTAAAGGGGCTATTTTATAACTATTATTTTACTTTACTGAGGTGAAAAAAAGACAAGAGGCCACAATACCACACCTTGCCTTATAAAAGGCACTAAGCACAAAAGGACATTAAAACAATACATTGTTTGCTTAGCTTTATTTATTTTTGGGAATTTTTAAACAAAACAATTATGTACCAATTAAGCTTCTGCATCGGTTACCAGAGAGGGGAGGCTGGATTAAAACCAGAGTGTCATATAGACTTAGAGCTTCATGTTCCTGTCATGGAATTAATGCAGTATGGCAATAAAATAAACATATAATGCATTAAACTGTCCAAGCATTATCATAAATGCAATCACCTCTTCAAGTTGTAAAGAGTTTCTGATCTACAGTATGTTCTGTACACCTTGTAGTCTTTTACCACCACTTATTTCCCTAAGCACATCTGCACATAGATTATTATTATTCTCTTCCATCAAGTCCTTCTACTAACATCTAGTGCAGAGCCTTCCAAACTGTGTGTCGGCTGAAAAGTGTAGGCGTGTCGCACGAAAGCAATTTATGTATGTGTTCATATCTCTTATAAAGGGTTAGTTTAACCTCCTGTTTCAATTACTGTGTCGCAAAATGATTCATGTCTAAAAAGCGTGCCACCAACATGAAAGGTTTGGAAAGCACTGAACTAGTGGGATTCAAGGATCTCAATATGACACAGATGTGAAGCTGAATTTTTCTGCACTACAGTTTTTTTCTGTCAGATAAGGTGACTTTAAATGCAAAAGATTTTATAAAACATAATTAAATGTTTTTTGGCAACATGCTAGGTTTTTATGTAGTATGAAGTAGATTGACAGAAGCAGAGAGTGCAGGCAAGGCGCCAAAACTGTACTACTAGTACACATACTAATTCCATTAGGAGCATTAGCGGATCCGCAGCAGAGTGCTCCTCACCCAGAAACTAACTCAATCCAATTGTTAAATCAAGGCTCGAATCAGACTTTACCTGTGTTATGAAGTCATCTGAGAGAGTACAACTATTCTGCCAAGTGTCTCGCTCATAAAGATGGACCGTTTTGTCTACTGGGACAGCAAGTAACTAGTAAAGAAAAAAAATTAAAATACAAAAATATTAAAAAGAATGACTTGCACTGCACACATTAATAGTTCGGTTTCATGGCAAGTATCTCTCAAATAAGCTAGCCTATAATATTCTAAATATAGTCTAAACAAACAAGCATTGTAGACTATGGTTCACAAAAAATAAATAAAATATTAAAAAAGAAAAAAAAGAAATCATATTTACAGATATTTCCTGTCACTACCCAATGAGATGCAGAGAACATCCAGCTCACCTTTCCACCCTTTGGTTGCCACTCCAGCCTGCAAATAGACTTGGCACTGACAACATCATTGCATTTCTGCAGCAAAGGGAGGTTTGCTTCACAAGTCTAATGCAAGTAAAATAAATAAAAAAACAAAAATTAGGGATTTTCGTGAATTTCTGATAAATAATAACTGCAAACTGTTAACGAAGTGTGATTAGGATTGTTAATCATAATGCGCAATCGGTCCCCACATATCTGTCCCCACATATCTGTCCCCACATATCTGTCCCCACATAGCTCCCCTCACTCCATTGGACATTTGTAGTATTAGTTTACCTCTTTGTATTCTATTTCATCAAGCTTCATTACAGGTCTTATACTACTACCATGGAGTAGAAATTCCTGTTCTAGATTTATTTTTCTAAACTCTGATTCTCTGAAAACCTAAACTCACCTGATCTGTGATCTTCCAAACTCTGACTGACCCATCACAGCTTGCGGATGCCTTAGAAATAAAATACAATTTCAAATAGATCACTCCTACATATGATATACAGCATAGGCTACATACACTTTCTCCACACAAAAAAAATATATATATTTATTTCCATTTGATTTGGTTTGGTTTATGTAGGGTAGATTGGTGATCTTGCAGTTAGGGCTGCTTGCGGTTTTACAAAGTACAATACATACAACAGTTATATTCATTCAAAAGTGGAAAAAAATATTACTTTAACTCTGTGTTGCATGTAATTTACCTAAATGAGTCATATATTTAAGCACAGTATGAGGAGGTGGTAGAAAGGTGATTAAATACCCTTTCTGTACATAAATAAAGACGGTAGCATGACTTTAGTGCAACTCAAAAATGCGCACCGTGCGATACCCTGGTAGATAGCACTGCACACTGGGGAGGTTGGCACATGCTGAGGACCTCAGCTGAGGACCAGCAGGGCTTCCCCAGGGGTGCTAGAGGGGTGTCCTGTATAGGGGTCACAGATCATCTGGCAGGTACCCAACATTGCAGGGGGGGGGGGGGGGCAACGCCAGCATGGGGAATCACAGTCACCAGGAGCATGACCACCGCCAGGGCAGCCAGGACCACCAGCCGGCGGGGAGCAACAGAGTGAGGGAGGGCAGGGGGAAAAAACTGCAGGAGGTACAGGGGCATCTGAAGTCTGGACTGGATGGGACAAAGGGGCACAACTGGAAAATTTAGGAGAGTGTGAGTGAGGGGTGAGCCGGGGCAGAATAGGGCATGCTCTGAGTTCAGCCCGGACTGCAAGCAGATGTCATGACCGCTATTTTCTGGCGGGCTCTCGTGGGTTCGAGCATGCGTCAGCGCTCATACGTCGCCTCCCATTTGGCGTGCACCTTAAAGTCGGAAGAATGTTTTCCTACATAATTACTCTGAACAGTGACTAAGTATTCTGGGCAGCGATATGTATATTAGGCTCAAAATGTTTGAGCTCTGTGCCCCATATAAGGGCGGAAATTAAGTATATGAGTGAGTCTCTGGCACTGTACTGTGCTATCAGAGCAGTGGTGGTAAGCCTAAATAAATTCTCAGTTAAGTGAGCAAGTATAAAAGGTGATACACCTTGAACGCAATTTGCATAACACTACCCAAAATCCTTAGCGGCAGTGGAAATAATTTTTCCCTGTGGGAAAAGTCCATCCTGGCCTTCTGGGCCATATATAGATGTATTAAAATTGCATTTTTCCTTCCAAATCTTTTGTATCAATGCTAGGAAACAGAATGCACAAAATATGGTTGCAAGAATGCACATGAGATATACAAATACACCAACATAATGCATTTTATTATTAACTTAATCTTTAAAAAAAAAAAATCTTTTTACATAATAATGCTTGCAATTTCTTTTCTCAGTCTTAATTTATCCTATATACAATACTGCAGTACTGCCCACTCAAATTTTTTTTCCAATAGGTTAAGGAAATAAACAAGGAGCGTCACATCATCACAATTGAGGAGAGATTATATATATATATATATATTTATTATATCTCTCAATGGTTTCATGAACAATTTTGAGAAAATTAGACAAAGGAGGCAGCAATTCAATTTTACCTTAATTTTCCACTCTGAAAATACTTTATACTAATGAACATAAAAAAAGTAAAAAAGCTTTACCTAATAATTAGGGTGTTTAGATGGTTGGAAGTAGTATTTAAAATGGACACAGTAATAGAAGCGCTTTTCAATCTGAATGTAAAATTAACAATAATAAAGATAGTATATATTTAAAGCCAAACTTACCCCCCAATTTTTTGGTTTTTGCTTAATATTTGCATTCATTTGACTGTTAATTTGCTTGCCTCTACTGGTACTTCATTATATGTTGGGCTCTTTAATTCCCCTACCTCTTTCTATCTTGATCAGCTTGGTTTACTTCTGGGGCAAATGGCATTACTTTGTTCCAGGTCTGCTCTTAAAAAAAGCTTTGGAATCTACCACTTCTGCACTAAACTGTAAAATATAAAAGAAAACTGGAAGGAACAAATGTGGTTTTATTTATTTTTTTATATTATTATTCTAATTAAAAAATTCAGGCTGAAAAGAGCTTCTATTGTAGCATCCCCTCGTGATCACAAAATCTGCATCTTTACTGTGAATGTGTACACAATCATATGACAACAAGGAAACAAACAAAAAGATAAAATGAAGTGCTTTAGAAAAGGAGCATTGCAAAAAGAATACACATCATACCAAGTATGTATCTTTGGGATCAAAAGAAACACTTAACACAGGAGCATCATGGCCCCTCAGAGTCTTTTGTTGACTGCTATCATCCACCTCTACAACTTTCACAAGGAAATCACTAGGAGGAAAAGAAAAACAAACAAAAAAGTAAGATGGCAAAGATCAGGGCAAAAACTTCCCTCTAAACCTGGAACTCTCGCAATACAAAATAGCAATAAAGTTTCAAAATGAAAATTCTCAAATGTACTTTTTTTCTGAAAACAGACACGATATTAGGTTCATGCTTACTTATGTGACAAAGTAAGAACAAAAGAAGGACATGGCCAACCAAATGCAGTTACGATTATTTATGTGGCTGTTAAATTTGTGCAATAACTGGGCTCCTTTCTGTGTCATTTTTCACAATGTATTACTTCCATAATTAGCTATACTTTATTTTTTGAAAGCAATACAAACATATTACACAGACAAAAACCAGCATAACCTAGAGAGGGGGACTAAATCAATTTACAAACTTCCGCTGAATAGGGACCTAAAGCTATATAATATATTAATGTAATATTGGTGTAAATTAGAAACCCATATTACCAATATATTTGTACACACATCACATTTCGATACAGAAATAAAAACCCAGCACATACAAGAAATCTGATGCAAAAGTAGGTACTTTCAAATGCAAGTAGTAAACTAGAGCAGCAGACATATTCTCTTAAAATTAAATAAAAATAGTGGGTATAAAATAAAACCTACAGGCTAAAATATAGACAATGTCTGCTATGCCTCCTGCTGGAAGCACAAAATGTTATTGTGGCATAATTATAGGTCTTTGGGCAAATTAAAATGCAGATCTGAAATAATTCTAATATTGCTGTTAGCGTGACATTAGAAAGAGGTCATGCTCAGTTGTCCTTTGTAGAAGAGGCCACTGCTGCAAAGATGCCTTGTAACATTTCCATGACATGCTAAGACTACTCTTACTCACCCTGAACCTGCTGCTATTTTGGTACCATCATTGTTAAAGACAACATGATTAGCATTGGTGGTGAAACGGGTCAGAATTCCATCAGGTTCTCCTTCAGGAAATGTGTGCATCTGGATTGCATTGTTAGATGCAGCTGTAACTACTTTGCCATTCTGTAAAGTAAGTGGAAATAAGGAGTTAGATTAATGTCTCCAACACATGCATTTCTTCTATTATTCCACCAAACAAAGATTTAAAAGAACAAAATTCAGTTGCACTATGCGGGTACCAATTGACCATCATTTTTTCTAGATTGTAAACTTATTTGAGCAGTGTCATCCATTCATTTTTAGACATTTCCTGCTTAATGTATTAGGAGATTTATGATTCTCAAAAAGTAATTATAACAAGAACATGTTACATATTTTCAGAAAGACTCATCAGGTACACCATTCATACTAAAAGCAAACAGGACAATAACTATAAAAACAAAAACAAAAAACAGTTTACCTTCAAAGCAAACGAATACGCCTTTTCACCAACATTAATGGATTTAGGGTCATCATCATCTAAATTTTCCCAAATACGTATGTCTCCGTCACTACCACAGGTTACTAGGCAGCTGGTGGGAAAGAAAAACAAACTCAGAATGAAAGAATATTGTATATGGTTTTACCCCAAGTTCAGTTGAAATTACCTTCCATTGTCATCAAAACAGACATCTGTGTGACCCTCCGGGTGCCCATATCGCATTGGCTTTTTTATTGCCGGCATCTTCAAAAACAGAGCAATGTTAATAGAGGAAAATAGAAGTCTAGTGATCGAAGAGTTTACTAGGTATGTATACCTTGGAACACATAATGGATAATAATATCAGCACCAAACTCTATACCTAAGGAGATTTACCATTAAAAAAAAAACAATTTAAATAAACAAGTACACAAAAGCATAACTGAGCACTTTGTCATGTAAAGCCACTCAATACAAGCTTGAGGCAAGTTTACCTGCAATATAGAACAGCACAATGGTGTGGACACTGCTTTTATATTTGGGAGGCTGGTGATCTGCAAAAAAAGCTAACAAAACAATGGCCTTACATTCACCCTTACCACAAAAAAAAGGCTCTTGGAGCTTAAGTATTGGCAACTGTATGACTCAAACTCCTTCTTACCAGATTTCTTGGTCCTCCTGTGTTCAAAATCCTATCACAAATTGAAGGAAAGGCTTAAGATTTGAAGTCAATCCAGATTCCACTACATTAATACATACAGTAATTTGCTTACTTCACAGGTTGACACATTTCACCTCAAAAACACAAGACTTCTTCAAGATTCTTGAGAAAAGCTTGCATTGCTTAGGGAAAACATTTACTAGTAGAGGTTGCCCGAACATGAAAATATGATGTAAATAAATAATAATTACACAGAAACAGACAGTGCAGCAGAACTTGGATGGTTACAGACAGACTTGCAATTGGAAGAGTCTCTCTCTCACTGCGTGATGGGATTCTTAAAACTGAATGAGTCCGGATATTGTGAGAGGGCATCGGAGTTACCGCGGTTTAAAGGGACATTTTATTATTTGCTGCATCAGAAAGATGGTATTTGAGATGTACAACGGTTTTATTTTTTTTTTATTTTTTTTAATGAAATGAAATAAGTATTCAAATATTTAACGGGTTTGGGGGCTTGTCCTAGTCACAAAGTGAGCGGTGATAGAGATGTAGGAGTCATACTTGTCTGCCAGTGCAATCTAAAGACACTTCTCTGTGCATTTTCTGCTAGTTTCCATCCAGTTAATATTTTTTTCATGCAGAAATCAACTTTAGCAATGTACCGTGACTCAAGTCACTCTCACCCCCCGTGTCTCGCTGAAGTTGAGGGCACAAGAGGGACACAGGGGGCAGCACATTTCCCACCCTCGGCTTATACTCGAGTCACTCATTTTACCCAGTATTTTGTGGTAAAATAGGTGCCTCGGCTTATACTCGGGTCGGCTTATACTCGAGTATATACAGTACTTTTTAAATGCATGAAAAATGAATTGTGATTGGTGTGCCCTCAAAATTATTGTTCTGGTAACAGTGATAACAAAGACAAGAGTTCATGTAAAAGGATTATATTGCAACTATGTTTTATATTTGGATACTTAAAAAATAAAAGACTTGCACCATTGCGGCTGTCTCATTGCAGGTACAGTTTCCTCAAGTTTGCATTGGATCTTATGACATATCTTCATGAGTTTGGACTTTGCAAGTTTTCTTTTAGATAAATACATTTCAGGAACTATAATGAGTATTTTTTATTTATTTATTTCAATGTTATTCTAGTTTGGTACAAATATGCTTATACTTGCAGGACGACAGATTAGCTACATAAAAAAAGAACAGCATCTTCCAATAGGGGGAAGCACAAAAAAACAGAAATATAGATATAATTTCTTATGTTTATCTATCTCTCTATAGATAATAGATTTCATAGCTTTCTAGAATGATTGCATTTATAGCTAAATCTGTTAGTATACATAACTTCATAGTTCTACATAACTAAAGTAATGTATTGGGGTATTGACGTTTGAAAAGAAAATACATATATATACATATATATATATATACACATATATATATATACACATATATATATACACATATATATATATATACACACACACACACATATATATACACACACACACTAGGAAATTGCCCGTCAAAAATGACGGGAATTCTACTGTAACGCCGGCAATGCTGTTTGCCACACAACGTGAGGGTTTTGCTCCTCTGAGCAGCAGGTTTGTTTTATTTTTTAAGACCCGCGTGCCTGTCGTTGTTGGTGTAAGTGTTACTGTCTTTGTAATCGTGTATTTTCTAAGTCCTGCGTGCCTGGCTTTGCTAAGCCTCGTTTTCATCCTGTTTCAGAATTAATTTTTTCCCCATCGCTTAGCCGATTTTCTAGTGGCGAAAAGCTGAAAATATGGCTCGAATTCGTTTGCAACTTAACTCCTAGGCTTCCTGGCTCTCACCCTGCGCTGTGTGTGTGTTTTTTATTAATTATTATTACTAGTGACTTGACAGTCAAAAATGATGGGGCAATAACATTTTAAGCCATGGCAATGCTGTTTGCCACACAATGTAAGATTTTTGCTCCTCTGTGGACCTTTGGCGCTCATTGTAAGCCTATGCCCTTGTGTACTTGAATTGCCCGGTTTGGCAACGATCACCTTTGACGGTCATGGCGAAGACAGATATATAAGTCCAGTGTAAAATGTGAGTACAGTGAATTAATAAAGAAATATGAATTAATAAATTAATATACTTTACCTATTTATATTTAATATGCAGCAATCAATATCCTGAAGAGCTAACAATCTATTTGGATTTTCCTGCATCTGAAAATGTACAGTTGGGAGTGTTGATCACCTGAGGAGAAAGTGTCAGCAATGTGCCAAGTGTGCAGTGTAAATAGGCTTTGCGTGGTGCGTACGACTTAGGCGATGAGCATCAAAGGTGCTCATTGCTTGCGAGCCTCACATAGCGAGGCGAGACGTTAACTCTGAGCACTTAGGCGATGAGCCCCAAAGGTGCTCATTGCTTGCGAGCCTCACATAGCGAGGGGAGACGTTAACTCTGAGCACTTAGGCGATGAGCCCCAAAGGTGCTCATTGCCTGCGAGCCTCGCGAAACGAGGCGAGCAATGAAACACGCGGGACTTAACCACCAAAATCTTAGTGAACGCGGGATTGCCTTAAGCTGCAAGCGGTTGAAGAATGCAGGACATAGGAAAAATTTTAAAATTACGAGACGCTGGACTTAGGAAAAATACAAAGTTAACGGCCGAACCGTGCAAAGCAAAAATCACACAAAAAACAAAATCATCACACACAGCACGGGGGAACAGCCAGAAAGTCCGGGAGAGAGGTGGAACGTGAATTTATCTCGATTTGGATGAGTTTCGGCGCTTGAAAAATCGCCTAAGCGAGAAAAAAAAACGGCTGCTAAAAAAAAAAATAAAAGAAGGCTACGTGACCCACACCACGCAAAACACAGCCAACCGCGTAGCATTTCACACAGGAACGTACGATGTACAAGACACACTATTACAAAGGACAGAAAATGCTCACGAGCCGTGTAGCACAGACAAACTACGCCAGTTTACATCACGACCTTGCCACTAATAACATTACACATCTAAAGTAGTGCTTTACACATCTAAACCCTCGCGCACGCAGCCTATTTCTAATGCACAGTTGGGACATTCATGACACTTTTTCCTCAGGGCAGCAACAGTCCCTCTTCAGGATATTGATTGCTGGATATATTAATTAGAAATAGGTAAAGTATATTAATTTATTAAGTAACTAATTAATTCATTATTAGTTACCAAAATATATATATATATCTTTCTGCTGAGCGCCAAAGGTGCTCAGAGGAACAAAAGTACACAAGAGGAGAAGCTCACAATGAGCTCCAAAAGGTCCTCAGAGTAGAAAAAGCCTTACATTGTGTGGCAAACAGCATTGCCATGGCTTAAAATGTTATTGCCCCGTCATTTTTGACGGGCAAGTCGCTAATATATATTGATCTCTTTATAGATTATTAGATCTATGAGAGATCCAAACATAGGCAATTCTAAAATATTTATAGCAACTGTGGGCAACCGGCCAAGACATATTACGTCTTAAAATTCATCAGAGGGGACCAATCAGAATGAATGAAACCAAGTAACTCAGTAGAGAAGACCTGAGAACCTAACAGTGAGATAAAGAAAACCCGGACTGTTAGGCACCCTTGTAAGACCAATATGCCAAATAGATTAGGTAATACACACACAGATTATATATATATATATATATATATATATATATATATATATATATATATATTACACACACACTGAGGATCGGCAGTAACCGTGAAACAGTACTGTATGTAGTTAAGTGACCTGGTTTGTGAAAAATCCATCCGTTGCTATACCTAAAACTGTGAAATACAGTAAGAATATGCTTAAAAGGAGCCATGTTAAAAATGGTTTGGATTGACAGAGTGATGGTGCATTATGTGGCCTCATTTGCATGTCCCGCCCAGTTTTCCCAGACTGCAGTGCATATACTGTATTTCTGAGAAATTTGAGCAGGAAATAAGTTTTCATCAACTTATTTTTAGACATTGAAATAGAATTACTAATGCAGACAACAGTTGCCATGTTAGAAATACAGTATATGCACTGCAGTCTGGGAAAACTGGGCGGGACATGCAAATGAGGCCACATAATGCACCATCACTCTGTCAATCCAAACCATTTTTAACATGGCTCCTTTTAAGCATATTCTTACTGTATTTCACAGTTTTAGGCATAGCAACGGATGGATTTTTCACAAACCAGGTCACTTAACTACATACAGTACTGTTTCACAGTTACTGCCGATCCTCAGTGTGTGTGTAATATATATATATATATATATATATTAAAAATCTACACATAATTTAATCTTTATACAGATCAAAAAGTAATGGTATTTCATATAATCATGATCTTTGTTTATATATATATATATATATATATATATATATATATATATATAAGAATCCCAATATTGTAATTATCACGAGTCCTGTACCAGTTTTCTTACTCTAACTCTAGAATATAAATAGTTAACCTCACTCCCGGCACATTACAAGACGCTGCCCTCCTTATTCCCATCCATACCTTGATAATACGGTGACAGTTATACAGAGCAGCCCCACTGTCTGCCACTCTGCTCGCGCTTTAAATTTTCGCGGGAAAGTCTCCAAGTGCAGAACTGCTGGCGGGAAAGTGAGCGGCGAGCTGTGTGAGTGCTAGCGCCGGGTCACAGGGAGATAAAACCCCGCGGAACAATAAAGAGAAAACCACCAGGCAGTGCTATACAGAGAAAAGGGCAAAACGAGACATAGGGCATCAAAAACACATTCAAATCCCTGTCACTAAACAACAGGAAGCCATGAGGTGAATGTGACCGGAAGCGTCAATGCCATTTCTGCGTGCCAAGCCTCGCTCTGGATATCAGTTATCTGTATGCGATACGCTAGGTAATGTTTCTGGTGACGTAAGAGATACAGCTGATCTGTTGGGATAACTTATTTAACCACTGCCACACACGGTTTAGTTTCTCAGGGAATCTCTTTGTAATCACTTATGATGAATAGTTTTTTTAAGAGATGAATATTCAGGGTGGCCTGGGAATATCTAATTGTAAGCTCACAATCCATGGCAACTGTTGTCTGCATCATTACCAGCAATGACAGCATCTAGGGATAGTCAATATATGTGTGTAGTATGTGAAAGATGTATGTGGTCCAGCTGATAATCCTAAAAGGACCACTGTACAATGATCTAAAAAAAAAAAATATATATATATATATATATATATATAATGTGTGTGTAAAACTGTCTGGTTCTGATGCTGAGAGGAAAGTTACACAGGACAGGGTGAGGAGAGGACAGGAGTGTGTGCACAGGATAGGATGTGAGAGAGCTGGGGTATACACAGGACAGGGTGAGGAGAGGACAGGAGTGTGTGCACAGGATAGGATGTGAGAGAGCTGGGGGTATACACACAGTGAGGAGAGGACAGGGGTGTGTGCACAGGATAGGATGTGAGAGAACTGGGGTATACACAGGACAGGGTGAGGAGAGGACAGGAGTGTGTGCACAGGACAGGATGTGAGAGAGCTGGGGTATACACAGGACAGGGTGAGGAGAGGACAGGAGTGTGTGTGCACAGGATAGGATGTGAGAGAGCTGGGGGTATACACACAGTGAGGAGAGGACAGGGGTGTGTGCACAGGATAGGATGTGAGAGAACTGGGGTATACACAGGACAGGGTGAGGAGAGGACAGGAGTGTGTGCACAGGACAGGATGTGAGAGAACTGGGGGTATACACAGGACAGGGTGAGGAGAGGACAGGAGTGTGTGCACAGGATAGGATGTGAGATAGCTGGGGGTATACACACAGTGAGGAGAGGACAGGGGTGTGTGCACAGGATAGGATGTGAGAGAACTGGGGTATAGACAGGACAGGGTGAGGAGAGGACAGGAGTGTGTGCACAGGACAGGATGTGAGAGAACTGGGGGTATACACAGGACGGTGAGGAGAGGACAGGAGTGTGTGCACAGGATAGGATGTGAGAGAGCTGGGGTATACACAGGACAGGAGTGTGTGCACAGGACAGGATGTGAGAGAGCTGGGGGTATACACAGGACAGGGCGAGGAGAGGACAGGAGTGTGTGCACAGGATAGGATGTGAGATAGCTGGGGGTATACACACAGTGAGGAGAGGACAGGGGTGTGTGCACAGGATAGGATGTGAGAGAACTGGGGTATACACAGGACAGGGTGAGGAGAGGACAGGAGTGTGTGCACAGGACAGGATGTGAGAGAACTGGGGGTATACACAGGACGGTGAGGAGAGGACAGGAGTGTGTGCACAGGATAGGATGTGAGAGAGCTGGGGTATACACAGGACAGGGTGAGGAGAGGACAGGAGTGTGTGCACAGGACAGGATGTGAGAGAGCTGGGGGTATACACAGGACAGGGTGAGGAGAGAACAGGAGTGTGTGCACAGGATAGGATGTGAGAGAACTGGGGGTATACACAGGACAGGGTGAGGGGAGGACAGGAGTGTGTGCACAGGATAGGATGTGAGAGAACTGGGGGTATACACAGGACAGGGTGAGGAGAGGACAGGAGTGTGTGCACAGGATAGGATGTGAGAGAACTGGGGGTATATACAGGACAGGGTGAGGAGAGGACAGGAGTGTGTGCACAGGATAGGATGTGAGAGAACTGGGGGTATACACAGGACAGGGTGAGGAGAGGACAGGAGTGTGTGCACAGGACAGGATGTGAGAGAGCTGGGGTATACACAGGCCAAGGTGAGGAGAGGACAGGAGTGTGTGCACAGGACAGCATGTGAGAGAGCTGGGGGTATACACAGGACAGGGTGAGGAGAGGACAGGAGTGTGTGCACAGGACAGGATGTGAGAGAGCTGGGGTATACACAGGCCAGGGTGAGGAGAGGACAGGAGTGTGTGCACAGGACAGGATGTGAGAGAGCTGGGGGTATACACAGGACAGGGTGAGGAGAGGACAGGAGTGTGTGCACAGGATAGGATGTGAGAGAGCTGGGGTATACACAGGACAGGGTGAGGAGAGGACAGGAGTGTGTGCACAGGACAGGATGTGAGTGAGCTGGGGGTATACACACGGTGAGGAGAGGACAGGAGTGTGTGCACAGGACAGGATGTGAGAGAGCTGGGGGTATACACAGGACAGGGTGAGGAGAGGACAGGAGTGTGTGCACAGGATAGGATGTGAGAGAGCTGGGGTATACACAGGACAGGGTGAGGAGAGGACAGGAGTGTGTGCACAGGACAGGATGTGAGTGAGCTGGGGGTATACACACGGTGAGGAGAGGACAGGAGTGTGTGCACAGGATAGGATGTGAGAGAGCTGGGGGTATACACAGGACAGGGTGAGGAGAGGACAGGAGTGTGTGCACAGGACAGGATGTGAGATAGCGGGGGGTATACACACGGTGAGGAAAGGACAAGAGTGTGTGCACAGGACAGGATGTGAGAGAACTGGGGTATACACAGGACAGGGTGAGGAGAGGACAGGAGTGTGTGCACAGGACAGGATGTGAGAGAGCTGGGGGTATACACACGGTGAGGAGAGGACAGGAGTGTGTGCACAGGATAGGATGTGAGAGAGCTGGGGGTATACACAGGACAGGGTGAGGAGAGGACAGGAGTGTGTGCACAGGACAGGATGTGAGATAGCGGGGGGTATACACACGGTGAGGAAAGGACAAGAGTGTGTGCACAGGACAGGATGTGAGAGAACTGGGGTATACACAGGATAGGGTGAGGAGAGAACAGGGGTGTGTGCACAGGTTCGTTTTGTTACAATACAGAGCTTTCAATGCTTAAAATATGTTGAAAATAACAAAAAATAATTTACGCACCTAAACTGTAGTTTTACCTATATATATATATATATATATATATATATATATATATATATATATATATATGTGTGTGTGTGTTTGTGTACACAAAGCAATACTCAGTTTAGCTCTGTAGATAGGTTCTCGGCAATAGGAGTGCTAAGCAAAACCACTCTAAACGTTGTCATTTTATCATAGGGGTGATAGGGGAATTCATGGGAAAAAAGAGCAGTTGAGATTTCAAATTTTTTGGCTTTTATATAAACTTTTAAGAAACTACAAACAAAACAACAACGCAAACTGAACCTTTTTTTTAAATAAAATGTAAAGAAACAGCACACATTAACACTGGACAGCCCACTTTACATGGCAGATGTGGAAACGTCAGGCCCATCCTGCATTCTGGGTGTTTTTTTGCATAAAATTCAAGGACATTATTATTGTTCATTTATAACGCGCCAACATATTCTGTAGCGCTGACATCTGTCTTTGCTTTTTATGACCATCAAGCAGATGTTGGTAGTAAGATGCTGCCCCCGGAAAGATACATCTCACATTTCTACTCATGCCACTGTTTGGATCATTGGCCACAAATTGATCCAGAATATCATGGGTGGACCGCATACTTTCGGTGAGGAACTCAGTGGAACGTTGTTTTGGTCCCTCAGTGTAAGAGTTGCTGCTTTCCTGGGCTTCATTAATGTCCTATTCTGCATGTTGGAGGTCCACCTTTTGTAAGGCCGCCTACGCAATGTCCTGGGCGTCTGCATCTCCCAATCCAGCTGTATTGACCAGGTCTACAATCTCTCTATTATGGTCTGCACACGTCTCTGGCCTTATCTTCTTCCACACTCTTTTTGAGATTTTGCTGTGTCACTTCCTTCCAGGACAAATCAATGTTAGTTATGGCCTGCATGATTACATAGGTTTTCCAAAAACCCATCATGGATTTTTTGCTGGTGGAATATGGTGCTTTGCTTAAAAGCTTCTTTAACACAGCGGGCATCTGCTTTTAAGTAGCAATGTATAAAATTGTGATTTTTGGATTGAGAGAGTGAGGTACATTGTATTCTCATTTGCATGTCCCCTCCTTTTGACATGCAAATTAGTTACTAATGTATTTGTTTTATATATATATATATATATATATACAGTCAGGTCCATAAATATTGGGACATCGACACAATTCTAATCTTTTTGGCTCTATACACCACCACAATGGATTTGAAATGAAACGAACAAGATGTGCTTTAACTGCAGACTTCAGCTTTAATTTGAGGGTATTTACATCCAAATCAGGTTAACGGTGTAGGAATTACAACAGTTTGTATATGTGCCTCCCACTTTTTAAGGGACCAAAAGTAATGGGACAATTGGCTGCTCAGCTGTTCCATGGCCAGGTGTGTGTTATTCCCTCATTATCCCATTTACAAAGGGCAGATACAAGCTCCAGTGTTCATTTCAAGTGTGCTATTTGCATTTGTTGCTGTTAACTCTCAATATGAGATCCAAAGAGCTGTCACTATCAGTGAAGCAAGCCATCATTAGGCTGAAAAAACAAAACAAACCCATCAGAGAGAAAGCAAAAACATTAGGTGTGGCCAAATCAACTGTTTGGAACATACTTAAAAAGAAAGAACGCACCGGTGAGCTCAGCAACACCAAAAGACCCAGAAGACCACGGAAAACAACTGTGGTGGATGACCGAAGAATTATTTCCCTGGTGAAGAAAACACCCTTCACAACAGTTGGCCAGATCAAGAACACTCTCCAGGAGGTAGGTGTATGTGTGTCAAAGTCAACAATCAAGAGAAGACTTCACCAGAGTAAATACAGAGGGTTCACCACAAGCTGTAAACCATTGGTGAGCCTCAAAAACAGGAAGGCCAGATTAGAGTTTTCCAAACAACACCTAAAAAAGCCTTCACAGTTCCGGAACAACGTCCTATGGACAGATGAGACTAAGATCAACTTGTACCAGAGTGATGGGAACAGAAGAGTATGGAGACGGAAAGGAACTGCTCATGATCCAAAGCATACCACCTCATCAGTGAAGCATGGTGGTGGTAGTGTCATGGCGTGGGCATGTATGGCTGCCAATGGAACTGGTTCTCTTGTATTTATTGATGATGTGACTGCTGACAAAAGCAGCAGGATGAATTCAGAATTGTTTCGGGCAATATTATCTGCTCATATTCAGCCAAATGCTTCAGAACTCATCGGACGGCGCTTCACAGTGCAGTTGGATAATGACCCGAAGCTTACTGCAAAAGCAACCAAAGAGTTTTTTTAAGGGAAATAAGTGGAATGTTATGCAATGGCCAAGTCAATCACCTGACCTGAATCCGATTTGAGCATGCATTTCATTTGCTGAAGACAAAACTGAAGGGAAAATGCCCCAAGAACAAGCAGGAACTGAAGACAGTTGCAATAGAGGTCTGGCAGAGCATCACCAGGGATGAAACCCAGCGTCTGGTGATGTCTATGCGTTCCAGACTTCAGGCTGTAATTGACTGCAAAGGATTTGCAACCAAGTATTAAAAAGTGAAAGTTTGTTTTATGACTGTTAATCTGTCCCATTACTTTTGGTCCCTTAAAAAGTGGGAGCCACATATACAAACTGTTGTAATTCCTACACCGTTCACCTGATTTGGATGTAAATACCCTCAAATTAAAGCTGAAAGTCTGCAGTTAAAGCACATCTTGTTTGTTTCATTTCAAATTCATTGTGGTGGTGTATAGAGCCAAAAAGATTAGAATTATGTCGATGTCCCAATATTTATGGACCTGACTCTGTATGTGTGTATATATATATATATAGTAGTACAAATAAGGAATAGTACATTAGTGACTCCATTTGAATGTCTAAAAATAAGTTGATAAAAACTTATTTCCTGCTCAAATTTCTCAGAAATACAGTATATGCACTGCAGTCTGGGAAAACTGGGCGGGACATGCAAATGAGACCACATAATGCACCATCACTCTGTCAATCCAAACCATTTTAAACATGGCTCCTTTAAAGCATATGCTTACTGTGTTTCACAGTTTTAGACAAAGCAACGGATGGATTTTTCACAAACCAGGTCACATAACCACATACAGTACTGTTTCACGGTTACTGCCTACTGCCGATCCTCAGTATGGTGTGAGTGCCTGGTTTATATATATATATATATATATATATATATATATATATATATATATATATATATATATATATATATATATATCAGAAGAGGAAGCAGTGACAGCTTTTATTTTCCTAGGCTCAAAGATCTCTTGAAATGGTGACCCGCAGCCATGAAATTAAAAATGTTTGTTTATATGTTTATATGTCATCATGTGTAAGGCCAGGCTGGAATTAATATTGCTGGGAGAAATATCAATAACATCAGATAAAAAGATCATAAATAATAATAGTAAAATAAAAGCTATGCACATGAAAATGCTCTGATGGCTGAAATCGAGAAAAGAACTAAAAGGCCTTGATGAGGGTAAAAAAGAAACAATTGGTCTGCTGCTCAATATTAACCTTCCCAGCGGTAATCCCGAGTGTGACTCTGTGTTAATCTTCACTCCCTAAATTAGTAACCCCGAGCCACACTCTGGGTTTCCACAGGGAGGATGTGGAGGGGGCCCAGTGCTGCCGAGTTTGCCTGGGCCCCCTCCGCACACCATTGCTCCTCCCCATCTTCCTCCTCCTCCCCATCTTCCTCCTCCCCACTTCTCTTTCACCCCTCACACCTCTCAAGTCTTCTTCTTAGCCTCTGATCAGCTCCTGCTGCTGATCGGAGGCCTGCAGCGCGTCTTATGCCTTTCCCTGGAACCAGCATATGCAAATGACATCACTAGCACATCACGTAATTAGCATATGCCGGTTTAAGAGACATAAGATAAGACGTGCTGCGGGCCTCCGATCAGCAGCAGGAGCTGATCGGAGGCTAAGAAGAAGAGGGGGTGGGGTGGGGAGGAGGAAGGAGGGAGGGAAGAGGAGGAGAATGGGGGGAAGAGGAGGAGGATGGGGTGAAGAGGAGGAGAATGGGGGGAAGAGGAGGAGGATGGGGGAAAGAGGAGGAGGATGGGGGAAGAGAATGAGTGGAGAAAGGAGGGGAAGAGGAGGATGAGGGGAGAAAGGAGGATGAAGAGTAGAAAGGAGGGGGAAGAGGGGAATGAGGGGAGGAAGGAGGGGGGGGGGAGGAGGATGAGGGGGGGGAGGAGGATGAGGGGGGGAAGAGGAGGACGAGGAGCGGAAGAGGAGAAAGGAGGGGGATGAGGGGAGAAAGGTGGGGGAAGAGGAGGATGAGGGGGGGAAGAGGAGGATGAGGGGGGAAGAGGAGGATGAGGGGGAAAGGAGGGGGGAGAAGAGGGGGAGGGGGGAGAGGAGGATGGGGGAAGGATGAGGGGGAAAGGATAGGGGAGAGGAGGATGGGGGAAGGATGAGGGGGGAAGAGAAGGAGGAGGGGGAAGAGGAGGATGAGTGGGGAAATGAGGAGGGGGAAGGGGAGGATGAGGTGGGAAAGGATGAGGTGGTAAAGGAGGATGAGGGGGGAGGATCAGGAGGATAAGGGAGAATGAAGAGGATAAGGAGGAAAGGGGGCGTGGATAAGGGGGGATATAGGGAAAGGGAGGAGGAGATGGGGAATGGGTATTGGTGTCTAAAGGCGGTATGATTATGTCAGTATTTTAGAATCTACCGCTTTAACATTCTAAATACTGAAATAAACATACCGCGGAGGAGAAGAATGGGTGGATGAGGGGGGCAAGAGGAGGATGAGGGGGGAGAAAGGAGGGGGACGAGGAGGGTAAGGGGGGAAGAGGATGATGAGGGGGGAGAAAGGAGGGGGAAGAGGAGGATGAGAGGGGGAAGAGTAGGATGAGGGGGGGAAAGGAGGAGGGGGAAGAGGAGGATGAGGGGTGAAAGGAGGAGGATGAGAGGGGGAAGAGTAGGATGAGGGGGAAGAGGATGGGGAGAGAGGACGATGATGAGGGGGGAGAAAGGAGGGGAAAGAGGAAGATGAGGGGGGAAAGGAGGAGGATGAGAGGGGGAAGAGTAGGATGAGGGGGGAAAGGAGGAGGGGGGAGAGGAGGATGGGGGGAAAGGAGGAGGGGAGAGAGGAGGGGAAAAGGAGGATGAGGTGGGAAAGGAGGAGGATGAGGGGGAAATGAGGAGGCTGAGGTGGGAAAGGAGGAGGATGAGGGGGGAAGATGAGGAGGATGGAGGGGAGGATCAGGAGGATAAGGAGGAAAGGGGGGCAGATAAGGGGGGAGATGGGGAAATGGAGGAGGAGATTGGGAATGGGTATTGGTGTCTAAAGGCGGTATGATTATGTCAGTATTTTAGAATCTACCGCTTTAACATTCTAAATACCGAAATAAACATACCGCCAGGCGGGTTAAAAAGACGAAGGATGCATGGAAAATGGTATTCTTAGTACCTGGCAAATAGATGGGGAAGAAGTGGAGGTAGTTATAGATTATTATGAAATTAAAAATGTTTCCTTCTGGCAGGGAAAGCTATGGCAAGTCTGGAGAAGCTATTAAAAAAGTACATATGTGAGAGCTGGACCATAAAGAAGGCTGAGCGCCAGCTAATTTAGACCTTTTAAATTGTGGTGCTGGAGAAAACTGCTTAGAGTCCCTTGGACTGCAAGAAGGTCCAAGAAATCAGTATTACAGGAGATGAAGCCAAACAATTCACTGGAAGGTTTGATCATGAGGCTGAAGCTCAAATATTTTGGCCATTTAATGGCAAAATGGGTTTCCCTAGAGAACACTCTGATGATGGGAAAGTTTGCAGGTACATGATGAAGGGGATGGCAGAGTCTGCGATCAATAGATGAGGTAATTGGAGCAATGAACATGAGCTTGATGGAGCTCAGAGGGGCAGTGGCTGACAGATGTGCCTGGTGGGCTGTGGTCAATAGGGTCACGGAAAGTCCGGACAACTGAAGGACCAAGCAATAATACATATATATATATATATATATATGCATTGCAACTATTCACCCCCCTAAAGTCAATACTTTGTAGAGCCATCTTTTGCGGCAATCACAGCTCCAAGTCGCTTTGAATAAGTCTCTATGAGCTTGCCACATCTTACCACTGGGATTTTTGCCCATTCCTCCTTGCAAAACTGCTCCAGCTCCTTCAGGTTGGATGGTTTGCGCTTGTGAGCAGCAATCTTTAAGTCTGACCACAGATTTTCTATTGGATTAAGGTCTGGGCTTTGACTAGGCCATTCCAACACATTTACATGTTTCCCCTTAAACCACTCAATTGTTGCTTTAGTAGTGTGTTTGGGGTCATTGTCCTGCTGGAAGGTGAACCTCCGTCCTAGCCTCAAATCACGCACAGAGTGGTACAGGTTTTGCTCAAGAATACCCCTGTATTTAGCACCATCCATCTTTCCCTCAAATCTGACCAGTTTCCCAGTTCCGGCTGTTGAAAAACATCCCCACAGCATGATGCTGCCACCAACATGTTCAACATGTTCTTTGGGTGATGTGATGTGTTCAATTTGCGCCAGACATAGCATTTTCTTTGATGGCCGAAAAGTTCAATTTTAGTCTCATCAGACCAGAGCACCTTCCTCCATATATTTTGTGAGTCTCCCACATGCCTTTTCGCAAACTCAAAACGTGCCATTTTGTTCTTTGCTGAAAGTAATGTTTTTTTTCTGCCATAAAGCCAAACTCTATGGAGCGTACGGCTTATTGTCGTCCTATGTACAGATACTCCAGTCTCTGCTGTGGAACTCTGAAGCTCCTCCAGGGTTACCTTAGGTCTCTGTGCTGCCTCTCTGATTAATGCCCTCCTTGCCAGGTCCATGAGTTTTGGTGGGCGGCCGTCTCTTGGCAGGTTTGCTGTTGTGCCATGTTCTTTACATTTGGTTATTATAGATTTGATGGTGCTCCTGGGGATCATCAAAGATTTGGATATCTTTTTATAACCTAACCCTGACTTGTACTTCTCAACAACATTGTCCCTTACTTGTTCCTTGGTCTTCATGGTAGTGTTTGGTTAGTGGTGCCTCTTGCTTAGGTGTTGCAGCCTCTGGGACCTTTCAAAAAAGTGTGTATATGTAATGAGAGATCATGTGACACCTAGATTGCACACAGGTGGACATCATTTCACTAATTATGGGACTTCTGAAGGTAATTGGTTGCACCAGAGCTTTTTATGGGCTTCATAACAAAGGGGGTGAATACATACGCACATTCCAATTTTCTGTTTTCTATTTCTAAAAAATAGTGTTATGTATATATTTTTCTCATTTTACTTCACCAACTTTGACTATTGTGTTCTGATCCATCACATAAAATTCAGATTAACAAAAGATTGAACTTAAGGCTGTAATGTAACAAAATAGGTAAAAAGTCAAGGGGGTGAATACTTCTGCAAGGCACTGTATATAGCTAGTTTTCAATTTTGTTGAAAGCTGTGTCAGGAGTATTTACATTTCCAGAGAGCAATGCTTGCATCTATTGATGCAAGCTATCCTTTCTGTGCCAGTCAAGGGGTAGGCTCCAGCTATATGGTTGTATGATATGAGTACAAGTCATTTCTTGGGTTTGCTAAATGCGTCTTCTTAATGAGCATTGCAAGGCAATATGTTATTTAGTAGTGTTAAAACTGTGGTATTCCCAGTAGTAACATAAAGAGGGCTGAGTGCTGTAGAAATAACATCTTTGAATTATGGTGTTGGAGAAATCTGCTTAGGCTTTCTTAGACTGCAATAGACTTTAGGAAATGAAGACAAACTGTTTACTGGAAGGTTTGACCAAGAGGCTGAAGCTCACATATTTTGGCCATGAGAAGATAGGATTCCCTAGAGAAGATGGTTGGAATGATTGAAGGCACAAGAATAAGGGAATGACAAAGGTGGAGATGGATAGATGAGGTCACTGAATTATTGAACAAGAGCTTGATGGATCTCAGATGGCAGTAAATGATAGATGTGAGTCGGACACAACTGACCGTCTAAACAAATTAAAATATAACCATTATAGCAAATATATCTTCTTATGCCTTCAATGTTGATGGCCACATAGATGATGATTAGAACAAGAGCTTTTCCTTGAGTATATTCAGAATGCTGTATACAACAAATTCACACCTCCCTTTGACATGCCATGTAGATTAGCGAAACACGTGTCAGGAACAGCATCCAACATCAGACGCCAAAGCAGAGATTCCTTTCTTGCATAATATGTTTCAACCAGTTTGTGCAACCTGCTACAATTGGAGATGTAACAAGAAATAGTCTAGTTTAGACACATGGTGACTGGGAAGAGTCAAAGCATGGAGTAATATATCAGTCCCAGAGAATTAATTATAGAGAGGATACAAGTGTTTCACAAATTTATGGAGCCATTTACTAAACCTCTAAGGTTAAAAACCTGCAATTTAACTGTTAATGCACAAGTATATGAGATTCTACTTAAAACTAAATTTGAGAATCATTAAATATTGCAGCAGAAAATTGCTATATTGTAAAGTAATTCCAGGATTGGTTTATGTATTTACTATGTGTATCAGTTAGTGGCCAAATACAATTTCAATGTGAATGTGAATAGCACATATTGCATATGTCTGCTTGAGATATAAATTGTTAATTATCCTGCTTTTTCAAACAAAATATTTCAGTTTATTAACCAATTGTAATAATAGAGACGAAGCCAAATTTGGGGTGACAGTCCAATACTGCACTTTTCAGGTCAGAAGGAATCCAATTCTGGGTCATAGAATTTCTGGACACTTGCCCTATTTGGAAGGTAGCACAAAGAGTTATTGTGTATGTTGCTTTTAAAATATTTTCTTTTTAAATTGATTTTCAAATGGGCCGCTGTCTATATTGCAATACAATTTTGTTATTTTATCACAAAAATGAAAATTGTATTTTAGCACCATCCATATTGAGAAGTTTAACTGTTCTTGGGGGCTTGTCCTCTGCCAGCCAGTGAGATCTACAGACTATGATATCTGCATTTCCGGGCTTGTCCTTTGCCAACATTTTTGTGAGGAATGGTAGTGGTATGTTTAACGTAAGGTTCCCTTGGTTTTCCACTGGTTAGGAGTTAGAGTTTTCATTCTTGTGTTGGTGCTTTGGAAACAAGCAATGCACAACTTAACTTTGGAATATGTTGGCGCATTACAAATAAAGGATAATTATAAAGTCCGCCAGTCCTAGGACCAGTGGTCGCGTAGTGCCACAAAAATCATATGTCGGCATTTCCAGCCTGAAAATTCTAGTATGACCAAGAATCCACCTCCCATTTGTTTTGTGATGACAATTAAAAAATTTAATTTTTTCTATGAAGAGTATAAATATTTTGGCATCTTGACCCTTACTTCATTGTATAAGCACCCTCATTTATAATATGCTGCCTCGTACCACTTTAGATTGGTGGGTTTTTGTTTTAACGTGTTTTTACACAATGGTTATCTAACCCTAGCAAGTATTTAACCCAAACGTGCACAATAATAAAGCAGCATCTAAAAGTATGTTATAAACGATTCTTTAATCATTGGCAACAATGAACGTATTACCATATTACAATTAACAGCTTTAAAGCACATGTAATAAACCTTAATCTAGCACTAACAAGTACTTAAAGGTATATGGAAGTTTCATGGATTATGAATGCAGAATCATTAGAGTATGCAAAAAAAATGTTGCATGAAAAAGTCCCAACAATAATAAACTTACCCTAAAGTTTGCAAAATGTCTTCAGTTTTCTGGTAGTTGATTTTGAGAAGGAACATCCAAGTTAAATTAGCAAAAAAAACAGAATTTGTTGTGGCCAATCAGAGGCAGCTGCAACATTGTAGCTGTGTATGGGGATCCAGTCTCTGCAGCAAAGCATCCTTGGATTTGTAGTCTTTTGCTCCCACCACATACCTCTTTCTCCGTCCTGGTATGAAGCAGCTTAGGCAGTGCTGCTATTGGCTGAAAGGTTAGTATAGAGTTAAAAACTAGACTTGAATGCATAAATACCAGGTGCCTATGCAAGCACCTCGGGGGTGTAGACATTTATTTTTTTAAAGAAAATACATTTGTGTGTGTGTATAGAATGGCCCAATGTAATGTATGTGTGTCTGATATAAGCAGCATGTGTTAGATTAGAGAAAGTTGCACACAGGGAAACCTCCATATACCTTTAATCTAGGTGCTGAAACACATAAGTAAATTAGACGGACATTTTTTTAATGCTTCTATACATCATCAAACAGAGCAGGCATTTTCTTGGACTTTTAATATTGATGCATATGCAAGTTGTGAAATGACAATAAGCATGACCATGGACATAAAGATGTTCCTGGTGTGTTACGGTCTCACAGAGAGTCGGACACGACTGAACAATAACAATACATCCTCATGTGAGAATTAAACGACAACAGTATATGATCTTTTAAATAACTACGCTTAGGAAAAAATGTTTTTAGAAAGCAAAAAAGACAGAACAGAACTTTTACGTTTTCAGTTTTACAATTATTCATTACTGCAGTTGCCCTTTTTTGAATCGCTACTCTTTCAAGAAAGTGTGTCGTTGTAAACTAATGAGATTTTCATTAGCAGTTTTAAATGCCATATTTCCATTATGCAGATTGAAACTTTCATGTACATCCACATTTTTTCCTGCTCAGAAAGCTCATCAGAAGAAACCAAAATATGCAGGTTGCATAGTTGCACAATTGCACGTAATAAAAAAAAAGAGACTGCATTATTATTATTATTATTAATAATAATATGACTGCAATTTTCTTATTTTACATTCATATATATATATATATATATATATATATATATATATTTTACATTTTATCTAAAATATTTGATCTGATAAGCAACATCGGTTTTATAAAAGACTCCAGATAGGAAGGTTTGTTCAGTCATGTCCTACTCTCTGTGACCTTATGGACCACAACACACCAGGCACATCTATGGTCATGCTGATCCACTTGGTTTTCACGGCAGAGATACTGGGGTGGGTTACCAGTTCCTTCTACAGTGGGCCACAGCATACAGCTCCTGGTATTCCTATCATGGCCCAACCCTGCATGGCTTCAGGGTGGTGTGACCTCTTGGTTTCCTGACTGTAATCAAACCCAGGTCGCAGCAGTGAAAGCACTGAATCCTAGCCACTGGACCACCAGCGAACCCATGAAGGGTTAAATGATGCTAAATATTAGCACTTTGTATTAATCTAGTCCAGACATTTGTTTGCTTTTAGTACCAAAACAAGATCTTTGCCATTGCAGTTATGAGCACGTGAGCATTTCAAGATGAGTGTAGGAGTGAGAATAACACCCCTGACAACTGTACTGTAGTTCCCAGTGGGAGGCGGTACTGTGTGCAGGGAGGTCAGGCATGACTGTATCAGTGTGAGTGAGCTGGCCATGACTGGCCCTGATGTGTGGGGTGTTATCCAGCCTCACATGCCAATTGCATTGCTACATTTTTGCTAACACCATTTTTTTCTCACATCTGTGTTTTTTTTACACTTTTACTCTTGGTCTGTATTAATGGTAGGCAAGTTTGGTCCTTCAGAGCCACACACAGGTTAGGATTTGAGGAGATCCCTGCAGTGTACAGTCAAGATTATCACTTCTTCAGTCATCCTGATTGACTTACCTCTACACTGAAAGGAAATCCTCAAATCCATAGCTGTGTGTGTGGCTCTCCAGGACCGAACATGCACACCCCTGGTCTATATGGTCTTGTGGTGCAGCTTCTTCTGCCGGAGTCAGCACCTCGTGATCACTTAGGCCAACAGAAAGTTGTCAGCTGGGCTGATTGCATTGTAAAACGGAATATGGAAATTCACACAGATACACTCTGATTGATGGGCAGAGTGAGAGAGTCCAAAATGGCAACCTCTAGAGCAGTGGTGGGCAACTCGGTCCTACAAGGGCCGCCAACAGTCTAGGATTTCAGTCTCTTTCTGCATAAGCCGTGTGGGCAATCAGAATGAAACTGAGTAACTCAGGTGCTCTGAACCAGAGAGGAATGGATTAGATAGATAATCTAATCCTTATGAGTTGGCCACCATTGCCTTACAGGCGAGCAATAATAAATATTAATAACTCATAGCATATATAATTTGGGTAAAATGTTATTCATACTTTTAAAGGGCCATGACTAAATACAATATGGAGATCCACTGTTTGCTGCATACCCACATAGCAGCAGGGATATTCTCAAATATTGGCCTGTGTGTACCTCTCCAGGACTGAATTTGCCTACCCCAGCTATACTATAATATACACATAATGGGAACCTATTCCTGAAAGGTTAGAATTACCTAAGCTTGTCTGGGGCTATAAGGTAACTAGCGACTTGCCCATCAAAAATTACGGCAATAAAATGTGAAGGCTGGCAATGCTGCTTGCTACACAATGCAAGGCCCTTCCCCCTCTAACTTGCGGCACTCATCGCGAGCCCTGCATTGAGCGCTCATTGCAGACGTCGTCCAACCAGCCACTTTCGCGCCTTGCAATGAGCACCTTCGGAGCTCACCCTCTCCCTCCCCTGTGTCTTTCTACTCTGTCCCCGTTCAAAAAGAAAAATGCCAATTAAGCCTCAAATTAGCTTGCAACCTCAGGCTCCCTGCTTCCCCCCCTGTGCTGTGTGTGAGGTTGTAAGTTATTTCTTTTAATTAATTGGCGTGTTTTGGTGGTTTTCCGATGGCTTCCGAGTTACGGGTATGAAAAAAATATTGTTCGTTAAAGTTGTCATTTTTTCCAAGTATTGCGAACTTCACGATCATTGCCAAAGGCCTTCTGGGCTGATCGCGGGTATCACCATATGCACGTTCAATCTGTTTCCATCCTCCATCCATGGAGTGTCCTCAGGCAAATAACAACTAAGATGGGACAGATGACCCCTAGGGACACTGAAAGACCACAATTGTGAGGACTGCAATGAGTGCCTTCAACGCAAAGTCATGCTGCCCTCACAATGAAATCCTAGCGCCTTTGGCGCTCATTGCGCATGCGCAAGCCCGTATCTTTTAACATAGCGTTACCAGCAAACTAGCAATTACGTCCACTATATACACCATAGCCAGATTTCCTGAATTTCGGCCACTGTGTTGGAATAAACAAAACTGTTTAGCATTTTGCATGATACATTTTAATTATTCTATTTTTTCTTCTTTTTTTTTTTGTAAGTGAAAGAAAGAAAAATAAGGACAGGAAATGCTTATTTATTGGAAAAATGCTCACATGCTAGTTTAGGGAAGCTGACTCACCGATGTTAAAATTCTTCCAGATAAGATCATTTCGTATTTGTCCAGCTGGACATAGGGATCATTGTGCAATAATTATGGATATTTTATTTTTCTTTATTATTGCCTTATTCTGTTTTCCATGAATTTGCCTGTGACCATGGGTGGGTGTAAGAACTGGAGGAGGGGGGGGGGGGGGGGATGAGGGGGACAACCCCCCAGACTTCTCATTGTGTGTATGTATGCGTTTAGAAGCTATTAAGTGTTCTGTGTATCAAGTGAGCTGTATCCCCCAAAAAATTATATTGGTTCCTACATCCCTTGAGGCTGTAACACCATGTTTTTCATGTGCAAACTTAAAGCACAACACCTTAAAGGACCGATGTAATGTTCTAGTAATAATTATTTTAATTAGGCATTGATCAGTAATAAAATTCCTTTTCAATCATTTATAATAGCAAAATGTAATATTAAATATTTTTTTAAAGATTAGAGCATTGGCCTCTATGTGTTTGTCTCCATCTTGATAAGGTCAGTAAAGGGCCACCTATTTAAGTACAATTTGAACCACATCACTGCAAAGATCTCCTAAAAACATGTGGAAATACTTTTAGAATTTTTGAATACACAGCATAATGGTCGCATATATTAAGACATTTTTGTTGGAGGACAAAAGTTGGGTGCGATTATTATGTGAAGCTTTTTAAGCAACAAATAAAGGTTTTTAACCAGGGTGCGACTTTTATGCAGTGAAATACGGTAAATGCATTTTTTACTGAGAAATACAATAAAATAAACTTCCCACTTGCTTTTACATTATTGCAGCCAGGACGCAGGGATGTGTGTCCTATTCAAGTGATTGGTAAGAATGCTTATATTTCCAGTTTGAAGGGATATTCAGGTTTCTGCTCTCTTGCCTCTCTGGAATTTGAACAGTGCAGACCAATAGTCTGCTGTTGCGGTGCTGTCCAGATAGTGATCAAAAGAAAAAGATTAACCCTTAACAAATCTGTCTATGCAGGCATGGAATGTTGCCATCGCCTAACATGTCAGTTATGGGTTAACTGGTCATTGCAGTCCTGAGTCCAGGGGAAAAAACTGCTATCAATCACTGTCTTTACTGAGTGTTTGGCTGTCTGTTATTACTCATGCAACAGCCAGTAGGCAGACTGTGTAGATGTGCTGTGTATGTATACAGAGACTTGAAACTTTAATTTTTTTTTCTGTTATTTAGTTAAATTAAAAATATAGATTATTTTAACATACAATCTTGTGCTTGTACACACCACGAATAGCACTTACAGTGAGGTAAATGGCCCTTTAAGTAAGGGTAAGGGGTAAACTAAACTATTATATATGACAAAAGAATAAAACATTAAACAACAAAATCTTGCTCCAACAGGGAAACCTCTAACAGAGCAAGATTGGAGATTGTATTGGTGATAACCATTATGGGCCTCATTCTATTATCGGCCGCAGCCGTTGCGGGGCCGCAAGGACCGGCCGCAAGCTATCCGCCTATTCTATTCCCCTCCGGCCGGGGGTTCCGGCAGGCTTGCGGCCGGCGCCTTTGATCTAAAACGGCCGTAAGGAAATCGGCTGTAAGAAAAGCCTGGTTGCTATTCTATTGCTCCGGGAACCCTGTCTGCAAGGCTAAAAACGAGCCGCAGCTTACTTGCAGCAAACGGGTCCCGCTAGCACCAATTAAGCACATAAAATAGCTCAAATAAAGCCATCCTGCACTTTGCGGAGTCTATAAAGTGATATTCGGTGTTAGCAAAAATAGCACATAATTACCCTATACTCAAATCCGTAAAATAAATTTTTTTTAATATACGTAAAATATCCATGTAAAAAGTCCATAGGGTTTGGAGCACCTCAGACACGCCCACGCCGCAGCCGGAAAATAAACAGTTAATTTTAACTCGGGTTTGGGCTGATGTGCAAGCTTGAGAGGGGGTTACTTTTAATCCTCATGTCCCCCAATATGATCCCTAGCATTTACAGAGCTGTACAGTGCAGGCTTGAATTTATTTTTGAGTTTTTAGATTTCAGAGCTTACGGCCGGTTCCAAGATATGCGGCCGGCCGTAAGGGGAGATCCTTGAGGGGCCGTATAATAGAATCGCGAGGTAACAGAACCCCCCCAAGGAATCGCAGCCTTACGGCCGATTTACGGCCGATAATAGAATGAGGCCCTATGTCTGAAAATGTACCACTTCCTGGTGAACAAAACCACCTCCCCCGATTGGCCTTTTTATTGGTTGAATACCAGCAGCAGCTGAGTCTGATTTTTGACAGTAAGTTTAATATTTTCTTTAATCATTAAAAGAGCACAAGATTGTATGCTAAAATTATCTTTTTTTTATTTTTTTATTACACAAATAACAGATAACAAATTTAAAGTGTATCATACCTACTGGCTGTTGCATGCAACAGATAGCCGAGACGCGCGGTGCAGACAGTGATTGATAGCAGTGTTTCCCTGCACTCGGAATGCACTGAGCAGTTAACTCATAACTGACCTGTTTAGGTTATAGAAACATTCCATGCCCGCACAGATAGATTTGTTCAGGGTTAAACTTTTTTCTTTTGCTTACTATACGGAGATGTAGCTGCGGGTCTGGCAGTGGGCAGTCTGTTACACATGTAAACACAGATTTTATTTGATTTCGCAGTAAGAAAAATGCACAGATTTCAAATATTCAAAAAGTATTTTAACATGCTTCTGGGAGATCTTTAAAGTGATGTGCACAAGTTATGCTGCATTAAGTGACCCTTTAAATATGAATTTGCTTAATAACTTGTTAAGGTTTTACACTGGTGTTTTAATTTAATTATTATTAGGATTAGTCTTCATTCCTGTATTTTAAAAGAGCACTGTCTTCCTATAATTAAAATGTTACATAGTTACATAGGCCCTCATTCAATTGCGATTTGGCCAATTGAATAAGGCTCTAAATAAGCACATAGCATATATTTTTTAAAGAAGTTTTTAGTTAGTAACCATCTAGCCAAAAGCAAGGTTTTCACTAACTAAAAACTTCTTTAAAAAAAATATGCTATGTGCTTATTTAGAGCCTTATTCAATTGTCCAAATTGCAATTGAATGAGGGCCATAGTAATTTAGGTAGAAAAAAGACTTTTAGTCCATCAAGTTCAACCTTTTTAGATCTCCTTTTTAGATGCCCTTTTTATTTAAAAATATATCCAATCCCTTTCCGCTGTCACCACCTCCTTTGTGTCAGTTGAAAATCTCTTGGCACAAAAAGCTCATTTGACAAATATTTAAGATTTTTTATTAAGTGTGCCCAAATTTGTACTCCATATTCCAAATGAGGGCGTACTAGGGATTTTTATAGTGTCAGAATTATATTTGCTTCCCTTGCTTCTATACCCTTCTTAATACATGCTAATATTTTATTTGCCTTTGCAGATGCTGCTTGGCATTGAGCACTGTTACCTAGGTGGTTGTCCACAAGCACGCCCAAATCCCTTTCAATATATGATACCCCTATATTTTTAAGAATAGAAGAAGAATATAAATTGCATGGCTATTTTTCCTTCCCAGATGCATAAGTTTACATTTATTCGTATTAACTCTCATCTGCCATTTACTTGCCCATTTCTCTAATTTATGCAAATCCCTTTGGAGGGAAAGTACATCATTTTCTGATTTAATTACCTTACACAACTTAATGTCATCAGCAAAAATGGAGACATTACATTCCAGTCCTACGTCTATGTGATTAATAAATATGTTAAAAAGGAGAGAACTAATACTGAGCCCTGAGGAACCCCACTTACCACATTAGTCTCATCGGCTTCCTGTCTTTTAGCCAGCTCTCAATCCATGTGCATATATTTTTTGCAACTCCTGTATCTCTTAGTTTGCACAATAGTTTTCCATGTGGCACTGTATTAAAAGCATTTGCAAAATCTAAAAAGACTACATCCACTGAGTTGCCTTGATCAAAGTTCCTACTAACCTCCTCATAGAAACTAATTAATTAGGTTTGTTTGACATGACCTATCCCTCATAAATCCATGTTGACTCCTACTTAAAATACTGTTCAAATAGACATACTCTTGTATATTATCCCTTATTAACCATTCAAAAAGCTTCCCCACTACAGAAGTGAGGCTTACTGGTCTATAATTCCCTGGATTTGCTCTTGCTCCATTCTTAAATATAGGTATCACATCAGCTTTTCTCCAGTCATCTGGTAGAGACCCTGTGTGGTTTGGCTATTACAGAGCCCAGTTCCCACAGTACCCTTGGATGTATTCCATCAGGACCCGGGGCTTTATTAACATTTATTTTTTCCAACCTCTTTTGGATTTCTTCCTGCATTAACCAATTACTTAGTGGAGGTAGTGTAGCCCCATTATGTTGCAGTGTCCCAACAACACTTCAAAATAGACAATGTTTTTTTAGAAAGTACAGAATACGGCTTTTTTACCTTTTATATAGTTATTTGACTGTGAAATGTACAATTTTTTGATTTTGGTGATCTACTTTCTGAGATGGGAGGATACTTTGAATGAAATGCAAGCTTCACAATTCGAGTACCTGTGGTGTCCTAGCAAATCAGCTGTCAATATCACGGCTGCCATGCAACTTTGTCTCAGCCAGTGAGAGGAAAACAGTTACATTGTTGTACCTGCTTCGGATTGGTCACAACAAATTATGAATTTATAGCTTGGGTTTTCAGGGTTTTCCTTCTCAAAATCAACTACCTAAAAACAGAATACATTTTGAAAACTTTAGGGTAAGTTTATTAATGTTTATTTTATTTTTTTATATGAAAAAAAATTTCTCCTCTATCTGATTTCATTATCCATGAAACTTACATATACCTTTTAATATTTATATTTAAAGAGACTTTGTCACCCCTGCAACAAGTTGGATTCATCTTTAAAAGCATTAAAAGATGTCTCTACATTGTACTTGCACTTTTCTCTATGGTAAATAATTCCGGAGATGTTCATGAATGTTTGGGCTGCTACTACATGTTAATGTGTTATTCATTATGCTAATTTACAGCTTGATATGGGTGGGGGAGGGGATCTAACTGCATAACAATCTTAGGTGGTATTGTTTTTGCCACCAGAGATGTCCGAGCACATTATAATCCTAATTAATTTATTGAAGCAGCTCATTAGGATTTGGGAGCCACTCATTGCATAATCCCCTTCTGGATTGCTACCTTGTCATGGTGAAGGGCCTTGTGTTCCTCAATGAAGGTGTGAGCAATACCATATAGAGCCAGCCAAGATAGGCAGGTCAAAGCAGAGAGGCCAGACAAATCATAATCCACTGGAGAAGGAACTGGAAATCCACTCCAGTATCTTTGCCAAGAAAATCTTATAGATTAGCACAAGCAGAAACACAGACAGATGTGCCTGGCGTGCTGCAGTCAATGGGGTCACGGAGAGTGGGACACAACTGAACAACAACAACATTTGCATAAGATTTTTTTTTTTGCATATTGACTTGACTTAACACTACAGAATAAGAAATATTATAAATAAAGGATATATTAATAATGACAATAATATAGCAGACATAAAACTGATTACCTCAGTAATTATTCTCTTTAGATTCAAAGGCTAGTATAATGTATAGCTAATTTTTTGGGGAGAATAACTTAAAAAATAACAACTTGATTTTAGGGGTTGGAGACCCTTTAATATTTTAGCAGAGATAAGAAATAGTAGGTAATCTGATAAATGAGTAGGACCTATCCTCTTATTGTAGCACAGCAAAAGGCAGCAGCAGTGGCGGTGAGCATCCACTAGATGTCGCTGCAGATATTCCGTGCCATGTCATAGAGTCAAGGCTTAGGTAAATTGTTAGGGTTGGGGTGAGGGTTAGGCTAACATTATAAGCTTAGAACTTCTCTCATATATCGGCAGCGGTGCAAAAAATCGGTAGAGCCATCTAGCGGTTGGAGGCCAAACTGCAGTGGCGGACCTGTCCTGATACCATAACAGGCTAGGTCTGAGGGGTCCATCTGCCAGTTAACATTAGGGCTCTTTATTTTGACCACTAAAGAAACAGACAAGCAAACAGTGATCCTAATTAGCTAATTATTATGCATGATCCCCTCATTTGCATATAAATGCAGCAAAAAAAACAACATGGAATTTCCCAGGGTTGATACACTTTAGAAAGAAATGGATAAACCCAACATATAGCTAGTTTTTCATGTCCTTTGTGAATAGCCGTAAAAAACAACTCCATTTTTGGGCTGACTGAGTCCTTTTAAATGTGCTCTGTTTCTTGTGGGGGGTTCTCTGCAGCCATTGCTTAGTAGATCTCCCCCTTAGTGTTCTGGGGCCTCCCACAGGATTTGTATTTACAGATCTGCAGCTGTCTGGCCTTATAGATTCACTAACTAGATCTTCCTGCGGAAACACTGAAGCCAGTTCCATTAGCGCACAATCCGGCAGGATTAACCGTCTCTGGTCCGGATGCAAAGTAGACTCTGTATATGTGGGGCAGACAATGCAAACACAAGAGACGCACACGTGAGCACAGAGACCTAAATTATTATTATTAATATTATCTTTATTTATATCGCGCCAACATATTCCGTAGCGCTGTACAGGGGTTGAGTACATAACAGAAAACAAATTAAACACCTTGTAAAGAATGGAGGGCCCTGTTTTTGAGCATAAAATCAAATGTACATAGAGCTTGTTTCCAAGGCCTGACACAAGATTGAAAACTCGCAAACTTACAATCTAAATGGCCACTGACCTATGTAACAAACTGATAACATTATCACCCCTATAGGGCATGGGCATAAAAGGTTTTGTAAAGAAATTCTGGCAGGAGTCATCTTGATCTACTAGCCCTAGCGTGAGTGGGACTGGATCTTCCATTTATTTCTATTATCATGTGGCAGTTTTCCAATGGAACTAAATAGCAATGTTATCTAATCCTTTATTTGTAAAAAGAAAACACACTGTGGCATCTTATAAGATACCCTCTTATGATGCAGCAAAGAAAAACAAATGATATGTCCCTTTTAATAACTAAACCATAAGGTGGTGCGGTCCTGTCCCTTTTAAAATTCGCCAGCAGTGGCGGTGACCAACCGCTAGATGGTACTGCCGATTTTTACTGCCGAAACAATAAAGTTAGGTAAACTGTTAGGGTGAGGGTTAGTTTAAGGGTTAGGGTAACCTTCTAAATTTACAACTTGTCTGATATATCAGTATCGCTGCAAAATGTCCCCAGTGCCATCTAGCGGCCACTTGCCGACACTGCAGCTGGCGCAAGTGGCGAGTTTTAAATGAGATAGATCCAGTAGTGCTTATCCTTACTACTTCCCCTGGCAGGCTCTTCCACTTACTAACTACCATTTCCGTAAAGCAATACTTTTGAACATTTCCTCAACATTTTCCACCTATTTTATACTAACATTATTTATAAAGATTTGATTCTAGAGCAAGCTGTTAACAAAAATGTATACAATAGTTTATTTTTCTGAGATGTTGAGGTATCCAGTCCTTGTATATTAAACTAATGATGTGGGCATCATGGATAACATTTATGGATTTTGTATCATAGGCAAGGGCGGTGCTACCAGTGGTGCCAGTGGTGCAATGCCCAGGGTACTCCTCTGGAGGGGGCCCAGTGCTATATAATATTTATTTTAATCTAATATCGTTTTCTGTAGTTTAGGGGCTACATCGGACCATCCAACCCTGGCCCAATATGCCGCCCCGTCCCCCTCCTTCACTACATACCCCTGGCTGGGATTAGTTTTTTCTACCAGTGCCCTGCATTTGTTAGCTCCAGCACTGATTATAGGAGCACTGCATTACAGTGTTAGGTTATACAAATACAGTATCATTTATCATGCACAGCCTGACCAGCATACAAGCTGCTGTTTGTCACTAAAGGCTGACACTCACACCCAGGTATCCCCAGGTCAGACACAACATTTAATACATTACTATAGTCCAAAACATTTCTTATATATTTAAAAGACTGTGTTGTATACATTACACCAGCTTTTTTATTTTTTATTTCCCACAAGGAAAGTAAATCACATTAACTGGAGAAAATGTGCACTAAAACAGACAGGTTTGATCCACCTTTATCTTATGAGAGAAATGTAATCAATTAATCATGGAGACTCATTATTTTCTTATCTGATTTACAATAAAGAAGTGGGAACAAATGCACAGTATATTGCAGTGCAGACATCCATAAGGCTCACTGCATGCACACTAGAAATGTCTGTCCCTACCACTTCTGCCTGGAAGGCTTTTCCACTTATTTACTTCCTTTTCTATACAGCAGAGGTGGGCAAGTTCGGTCTTGGAGAGCCCGCACAGGCCAGGATTTGCAGATATCCCTGTTGCCTACAGATGAGTGAATTGCTTCTTCAGCCATCCTGGTTGACTCACCTGTGTACAGAAAGAATATCCTCAAATACAGGCCTGTGTGGGGCCCTCCAGGACAGGACTTGCCCTCAAATTACCCACTGCCCACTTTATACTGACATTATTTATAAAGATTTGATCCAAAAGCAGGTTGTGCATTTGTATTGCTTATAATAGTCTCTTTTCTGAGATGTTTAGAGATGTACAGTTCTTTGGTGAATCTTGTATATTAGTCTAATGACGTGTCTGAGCAGCATATAAATTATCAGTGGCTGCACATATACATAACTCTCCTGTGCATGAAGTTACTGCTGAGACACTAAAGGGTTACAGCAGTTGCCCCACAGCATGCTGGGAGTTCTAGTCTTTGCATGACTCTGGGTAATGTAGTTGTGTGCACAGGAAATGGCTGCCTGGAATGGGCTCTTCTGCTTCTCCCTTTCTGGTTACAAAATGACCCTTTTCTTTGTTGCTTTTGATACATAATAATAACCTGGGATCCCCTGGACTGTCCAGATTACTAATCAAGGTAAGAATCACAAGGATCAGATATGTGGGCTGGCAAATAGCAGATTTTCCTTATACATGTTAGGGAACCCTCCCTTATATCCTGTGGATCATGATCTCATGCCCTTGTGCTGTAATGTGCACTGTATTATTTACATTTATACAGGATTTTATACATTTCGATATCTTTGTATTGTTGGAATTGTCACAAATGTGCAAGCCTATAAATTATAAATGATGTCAGCATGGATATATATATATATATATATATATATATATATATATATATATATATATATATATACACAAAATTCTAAAAACATTACATACGTTACTGTTATGTTAATATTTTTATTAAAATATTGTATTATTATTTTATAGGCTATTATTATAACACAGGACTTTATTAATTCCAGGGCTCCTAAAAAATTACTGCTGGCTCCTAACTTCTGTATTGTTATTCCTAATATATATATATATATATATATATATATATATATATATATATATATATATATATATATATTCAATCCCTTGGCTCCTAACAAATGTTTGACTAGCTCATAGGTTTCAGATGAATAAAGTCATATGTTGACAAATGTATAATTGGTCAAAGATATACTATAAACTAAGAACTGTATTTATTTATATATATATATATATATATATATATATATATATATATATATATATATTTAACTAATCATAAATCAAGTCATATGGACATATAGTTAACCCATTTATTTACTAGAATAACTTAGAATGCCAATGGTATTCCTTAAGACTGCAATTAATATGATTATTTACAAACTATGGATTGTATTTGTAAATAGTCCTGTTAATTCCAGTTGGCATATATACTTTTTAATGCTACTATTGCTAATTGATAACTGGATTAGCAAATAGTTTTTAAGTATCTAAATATTGAGTATTTCAGATGTTTAGTACTCTATAGAACGAAGCTGTGATAGTTGAAAGAATATAATCGGTTCTTCTTAGCCCCTGTACTATGGAATATGTTGGAGCATTACTAATAAAAGATAATAATATGATAATAATTTTATTTATATATATATATATATATATATATATATATATATATATATATGATTCACCTCAATTCTTTAACAGTGGCTGATAATTTACATAACACATACATTATACAAAATATCACACATTGTAAAATATCGTCAGGGGACAAAATCATTTTTTCCGATTATTTTGTTGTTCTCTCCTGTGCAAATTTACCATGATTTAGTAATAAATTACATCACTGAGTTTCATCAGGCATTTTCTATGCATAATATTGGCAACTGTTTTTATTTTTAGTACAGTTTAAGATTTCTATGCAGGATGAGGGATAAATTAAAGGTTTGCCTGCACTGCAGAGCTTACAATCTAAATGATATGAAAAATGCCTCAACAACATATATTACTATGGGATATAAACATTTGGTGATCCGGAAAATATAATTTACTCGATTATTAAAGTTAAAAATGATTATGAATTGCTATTATTTATTTATTTATATTATAATTTAACTCTCCCATGCCTTACTAGTTTTATAATGCTTTGCAAGCCCCCTTGGCTCTGCATTAATTCATATGTCTACTGCTGTGGAAAAACAGTTTAACTGTAATAATACCCCCAGGCCTTTTTAGTTGCCATTTAAAACTAATAAACTACATTATATGGATTAGCACAATATACAGTAGTTAAAAATTCAATGGTATCATTTCACTTTTTTACTAACAGTCTGTATATCTACACATATAAAGGACATTGGTTTGTGATACTATTTAGTTATCCATTTAATAATATACCCACTTTAAAAATAATTGTAAAAGGAATACAGCAAATATAATCAAAGTTATGGGAAATAACAAGGGAAGCTGTAAAAGTAAGCTGAATTTAGATTTTCTGTTTTAGTAGCCTCTTATTTTATTTAAGTACGCTATGTAATAAATGGCATTTTTGCAAGACCATGTAGAGCAGGGGTTGTCAGATGTTTATTCAACTTAGAATCTAGGCCTGTTAGTGAGGAGCTAGCCAGGCTTTTATATATTACTAGAATATTGCCCGTCAAAAAATGACGGCAATGAAATTGTAAGTGAGCTAAGGGTGTTTGGTGTATATAATGTGGCTGATGTAGCGTCGTTTGTTTTCTATGTCGTGCGAGTTTTTCCGAATATCTGTAGCTGTTTTGCCTGTTTCTGGTGGTGTTTTGCGTATTTAGGGACCTTTAGCCTCGTTTTCGTTTTGTTCGGCGGACATTTTTTCTCTCGCTTAGAGAATTTTTTTAGTGTCTAAACTGCTTTCATTTCAGTTAAATTGAGGTGTAACTTTAGTTTTCGAGGTCCTGGATGCTCCCTCTTGCTGTAGGTAATGTATTTGTTGTGTGTATTTCTTGTATTTTTCATGTTTTCATGTGCGCGTGTTGCGAGGTTGTAATGGTTCGTAACGTGTCTCGTATTTTGTTTGCGTTACGACGTAAAGTTTGCGAGGGTCGCAGTTGCTGGCAAGGAGCTTGCCAGCAACTACGACCCTTGCTTCGCAAGGGCCAAGGGCTTGCTATGCGAGCCTGCAAGCTTGAGCTCACAACTATTATAGTGATTATTATATATAGAAATTCATGTATAATAGCAAAGGTTAGGATGCAGCAGATTAAGGAGCCGTAGTTTCCTGGTACCTGTTTTCTTTGGTCTTGTAGTAGGTAGGGAATCAAATCAGATTCTTTACCAAAACTACTATGCAGTTAATTCCCCCCCCCCCCCTGTTTCCTTTTCCTTATTGCCTTTTGTGATAAATAAATATATTTTGTTAGAAAAGTATCTTCTTATTTAGAGAACGTTCACAAATTCTCAATGGAATGGTTGCTATCAATATTGTTAGATTTGGTTAGGGGTCTGGCTACTACAGATATGCTCTGCCTATTTTAGTGGGAATGGGCCTTTATAGTGTGGGTGTGCCCCATGTGATGTCACTGGACACAGTCCTTATATGCACACATGGGTATCCCTGACCATTCAATGCTAGCACACAAAGGGAGGCTGATGGATCTAACGTGGAAGTGAGTACCCTCAGATCTTTAATATAAGGACCAATCTGTTGATGTGTGCCTGGAGACTAATATGTAACCCTGTTGGAGATGTCCAATAACATAACATATGCATGGAGAGGGTTTTTTTCTCTTTTTACAGTATACAGCCAGTGTATATATATCCATTGTATATGTTACATTGTAGCTTTTGAAAGTAGATTTAAATTGGCTTTGCATACACTAAACAATTGGCATTTGTTGACTGGCTTGCTTTGTGTAGAGCTGGTAGATAAAGAAAGCCTTGTATAATGTAGAATATTTTTGCCTTGGGGATGGGGTTCTGAAAGTTATTCCAGTATAATAACGGACTAAGGCATGCAATATCTGGGTTCAGAGAGGAGTATAAATGACAAGTTTATGTGCTTTTTATTTATTTATTTATTTATATATATATATATATATATATATATATATATATATATATATATATATATATATAAAAAACACATATGTAAATATATAAAAATTTACATTTATATAAGATTTACAGTTTCATACTTGCACTTTATCGTTCAAGATACTTCTATAAATCGGACAGAAAACATTGTATGCAATCAACATATAATTAAATCCGAGCCACAATTTATTGAACATTATTCTATATACAGTAAATTACAAGTACAATTGTTTTATTCTATATGTACTGTGCATGTGTAGGTGAATAAATACATCACATTTAAGCATTGTGCAACTTACACTGGAATATTAGAAACCGGTGACAGACTAAGTAGGAAACTTACATTATGTGTGTAGAGGTGTGTGTGTGTATATATATATATATATATATATATTGTACTCTGTACTGTCACAAAGTAAAGTGAAAGTCTGATGTAGGTCATGTGACTGTCGATAATTGGAATCTGTGCAGCTACTTTTATGAATGAGCTAACATTTCATTAATAATTACTGAGCTGCTTTTCCATTCAGGGCAGGATATCTTATCACTGCATCCTGCGTGTTGATTTCATTATGCTGAAATATGGAATTTACATTTTTCTTGTTTTCAGAAAATGGATTAATATGGTTTATGAAATCACTTATGCCTTACCACTCACAGCGGCCTAGCCCTGTAAAAGCAGAGCAATTCCCTGGTGATTGCCAGCCATTATCTTGTAGTCTGCAGCATCACAATGTGGAATTTCCTTGTTTTAGGAAGGGGTTTTCAGACTTGCCCTGACATGCAAAGTCTTATCTTTCAAAGGGGTCAAAATCAATCAGAGATCAGGTGGATAATCCCTTTTAATTTGTGCATACAAGTATCGATTTTTCTTATTATATTTTTTATATATATATATATATATATATATATATATATATATATATATATATATATATATATACACACACACAGGATTGCAGTATATTGTGATACCTCCTTTTGTATTGGTCAAGCTCCTTATTTATATTGAATTTATAATATAGATAATATGATCTGTAGTGTTTAAAAGGATTGAAAAACAAGTTACTGGGGGTGTTTTGGCTTTTCTATTTGCAATGAACTGTTAAATGATTAATAGTGGGAGAAGATGGTGGGAAACTATTGTAAATTCAATCTATTTTGGATTATTACCATTCTTTTGGATACACAACTGGCTAATCCAGAGTTTACGGATTTATTTGCATGTGAATTACCTGCCATTTTCGTTTATCTCAGGAAGACAACATATTTGTGCTCCGGCAGCTCAAGACTCCAAAATGCTTTGCATTTAGGTGGTTTGAAAAATAAAATATTGGACATTTTATTTAGAAATATATTAAAATGTTAACTCCACGATACTGATTAAAAATTCACTTGTGGGGTCAGACCTGGGGTAATATATAGCAATAAACTTATTAGGAGAATCTATATAATTATTGTCCTATATTTTAGGAATTTTAACACTTGCCAATAAATTGTCGGAACTAGCCACACAAGGCCTATGGCTGACAATTTTATTGATAGCGCTCTAGATTTGGGCCTTTATGATAGCATAATAAAATAAGTACATTATTTGGATTCAGAAATTAGCCATGTTACTTTTTGTGTGCACATTATTTTAAAACTTTATATGCATAGAAAGCTAGAATTCCATTATTCTAGTACAACAGACCAAACAAGGCATCTGAAAAGCATGAAAGACTCTTCTAATCAGCTGTATAGTTGCAGGGCAGCATGGAACTGGCCTAAACACAATAGTAATTATATTATTACTGCTATGGGATTATGTCTGAGTCATATTTCCACAAGGAAGTTGGAGGTTGGGAACAAATTCAACAGGTTCTCCTCCTCCCTCTTCTCTGTAGGTGCTGTTCAGCTGACACTACAACTTATTGGTAAGCTATAATCCTGTTTAAACATTAGAATTCAGGGGTGTAGGAACCAAAATAATCCCGGACGTTGGGTTACAGCTTATTGTACACAGGCCATAAAATAGCTTATTTATACATACATGCAAACCTAGAACAATCTAGGTTCCTACACCCATGTTGGAATTACATTTTTTTTTTTAGCTGTAAAATACTTTGGGAGATGATTTACTTTAGATCAGCAAGTCAGGATCTGTACAGCTAATTCTCTTTTTGTCAGTTTGCCATCTTGTATACCCTGGTACACTTGCTGAAAATAAGGGTGGTTTTACCATAATCCTTTTTTAGGAAATTGGAGGGCAAAGGGGGATTTCCTGCTTGGGTCTGCAAAACAAAATTGATTTTTGTATTCGCCATTATAGCAGTCCTACTCATAATTCAAACTTCAAACACCATTACATTGATAATAAACATGTGGAAAATGATTTTTTTTGTTGTTGTTTTTTTAAGACTAGTTTAACCATGTCTCGACAGCTAAAAGAGACAAAAACCTGCAGCCAGGGTATGGGTATCTAGAAGCCAGTGGCATCAGAATAGCTTTATCTGATATCCATTAAAAAGTTAACAGGTCACTGCTGTAATGCATGGTCCCCTGACATGTCTTACCAGAAGAGGCACTTGGTCATAGTTAAACTAAATGTTTGTGTCATATTGTTGTTTTCTATGATTGTTTTTACAATACGGCCAATATTTCCACTGTTAAAGCTCTGTTTTATTTCCTATTTGGCAAATTACCAATAGGCTCCTCTGTAGTTCCTCGGTTATTGTGGATGGAGTGATGTTTTAATCCATCATTGCACTTGACAACGCATAACCTATATTTTGTGGATTTTCTGTGCACTGCCAGAAATTCCATACAAAGCTAGGTTATTAAAGAACATGTATCAAAATAGGAATAATGGAATTAAACATTGGTTTATAGGCACTTTTTTGGATAGTATACATATAATGCTTTTCTTTTGTTCTTCAGATACATCCTGAAGCAAGTGGAGAAACTAAGGCGTATCACAGCTAAAGAGACTTTACGTGTAAACATGGCAGAAAACATTGAGCATAAACTCAATGAGCTTGATGTAAGGCCTAAGAGTAGCCGCAGTCGAAGTGCAGACAGAAAAGATGGCTACGTGTGGAGTGGAAAGAAACTTTCTTGGTCAAATAAGAGTGGACATTCATCTGAGGGAGATGTACTGAATGTAACAGAGAAACAAACCGGTTCCACTAAGAGCCAAGAGAGAAAGCACAGTTGTTCATCTATAGAACTGGACTTGGATCGCTCATGTGGACATAAGCTCTTAGGCCGATCTCTGAAGCAAAAGTTGCAAGATGCTGTGGGCCAGTGTTTTCCTATAAAGACTTGTAGTAGCCGTCATTCTTCTGCACTCTCTTCCAAAAGAAAAATTCATATAAGCGAACTCATGTTAGACAAATGCCCTTTCCCACCAAAGTCTGACTTGGCTTATAGGTGGCACCTAATTAAAAGGCACACTGCTCCAGTAAATCAAACCCAAGAGGAGTGGGTAGTGAATGACATGCCTCAAATAGATGGAAAGGAACAGCAACCAAGAGAAAACTGTGAGGGTGGAGAGGACTCATTGACAGATGGACATGGTTCATCTTTTGATGTAAACATGATCACTGTGGAATCTGTTACAACCAAAGCATTGAGAAACAGCAAAGAGGATAGTGATAATGACTCTGATGATGATGTTGTAACCTTGTGCACAAGCTCTAGAAAAAGGAATAAGCCCAGATGGGAAACAGATGATGACATTTTTCAGGTAGAGACTCCACCTAAATACCATACTCAGATTGACTATGTCCATTGTCTTGTTCCTGACCTCTTTCAGATCAATAACAATCCATGCTACTGGGGAGTAATGGATAGGTATGCCGCTGAAGCCCTATTGGAGGGCAAACCAGAGGGCACTTTTTTATTACGGGATTCAGCACAGGAAGACTATTTGTTTTCTGTAAGTTTCAGGCGTTACAGCCGTTCTTTACATGCCCGGATTGAACAGTGGAACCACAACTTCAGTTTTGATGCCCATGACCCATGTGTATTCCATGCTCCAAATGTCACAGGATTGTTAGAGCATTACAAAGATCCAAGCTCTTGTATGTTCTTTGAACCTCTCCTTTCTAGCCCATTAAACAGAACTTTCACCTTTTCGCTGCAACATTTATGCCGAACAGTTATTTGCAGTTCTACAAGTTACGATGGTATTGATGTGCTCCCAATCCCCTCTTCCATGAAACTGTATTTAAAGGAATATCACTATAAATCCAAAGTTAGGGTCCGAAGAGTTGATGTGCCAGAACAACGTAATCAAAAGTGATCTTAGTGTTTTCAGTATTAGACGCTGGATGTCTGAATATATTTTATGTAAAGGGCCACTGTAGTACTTTAATAAATAATTATGTTTGTAAATTAAAAGCATATGATGTCTGAAAATAGAGTAATACATTTTTTCCCCTTAATTTTGGAAAACTCGCATCATTCACCTGATCTGTACCCCTTCCAGTTCTGTGCAGTGCCCGAGTGAATCTATGGCCCATAAGCTTTGCTGTTTGTTAGTTGCATCTTTAGATGCATTGCTGCCCATACACATGTATTTTAAAGGACCCCTGCAGGCCTCATACCATATAATATGATTGTATTACTAATTACTAAACACATTTTGAAGAAAATAAACCTAGCTTCTAAAACTTACATGTGAAGTGACTACAGCAGATGTGCTGCTTTCTGCACCATGTCAGATGTTCAGGGGATGTAGAGGATCTGCTCAGGGGGGACTGTCCTGAATGCAGTCTTTATCCAGTGTCCTGTTAACATTGTTTATCTGCCTCATTCCCTGGAGTTGTCAGAAAACCAATTAGATTAGGCAGTGGAGATTAGCACCAACTCTAAATGTCAAATGTAAGTTTTGAAAAGTGTCATTTAATTTATTACCACTTTTATTCAGTAACAAAATAAACAAATTAAACCCTATTATATGACTACCACAGTGGCTGTTTGATTACTGATGTGGGCAATAATGTGTTGAAGCCCAAGCAGTTTTTACTGGCCACACCACTGAATAAAGTACCTAAAGATGCAGTCACAAGCGGCACGGCTTGTTGTCCATTCCCTTCACTCTGATCCACCCAAATATATTGGTGGGAGTCTGGCAGGAGGACAAAATGGACAATCAATACAAGTGCTATTTTTAAAAATTAAGGAAAATATTTGCTGTTATTTTTTTCTAACATTCCATGCTTTTAATTATTTGCTCTTTACATAAATATCCTGCATATTAAAGCACCACAGTGGCCCTGCAACATATTTTCTGCAAGGTATTGTAAGCTCCCTTTAAAACGGGAGGAATTATAGTATACTCATTAGGACTGTCTAGGGCATTAGTTTATATTTAATGTTCCACAGCCCAAACTCAACTCTGCTTCTCAGCAGTCTTCCCATACTCCTTTGTAATCACTTATTTTCTTAATAGTTGAATAAAAAGTTACTAATAAGGAGTAACATCACTAGCTTTTCATTTTGCAAGAAAAAGTCATATATCTAGATAGGTAATCTCACTACGTTCAGTTATTGAAGTCTGTAGTCACAATGCGTCAAACTTGCTTAAAGATGTTTTGCACTGTTCAGATTACTTTCCAATTGATGGCACTGTTTTATGAAACGTGGAAACTGCTTTCAGATACATTTACACTGCTGCCTCAACCATACTAGTCATCAATAACATTGTATAAGACATGATTTTCCAAAACGGAACAAAATAAACAATCTTAACCTCAGACTGTGTTTCATGGTAATGCATCTGCACGCTGGTATTGTAGGTGACCACAGGAGTGATTAGTGTCACACTTTTAAGTGAATTTTAATAATATTGACTCATTAGTATAAAGTGTAGAATACGTAAGACATGATATAATAATACATACAGTACCGAACAAGCTGAGGGTGTAGAGCAATGGCCCTCAACTGGTGTAGAACCACGCTTCTCAAACCTTTCTTCAGGACCCACCAGACAGGCCATGCTTTCGGTTTGACACTGTTTAAATACAGATGAGGCACTTAGAGTCTGTTGAATGTTAATTGCTCCTCCTGTGTTCACACAGTATTAAGCCAAAATCATGGCATGTCTGGTTGGCCCTGAGGTGAGGTTTAAGAACCACTGGTATAGCACACAGGCTTTCAACTGGTGTGGAGCACAGGCGCTCAACATTTTTGATCTGGGAACTGGCTGGTTAGCCTCTAATGCACATTAGGACAGCCTCTGATACTTTTTTCTAGGGGTGATATTGCATGTGGCACATTAAATATTCATCTAGTTTTGCCCTGGACTGAGCAGAGTACATTTTAACTGCAAGTAAGTTACTTAATCGTTCTATAACTGTACTAATGGTACATGCATGCTTAAAGTCTTACACTTTCCTCATCCCTCTATATCTGGAGACCACCAATGGTTCAAGAACAGGCTTACAAAAAGTAATAATTTGCCATATACAATTTTCAAATAGAATAAGTTATACCATCAATATTGCGCAGTTCGCTTTCTGGCAATCCCATCAAGTATGAATGAATGTACCTTTCGTGGGACATCCCCTAAAACAGTGTGGGCTTTAAGATAGTTTCCATTTGGATAAGCAATCTGGAGTGATAAAAGCCCTATGTAAAAGTGTTATTGAGGTCTCGAGGATGGTATAATTTGGAAACCCTTTCACTGCGGTGTTCCAGATTTCCTTCCATTTATCGAGGTCTAAACTTTTGGAAAAAGATCTTTCTTACAGTTTTTCATGTATTGGTCTTTAGATGTCATCTGAGGGGTATTAAAGGAGTTGTATAGTGCTGCTAATGTGCCTTTCATAAGAGGGACCTTTTCGCATGTTAGCCAGGTCGCTCTGGGTCTTCTAAATTAATTGACTAAAGATATGACCAAATGTCTCAATCGGCAAAAGTTGTAGTGTTTCTCTAAGTGGATATTATGGGTATCTCTCAGCTGTTCAAAAAAATATATTTTTTTCCATCTGAAAGCCATGCCCCTACTCTGTCAAAGCCTCTAGTCTTCCACCAACTCTTTGAGATATTAGTAAGTCCTTCAGGGAATTTAGGGTTGGGGAAAAGTGGTGTTATAGGGAATAATATGGGCACAATGTTGTATCTGGCACAGACCCAGTTGTAGCATTCTAAGGAGAGTTTGATTATTGGGTTGGGCAGCGTTTTTATGGCCTTGTGAGGGTTGGCTTGCCAGATAATATTGTCCCAAGTGTAGGGGCGCATTAAATAATTTTCTATTAAAACCCACACAGGCTGCTGGGGTGCCAAATGAGTTAGCGGGATGAAGACCCATTTTGAGGTATAGTTTGAGATTAGGGAACAAAAGGCCACCCCATTTTTTTATGTTTCATTAGGGTTTTCCTTGCTATTTTGGGGATTTTGTGTTGCCATATAAATTTAAATATTTGTTGTTGTAGTTTTGACAGGTCTTTTGCGTTTACTGATATTGGGAGAGAGCGGAACAGGTAGAGGAGCCTTGGGAGCAGGTTCGTTTTAAATGTATTGATCCTGCCTATCCAGGATATTGGAAATTTTGACCATTTGTGTAGGTCTTTTAAGAATTGGGAGAATAGAGGTTTATAGATGGCCTGATTTTCTAGGTTAGATGTGATATTTATACCCAGGTATTTTATGTGGGATTTTCGGTCTGGAGAGTTTTTGTTGTTGTCTGCGTGTAAACCAATTGGTGGGGCCTCGGTTTTGTCCAGGTTTAGTTTTAATCCCGAGACCTGTCCGAAGCATTCTAGTAGGGTCATTAAGGCGGGGATGGAGTGAATTGGATTAGTAAGGGTGCAAATAAGGTTGTCCGCGATTAGACTACAGTTGTATTGATGATGTCCCACTGACAAACCTTCAATGTCTATGTTTGCTCTATTTGATTGGGCTAGAGGCTCTACCGCCAAGCGAACAACAGTGGGGACAGGGCAGCCTTGCCTGGTAGCTCGTTGAATGTTTATGGAGAGCCTGTCCTGCCGTACTATTTATTTTTTAAACCCCTCTGCTGTATGCATCCATGACACTTTGGAAATTGTGCGTGTGAGAAGGTATTTGTGGAAAGCTGTGGTTACATCTATTCATGCAACCTGTCTGCTTCCAGATTTAACCTAGGAATATTCCTATTATATATAAATATCATTTTTTTATTAATGATCAATGTATAATTATAACAATTATCTTCTGTAGGGCCCAACAGTAGTCCGTAGCTTGTTTTATCACATCCCTTAATGAGAATAAAATAATATTTTTTTTTTGTCTCTGAAGTGGATGACTAAACGGGATGACATATGTAATTTGTGATTTCTTTATTACAAGGTATATTTAATTGATTTTATTTTTTCTTTTGTACTACTGTGATCACTTTGCTTCTTTCAGAAAATCATTTTTGTAAAGTTACAACATGTTCTGTAGAGCTGGATAATGAGGTTACACCAATGACCCAACAGGATGGGCTGTGCACACCAGACAGGAAAGCTTTATATTGTTTTGTGTCACACTGTACCTGTGCCAACTAAAATGATATGGGTATTTTAAAGGAAACTTGCTCCAGCTGTAGAATTCCAGATCATATTTGGGAATATAGAAGTCAGAGGTTGTATATTTTGTTGAAGTAGTGAGCTGTCCATATGCACTCTTGACAGGTATAACTTTACAAAGCAAACAATTAAAGGTTAAAGGACCACAGTAGTTTAGGACAAATTCCATGGAACCTACTAACAACATTAGCAGTCATGTAAGCCATAAGCATAAAAACTTTGTTTAGAGTTTCATGTATAAAAAGTTTCATCTTGTCTGACCTCAGCACTTCCTGGTTGTTTGGAGCCTGTTGATGTCTTCTTATCTGCTGAAGAGTGGAGAGAAATTTGCCAGCCTTCCAACATCTTATTGACTTACTACCACTCCATCTAGCTGCTGTCCGTGCTGGGTATTAGCTGGTGGTCATAATAAAGTCATTTGACTGTGTATAATCTATAGTTAAATGTATATAGAATGCCCACAAGCTGCTTTATTACTGCAACCACTCTGGTTGTAGGGTTGTCTCCCCCATTCAAGTCAATGGGAAAGTTTTTGTCGGACTGCTTATATTTCCAGGTTGTAGGGAACATAACTTGTAATGTTTTCTTCTTTTCTGATGGCAGAAAATTCAGGTTTCTGCTCTCCTGCCTCTTTGGAATTTGAGCAATGCAGACCAGGGCTTGGTGTACTGATCAGAACAACAAAATAAATAACCCTTAAAAAAATCTATCTGTGCAGGAATGAAATGCTGGACTAAAACAGGAAAGCTATGGGTTAATTGGTCAGTGCAGTGTAGGCTATCAATCACAGCCACCCCCCATATAGAATCACTTAGCACATACTGTGCACATGCAATCTGTTATTACTCATGCTACAGCTAGTGGGTAGAATAGACTGTATGTAAACAGAGACTTAAAACTTTAGAGCTGTTATTTGTGTAATTAAAAAAAAAACAGTTGAATAATCAGAGTATTGCAGTGAATAGTGATACCTTTTTTATTGGACAAACATATTCATAATAAAGCGACAAGCTTAACCCCATAAAAAAAACATACATTCTTGTGCTCTTTCACACCATGAAGAGCAATTACAGTGAGGTAAAAAGCCCTTTAAGATTTTCTATAATATCTTTTTATTCTCATGGTTTACAGAGCTGCTAATGTTGTTTGTTACATACAGCGCCATCTTTAGCTTTTCCTAATGAACACTGGCCCTTTAATAGAATAGGAGTAGACACTTCTGTGGCAGACAGACATGAGGAGAGGACCGTGCACAGCAACATTAAAGGGTTCTCCAGAGTGTGACCCAGACACCATGATATCACTGACAGGAAATGACCCTCACCCCGGGCGGCCTGGACTAGGTCACATGGTCACTTCTGAGTCATCATTCCTGACAAATGTTCCCATTTACAACTCAGGGGTCCAGCCTTGAAAAGTGAAAGGAAAGAACTCCCAGGGCTCTGACTTACTGAGGATGATAATTCTATCAACATGTGGCAAATGATTATGTGTTAAAAAATGTTCTTACAATCCACAATACTGGGTACCAGTGGATAAGATAATGAGTAAGAGCATGAGAGCTAGGCTAATCATGGACACATGCAACATACCTGATATTTAATGTGTCAGTCTGCTGCCTGGCATCATTATGCCACTTTTTTTATATTTTTTTTATAATTGTTTTTGAATACTGCATGGTTAGCTTTCACAGCACTAATGAGACTCTGTCACTTCAGCAAGGAGTTGATTTTTTTTTTAAACTATACATTGTATTGTTCTAGCAGTTTTCTTCTACAGTAAATACTTTCTGAAATTGTTAGAAATGATTTTGCAGCTGCGGCTCAGTCTACTTGATAAGGTTGTGAGAGGGGTCTAGCTGCCAGATAAAATAGTATTTCAACATATTTTCAGGAGTACATTACAGTGTGGTGCTTCAAGTTGTGCTGAATTAACTGGCCCTTTAAGTATTTGCAGACTTAAATATTGGGTCTGACTAAGCAGTTAAAAAGTCATTAAGCTAGTTTTCAATTAGAACAAAAATAAATGTTGATGCCTCTGCTGGACCCTGGAGGTATCCATGATATGTTGGTAGAAGCTATGTCTTTAAAAGTGATATTTCAATTTCTGCCAGCAATAGTTGCATTTCCTGATGCAAGCAGACTACTTTCGGTCCTCTGAAATGGAAGGGTTGTCTTGTCAAATTTCAATCTGATTGAAATACCTAATAAAGCCTTCTACTTTCAGATACAAAATATTGATCCAGCTCTCAGGAACTGCTGCACCAAACACAAAATGAATCTTTCTACTCCTAGAGTCATCAAAAATTCATATTTTCTCCAAAAAAGGTTAATACACAGCTAATATTTTTAATTTGTTACTTCCTAAACAGGTGTTTGTTTTTTTCTTAAACTACAGTAGTCAATTAACCAGCATTTTCTATGTCACAATAGGCTTTTAATCCTCTTTAACTAAAACATACATTACATGTTTAAGTGGTGAATGTGGATCTAATTGTGTGGGAAGCCTTACTATGTGATGGAGCACACACATTCCCAGACAAGGCATTATACTCTGCATCTACATACATCGCAACCTTGGTATGCACTTAAGTCATTAGGCTTCCTACAAATGAAATCCTATACGGATACACCAAGAGGAAGCTATTCGGTGCCCCAGGGCAATGGATTTATTGATCTTTTAAACAATTCAATATTATTTCCTGAATTTAAACATAACCAATTGTGGCTTTTAAGGAAGTGGCTTTTGGTCAGGGATTGTGTGAGAGCCCTCGCGGCGCGGGTCCACAATTCCAGGAAAGATAAGGGAGTGTAACGTGACACAGCACAGTTATGGAAAACACAATTAGGAATAGATATAACTACATTAGGTTGTAAAGGTGTTTGATAATTGAACTTGAAATCAAGATATTTTAGTTGCTTCCTTTAAGTTTCTTTATCTAGGACCATTAATAAACTCAGTGGGGATGACAAAGAAGGGCCAAGACAGGGCCCTCCACTTTTGTCATGTGATTAATATTGGGTTTTTTCTTTTTATTTAAACCCCTGTATGGCGCTACAGAATATATTGTCATGTTACAAATAAAGAATGCTGTGCTCTATCGCCCCCCAGGCACTCCCTCTCAATTCTTGATCACTTTTCTGCCTGGCTCCCTCACTTTCTCTCCTCCAACATTTCCTTCACTCGTACTTGGAGATTTTAACATTGCTGTTGACAGTCCTACCTCTCCAGCAGCAGCCAGACTGCTTGCACTCACCTCTTCCCTTGGCCTCTCACAACTTACAGATTCTTCAACTCATCATGTTGGACATTCTCTTGACCTTATCTTCATAATCTCAGCACAACCTCACCATCCACCCATTCCTTCTATCTGACTATCACTTCCTTACCTTCAACCTCACCACATCTTCCTCTCCCCGCCCTTCTTATACCCACCATTACCCACAGAAACCTGCTAGCACTTGACCCTGCTAAGCTCTCCACTATTATCCAACCCCTTCTCCGCCCCATCGCTAACCTCAACTGCCCTGACACTGCCACCTCACACTACAACTCTACTCTCTCTTCCACCCTTGAAACCCTTGCCCACATAACCACATGCAGACGCCCTCGCTCTCATCCACAACCATGGTACACTGCACAAACACGATACATCCAGAGGTGCTCCCGCACTGCTGAACAACTATGGAGGAAATGACGCACTTCTGCAGATTTCTTCCACTACAAATTTATGTTATGCTCCTATTCCTCTGCCCTCAACCTCGCCAAACAACACTACTTCACATCACTAATATCAACTCTGTCCTATAACCCTAAGCGTCTGTTTTCCACTTTCAATACTCTCCTCAGCCCACCACCTTTAAAACATCCACAATTAACTATCATCTCATGGTGGGTCACACACTCTTCCCTCTCAACTAACCAACAACACCCAGTCTTCTCCCTTCCCCATTCCCACAGCCCCTGCTACCCCAGGGAGACAGAAGGATCTTAGGGAGGTTAATGTGTGGCTAAAAATGTGGTGCACTAAGGAGGGGTTTGGGTTTTTAGAGCACTGGGCTGACTTCTCACTTGGGTACAATCTCTATAGCAGGGATGGATTGCACCTTCGTGATGAGGGAGCTTTTGTGCTAAGATGGTAGAAAGGCAGGAGGAGTTTTTAAACTAGTAGGTGGAGGGAGGGACAAGATGTAATGGGGTAGGAAGTGTAGAGGGGATAAGGGGTGAATTAACTACTCATGGGGGAGGAGATGGGGTGGTTAGTATAGTCAATAGGGAGGTATTATTAAGTAACTCAAGTACAGTGGCAGGCACTTCAGAACTACAGATTCATAACATAAGGTGTATGCTTGCTAATGCCAGAAGCTTGCCAGGAAACATGGGAGAGTTAGAATGATTGGCAACTAATGAAAAATGGGATTTAATAGGCATCACTGAAACATGGTGGGATGAATCTCATGACTGGACTGTTAATCTGGATGGTTATAACCTATTTAGGAACAATAGGGGCAATGGTAAAAGAGGAGGAGGGATTTGTCGGTATGTTAAGCCTGAATGTAAGCCTATAGTCAGAGAAGATATTATGGTGAAATTAGCGGTAATGTCGAATGTTTAGAGTGTGTAGAATTAAACGGCGGAGCAGCAGATTCCAAAAGAATATTAGTAGGAGTATGCTATAAACCCCTAAATATAACTGAAAGCGAGGAAATACAATTATTGTTACAGATTGGAAATGCAGCTAAGCATGGGCTAAGTTCTAATAATGGCAGACTTTAATTACCCCTGAATAATAACTGGATGAATAAGCCCAGCAATTCAGCTAAGGGGCGCAGGTTCTTGTGTACAGTCAGAGATCATTATCTGGCCTAGGTTTTACAAGGACGAAGGAATTCATGTTTTTTACCCCTTTGGAGACGCATTAGCTAAGTTTCATTTGCGTTTTTTCTTCTGTTTGCCTTCCTCGGGATCAATTAACAACAAATTAATTAACAACTAATCCGCAATATTGCAGAGCAGAGGAGATCTTAAAAGTTTGAACTTTATGGACTGAAAGTCTTTTTTCAACTCCATTACTATGTAACTATGTAACTTTGACTGCTTTGACCCGGCTACAGAGCACAAAAGTCTCCAGCCTACTATCATCCACTCGCACTCACTACCTGTCCTCAAGATCCTATTCCATCTCAGCTCAATTCCTCCCCTCTCTACCACACAAATCCCAGCTCTCACACATATTTTCAACCTCTCCCTAAATACTGGCACATTTCCGTCTTTCTTACACCCATCCGCAAAAAACCCCTCATCTGACTCTGACGTTACATCTAACTACCACCGTATCTTTCTACTTCCCCCTGGCTACCAAACTGCTGGAGCGGCTCGTATTTAACCGCCTTACCAGCTTTATTTCCGCTAACTCTCTTCACTGAGACAGCTCTCACTAAAGTCACCAATGACCTGCTTACCGCCAAGTCAAAAGGTAACTTTTCAATTCTTCTTCGTCTAGATCTCTCTGCCTGCCTTTGGCACAGTCAACCCATCCACTTCTACTACATATCCATCTTCTCCCTTGGTATTCAAGACACTGCTCTCTCATGGTTCACATCATACCTACAAAATCGATCAATCAGTATCTCCTTCTCGACACTCCTTCTTCTCCTCACCCATGTCTGTTGGCATACCCCAAGGATCAGTCCTTGGCCCACTCCTGTTCTCCATCTACACATCATTACTTGGTACCCTTATAAACTATTTTGGCCTTCAGTATCATCTCTATGCAGATGACACCAAATCTACCTTTCCGCACCAGATCTATCCCTCTCTTCTAACACACGTCTCCAATCTGCCTTTCTAGTATATCCTCTTGGATGTCCACCCACCATCTCAAATCAACATGCCTAAGGCTGAACTCTTAATCTTCCCTCCCTCTACCACAGCATCAATTCCTCACATCACTCTCGCTGTCAAAAACGGCGTCATCACTCCCACCTCCCCAAGCCCATTGCCTTGGGGTTCTACTGGACCCCGCCTGTCTTTCATCCCCTTACATATAGTCACTAACTCAATCTTGCCTTCTCCATCTAAAATACATTGCTATAATTCGCCACTATCTTATACACGACACAACCTAAATCCTAATACACTCTCTCATCATCTCTCGACCCTCGACTACTGCAACTCGCTTCTTGTTGGCCTACCCACCACCCGACTATCTCCACTTCAATACATTATGAATGCCTGTGCTAGACTCTTCCGTACACAACGTTCAGTGTCAGCATCACCTTTCTGTCAATCACTCCACTGGCTTCCCTTAGCTCTGGAATAAGAGTTAAGAATCATGACCCTAACTTACAAAGCCCCTCAACAATAGCGCTCTTCTTTCTGATAATGATCTTCTTCTTTCTACAAACTCTTGTCACCTCCTCTAACTCTCGCTTTCAGGACTTTGCTTGTGCTGCCCCTATTCTCTGGAACTCCTTGCCTCGCTCCACCAGATTATCCTTTTGCTTTAAAACCTCACTAACAACCCATCCCTTTAAAAGAAGCGTATCACCTTCCACCCCTAACACGCTCATCACCTCTCTCTCCCTCCTTTACCACTCACAAATACCTTTAGATTGTAAGTCTTGTGAAATTCAATCCTGCAATCTACTTTGGGGAAAGCACCATGGACACTTGATTCCAAACTCCAAGACAGGGCCCTCCTTGCCTTTCTGTGTGTTGATTTGTATTTATCTTTGTCCCGGAACTTAACTTATGTACAGCGCTACGGAATATGTTGGCGCTTTATAAATAAACAATTATTATTATTATTATTATTATTGTTATTATTTATTATAATAATAATAATGCCTGATAAGATAAAAATGCTACTAACTTAAACTTTCCTTTGATACTGTCTTTCCATCACTCTATATCTATTCCAACTGGGCATACTCCTCTTCTCTATCACCTCCACTGTGAAAGTTATTTAATGGCCCTAGATAAAGAGACTTTGAGACAAGATAAATTACCAAACATTTTTAATAACCATCAATTGCCAACATATTAATTTAATATGGTAATTTTTATCTGCAACACCCTGGGACCTTTACTGTGTCACTTTATAGCAGAACTTGGACAGATTTGTCCAAAATATAGGAGTCAGAATCTACTGTACATTTAGGAGCCAGCAACAATTTCACTTTAACACACACAGCACACATACATGGACTAATTTGCATCCCCCCTGCCTAGTTTCCCAGGTGCATCGCAACTACTGTATTTCTCAGACCTTTGAGCAGTACATTTATTTTTTAAATAGTTTCTTAGACATTCAAATGTACTAATTTTTTATTGTACTCTGCACGATGGAAGCTCTCTATAGTCTCTGTACCCATCATAAGATAAATTATGTTGTGGATACTATACACAACATCACCCACAGTTCTGTTATGCTTTGTATTAGCCAGCATCTTATGCAGCTGCCACTCCCCCCACTGCTGCGCTCCCACCTTTCATAGAACCATATCAAGAAGCATATTGAGAAATCTTGGGAGATGATGGGAATGTAGCATTGCACTGTCTGCAGCTAGGCACGATAGTTCTGCCCCAGAGTTGGGATGGGGCTGTAACACGTTATGCTTGTTGCCTCTCAATGTACATTTTCTACAGCAAGTTACAGAAAGCACCCCTCAAGGCATGTATAATTGATTAAATGCTATTCGAATTCATCTATTTATTGGTGGTCATGGTAATTTGGCATTTCGTTTAAGCTTTGCTTTAAATAACTGCCTGTAGTTTTGGAAAACCTTGTTTGTGAATTACTATAACACATACAGCATTTTGCAGCTGTTGTGAGCCTTTAGCAGTTTTCAGAGAAAAATCTTCAACATTTCTGTGTCATGTGGTTGAAGATCCAACATGTAGTACATTTAGAATTACAGCTCATATGTTTACTGGGTATAGGGCTATTAGTATGCAGTTTCGAATCAAGTAAAATAATATAGTATCTCTTAGCTAAACTGTCAATTTTCTCAATTAAGACAGAACTGCTCTTTTGCTCTTTCCGTGTTCCCTTGTTAGGGGCATGGCAAGCTCTGCCTATGTGCTGGACTATCATAAAGCTTGGAAGCACGTTGGGGTGATGTCCCTGGCCCTGCCCCATGACATCAGTTGTCCTGCACCCCCATTTTCTAAACATAGTTAACAGCTCTACTGAAACATGCTTGCAACTGCCCCATAGGCTTGCCCAGTGACAGTGTTAAATTAGTAACCAGGACAATTAGTGACCAGGAAAAGTCAGATGAGCTAAATAGGTTATTTTCTTCGGTACACACAAGGGAGGTACCAGTGGTTGGGACACGGCAACATAATGGGGCTACACTACCATCACTAAATAATTGGTTAACACAGGAAGTAATCCAAAAGAGGTTGGAAAAATAAATGTTAATAAAGCCACCGGGTCCTTATGGAATACATCCACGGATACTGAGGGAACTGGGTTCTGTAATAGCCAAACCATCATATTACATTTTTCAAGACTCACTCACTACAGGGTCTCTACCAGATGACTGGAGAAAGGCAGAGGTAATACCTATATTTAAGAAGGGAGCAAGAGCAAATCCGGGGAATTATAGACCAGTGAGCCTCACTTCTGTAGTGGGGAAGCTTTTAGAAGAGTTAATAAAGGATAGTATACAAGGATATGTCCTTTTGAAGAGAATTATAAGTAGCAGTCAACATGGATTTATAAAGGATAGGTCATGTCAAACAAATCTAATTAGTCTTCTATGAAGAGGTTAGTAGGAACCTGGACCAAGGCAGGGTTGGAGCTACCGCCGGTGCAGCCAGTGCAAAGCACTGAGGTCCTGCTCTGGGGGGGCCCAGTGCTGTCCTCCCTGACATGGCCTGCCTTGGCCTTCCCCCCTACAGCCCGCACACCCCCGCCCTTTCCCAGCACATCTAGCATAAGTTTATTTGAAAAGTGTGCAGAAGTATGTTTATATAGGAAAACAAGGCACATTTTCAGGAGTTCAGGTAACCTCAAATTGCTGGTAAAGTTCCATGTGTTAACCTAATAATAATATATTAATAATATTAATAATAATATAAATAATATAATTAATCATATATACTAATATATACGTGTATACTACAAGTCTATTCTATGTCATAAACCCCTCACTCTAGTCAGGACCATTCCCACCCTAAATACTGTATATATATTTTTTTATATTAAAAGGGATAATGGATATGGATGTTACTAGGTATATAATATTCCTGTATCCCTCTATACTGGGTATGCCCACTGCAGCATATGCAGACACAGGACTCTGTAGGACTGCATATTCAGTGTAGTATCCTAGCCTATCAAGGGACTAAGTCAGCAGCATGTTTCCAGAGACATGGTCATCAATTGGTTATTATGAGACACATCACAACAAAGTACTACAGAGTCTGTGCCCTATGATGCTTGTAGATTGGCAGACCCATACAGGGACTATTTGTTTCCCTTTAGGCCATTTTTACATCATATTTCTGTCACTGTGCTGATTGGGTGAACATTTCAAGAATCAGCTCAAGAGCTCATTCAGTTTTCTCTGCTTTTCAGCAGCTAACATCACCAAACATACAGACATCTTGCCCGCAATAATAGGCGAAGAGCTAATACTTTTACATATGTATATGAACGTCTAAAAGTGAACTGTTTCATATAACGTTGTAATTAGGTTCAAATGGACATTAACCTTTATCATTTTTTTTCTCAAACATTGAAAAGAGTCAGCTTTAAACATTACCAAAACTGAATGACGCGGAGGCTGCACAGGCTCCCTAGGGTCCAGCCGTAGCGTCGCGTGACCCAGCGGAGCCTGTGAGGCTATCAGCCCAATCAGGTGCGTCGGGGGCGTGTCGGAAGCCCGTTTCGCGCCGTTGAGCACAGCAGCCGTGCCGGTCTCCCGACTGGAATGGACGGAGGTCCTGAGGTCCTGCAGCCAAAACTAAAAGTAGGAAGTTTAAATACTGAGATTTCACCCCAGCTTACCAGCACATAAGGGGATATACTTGTTGAGGCTATTCTTGCTTGTTTTGTTTCTTCCCTCCGCTTTTGTGTCTTTGTGTGTCTTGTCTGTGCTGTGAGTGTGTTTTGTCTGTGTGTGTCCCCTGTGGCTGTATGTGCCTGGTGCTGCTGCTTGTTGTCCCCCCTGTTTGTCCACCCTGGTAGTCTTAGTATGGATCCAGAAGGCTTAGAGGCTTTGCTGGCTGAAGTTAGGACCCCCGTGCCCTAAGCACAATGGGGTCAGGTGGGTGCAGGACAGGCTGGGATGACCAGGACCGTTCCTCAGATGAGGAAAGGGCCGGTATGGGCACGGCATGCAGGTTCGCGGAGAGCTAGTGACTGTTCTTCTTGTACCCACAGATCCAGAAGGAGATCCAGGTCGAGAAGCAGGAGATCTTGTCGGTGCAGCTGTGCTTGCACTGGATCTGAGAGGAGGAGCCCGCGGAGGGCCAGGAGGTCAGAGTCCCACGGAGCGTCAGGAGAGACGCAGGATACTCCCGTTGGCCGTATCTAACTCAAAGCTTCCAGAAGCAGGTGAACGCTCAGATTTGATCTGCGCAGCAGACAAGGGAGGGTTTTATCGGGTCATTGAAGACTCTACTAGCTGCGCACAACATCGCGGTTAGCGAGCACGAAATGGGAGCTTGGATAGGGGGGCTAGCGAAGGGTGCATGGTCCCAGCCAGCAGCGGCAGTGGCGCCAGCGAGCGCAAGCGAGGCGTTAGCTAGCATGCGCGCGCCCAAGCCGGTAGTCAATGCGATTGCAGCAATAGGTAGTACCAATGCAGGAGTTACCGACACAGCCATGAGACCTATAGTCTTATGCTCGTTGGATAACTTAGGTGCACACCTTACCCAGGAGGTTAAGGAAAAGATCTGGAGGAGGGAATTTATAGAGTTGTTCTCCCTTCTCCCTATGTCTAGGACTCTAGGCAAACAGATTTGGCCGAGAGGGGCCCCAGGGAGGGGGAAGAGCGGCGGAAATCTTTTGCTAGGCTACCTAGGACGTTTGATACATGGCTGCAAGCATTTTCAATCTGGGCTTGCGTACTGTGTGAGCGGCACCCCGAACAGAGTTCGGGATTATTCGTTTACGTAGACGAAATTCGGAATGCTCACAAGGTCTATGGGGGTACAGCCTGGTGGCGGTACGATGAGGAATTCCGGCAATACTTGGCCTCAAGGCCAAGCATGGCGTGGAGTGACAAAGCGGTGGCGTATTGGCAAAACATCATGACACCCATGAGAGTCACAACGCCCTTTCGGAGCGGGGCCGGTGGAGCTAAGGGCCCCACCCATGCCTCAGGAGCAGGCCTTAAGACCTGTTTTGCGTATAACGAGGGGGTCTGTAGATGGGCCCCTAACTGCAGGTTTAAGCACGCATGCTCGAATTGTGGAAGTGAACACCCCCTGTCTAGATGCGGTAGACCAAAAGAGGGAGGCAGGGGCGAACCTCCTGCAAAGGGGCAGGACGCCCATACGCCTCCCCGCCATGCCGCCGTGGCTAAAACGCTACGGTAAATTGGCAGGCACCGCCGAAGCGGCGCGCCTGTTGGAGGACGGTTTCCGAGAAGGATTCCGGATTCCATGCGGGGTCGACATTCAAGGTTTTCTTGTTCCAAACCTGAAGTCGGCCAGGGATTTCCCAGGGGTAGCTAAAGCTAAGGTGCTTAATGAGGTAAAATTGGGGAGGATGGCAGGCCATTTGCGGGCCCCGCCCATCCCTGGGTTTAGTCGTGTCTTCACTGGGGTGGTCCCCATAGAGGAGAAGGGTAAATTTAGGTTGATTCAGCAATCTCTCCCTACACCCCAGAGGTCGTTCGGTAAACGATGGCATCTCAAAAGACCAGCATACTGTGTCTTATGAGTCCTTTGACGGGAGGTCGACCTCGGGTGAGGAGGGAGGGCCATGGGGCCCTATGGCAAAAGTGGACATTGAGGCAGCATTCAGATTGCTCCCCGTTACACCCGTCAAAGCCATCGGTTTGCACTTGGGGTGCTTCGTAGACTGAAGTTACTTCGATCGATTATTGTTTACCCATGGGATGCTCAATATCCTGTGCTTACTCTCGAGGCCATTCAGCAAATTTTTACAATGGGTCGTGAGCATCGAGGCGGGGTACAAGAGTATTACCCATTACCTGGATGATTTCCTTTTCGTTGGCCCAGCAGGAAACGACGCTTGCCGTTTCATGCTGGATGTGTTCACCGAAATCTGTACAGAGTTCGGGGTACCGCTGGCCCATGACAAGACGGAGGGCCCTACGGAACAATTGACTTTTCTAGGGATTCGGATTGACTCCTGCAAAATGGAGTGCAGTCTTCCCTTAGAGAAGGTGGTAGACAGGCAAGCGGAGATTAAGGCGCTATACGGGCGCGGGAGGGTAACCCTGCGGCGGTTGCAATCAATATTGGGGAAGTTGAACTTCGCATGCAGAATTATCCCCATGGGGCGGATATTCTGTAGACGGATGTCACTGGCTACTATAGGTATTGCGAAGCCGCATCATTTCCTAACAGTCTCTAGGGTTATGCGTGATGATGCGAGGGTGTGGGCGGTGTTCCTCGCCGATTTTAATGGGCGGGTGCTCCCTTCAAAAGGAGGGCGCCACCAGCGCAGAGCTAGATCTCCACACCGATGGTGTCCGGACCGATTGGCTGTGGGGCTTATCTCCAAGGGAGATGGTGCGCTGCGGCGTGGCCGGAGGAATGGGAAGAGGCGGGTTTAATGCAGAACCCCTACATTCCTTGAGCGTGTTCCCTATGGTGGTAAGCAGTTCACTTATGGGGTGCCTGTTTCAGGGACAGCGAGTCATTTTCCATTCGGCTAATTAAAGGGTTGGTGGAGGCCGTGAACAACATCTCGGCAGCATCCGTACCGGTGATAAGATTGCTCCGGCATCTTGTGCATATGTTGTCATCGCTTTGAACCATATGGTTTCAGGCTTACGCCCTCTCTCGGTTTCAGGAGGACCCCGCTTCAGGGCGCTGGCTTCCTTATGCGAACGCCCTGGGGGGAAGCACCATCCCCAAGGAGCTTTGGGAGATTGGACGCCTGTCAGGGTACCGAGACTCGTGAGCACGTCTGTTGCCCAGCGACTTGGACCGCTTATAGACGTGTGTGCGCAAAATGGAATAGTCTAGTGGCACTGGCAGGTGGTGCCACGACGGAAGAGAAGAGCATAGGGATCTCTGCTTTGGTACCTGCTGCGGTGCGCCGAGCAAGGCGAATCCAGAACCGTAGAAGGGAGACAGGTCACGGCGCTTGCTTTTATGTTTAAGCTTGCTGGGCAGAGGGACCTTACAAGGAGTTTCCTAGTGCGCAAGGTGGTGCGCGGAATGTTCAGCGGTGCGCAAAGGGCCAGGATAGTAGGCGGCCAATAACATTTGCACTGTTGCTGAGATTGGCTCAGGAGTTTGGTGGTGGTTTGCAGGAACCCCTTTGAATCCCTACTTTTCTGAACGGCTTTTTCCCTGGCGTTCTTCGGAGCATTTAGGATAGGGGAGTTAGTCGCGAACAGTAGACACGGTTCGGAGGGGACTGCAATTGGTGGATACCTGCCCTCAGGGAAGGGTATGGTGGTATTGTGGTTGCGGATGGTCAAAGACCGACCAAGTGGTTAAAGGAAGAGAAGTTGTCCTGCATCAGGTTGGCACGGAGTGTTGCCCATATGCACGTGTAATGGAGTACCTTAAGCAGCGACCGGCGGGACGGTGTTCGCTGCTGGTACACGCCGATGGAACGGCACTGTCAAAGTATCAATTTAAAAAAGTTTTAAAAAGCGCACTGCATCGGCTCGGTTTTAAGCAGTCCGACTTCGGAACACACTCTTTTCGGATTGGAGCTGCCACAGAAGCGGCTAGGTTGGGGTTGCCCGACGCGACAGTGAAGCGCATCGGGAGGTGGGACTCAGAACGTTTTCGGTCCTATGTAAGGCCAAATGCAGTGGTATAATGGTGTTGCTTTCTACTTTCAGGGGAACAGAAGCAACTATGGATTGTGGGCCATTCATACGTGTACTGGGCCCACAGGTTAGCCGCAGTTACCGAAGAAAAGGCACAACTGGGCTTTCCTGTTACGGACTTGCGTGCACGGTGGTGTGGCATTCGGGGTCTGCGATGGGCGCAGCTCGACGGTCTCCTGGAAACTTACGCGCAGCGTTACGGTCAGCCCAGCGTGATAATAATTCATGCCGGCGGGAATGATTTGGGGACAGTTCCCATGAGACGGATGCTGAAAGTGATGAGACGAGACATTGAGAAGTGGGTGAAGAAGTTCCCTGGCATGTTCCTTATCTGGTCCGAGATGATTAAGAGAAGATCGTGGCGTAACGCACGCGACCCAGTATTTTTGGACAAGGCTAGACAGAAGATCAACCAGCAGATTGCGAGTTTTGTGAGGAAACATGGTTTCGTTGCCATCCGGTATAAAGAGTTCGAACCGGTTGGTGCTGATGATTTTTTCGCGAAAGATAAGGTTCATCTTACGGAAATAGGGTACGAGTTGATGATGTTGGAGTTTAGGGAGAGTGTTTTGCGGGCCTTGGCTTTAATGTCCAGCAGGGGGGGATCGCAGCCTCGGGAGGCGTCCCTCGCATGCTCCGTGGCGGGAGGTGAGTTGCCCGGCCCACTGGCCTAAGGGGGCGATGGCCCCACCTCACAGGGCGTGCTTAAAGATAAGCATTGGGGCTTTGGGCAGGGCTCAAAGCGTGAGGTCATTGTTCGTGGCCGGGCTCCTCCCCCGGAAGGAAAGGACTAAATTAGTCATTTAAATAAGTTATGGTTGTTGTTTACATTGTTTCAAAATAAAGCTGTGGCCCGTTGTTTCTCCCAACTCAAGTTGTCGTGTCAGTTATTCCATTACCTAGCCTAAATGGATCATGCATGGGTCATGTGTTTTGCATGAATTTTTTTAAAGTAAAACCTGCACAGAGGAAATGCACAGTGCATATGTCCAGCTGTAGATCTCATTGGCAGACACATATGACTCATGCATCTAAATTACAGCTCATTGTGTGACAGGGAACCTTCCTTTCCCCTTAAAGAATATACCTTAAAAGATTCTGTAGTTCCCATTCTATCCTATTATAGCAAAAACCTGTGTCTCTTTTAAATATAATGGAAGTTAAGAATATTTTGCATAGACAAACTGAATTTTCTGTCTTTCAACTGTTTTACAGGAAAGATAAATACGCTCTGGTATTATTTATTCATGAATCACTTCCATTAAGATGATAAATCAAATTATCAGCTTCCTGCCTTGCTAGAGTTACAGTGGTTTTATGGCGCAAGTAATGTAATGACAGCTTCCTTCCTATGAGCGGTGACCCTTGCAGACCTCTTCACTGTACATGAAGACATATTTCCTTTCCCTTCCAAGCAGACGGCACTGATTTTTCTTATTGTCAGTTTCATCTGTAATAAGCCAGAAAGAGATTGCGGTTTCATTTTTTTTCTACCAATCTGGAAATCATTTAATATGTTGGAAAAAAAATAATTTGCTTCCGATCCATTAATTGCACAGCAAAGAAAAAACTGAAATATCTACGTTTTGTAGATTTCCTGACAGCTGAACATATAGGCTAAGATAAAACCAGTGTTACATAAAATGTCCCCATTTTTTGAAATGTACACATACAAATAAATACATATAAAAAGGTAGCACAACTGACCACAATGGTACAGTACAAACAAATATTTATTGCCCCAGAATAACAAAATATATTTACAATAAAATAACCTGACGTGTTTCGTCTACAAAACCAGACTTCCACAGGGATAACAAATACAAATAAGCATCACATATATCGTTGTGAGCAGGCGAGCCTGCTTGAGCTGTTGCTAACGCTTGCAGGCTCGCGCAGTGAGCTGCGGCCCTCGCAACGCGAGGGCCGCAGTTGCTGGCATGGAGCGCTGAAGGCGCTCCATGCCAGCAACTGAGGCCCTCGCGCTCCATGCCCGCAACTGAGGCCGGATCGGCGCTCCATGCCAGCATCTGAGGCCCTTGCACTCCATGCCCGCAACTGAGGACGGATCGCGCTCAAACGCATGCGCAATGCGCATCGTGAACTGCGCACAGCGCGGCACGAGCCGCACATGCGCACAGTGCTGCGTGAGTGGGGAAGAGGCACAGAGGGAGAGTGGGGAAGAGACACAGAGGGAGAGTGGGGAAGAGGCACAGAGGGAGAGTGGGGAAGAGGCACAGAGGGAGGGGGGAAGAGGCACAGAGGGAGAGGGTGGAAGAGACATAGGGAGAGGGGGGAAGAGGCACAGGGGGGAGAGACACAGAGGGAGGGGGAAGAGACATATATATATATATATATATTTATTTATATATACAGTATATATTATATTATATATGTATATATTATATATGTATATATTATATATATATATTATATATAAATATAGATACATTATTATGTTGCCAATAAGTATATCACATATATAGTTGCGAGCAGGCGAGCCTGGTTGAGTCGTTGCTCACGCTTGCCACAGGCGCTCCTTGCCAGCAAATGCGGCCCTCGCGAAGCAAAGCGAGGGCCTCAGTTGCTGGCATGGAGCGCCGCGAAGCGAGGGCCTCAGTTGCTGGCAAGGAGTGCCAGCAACTGCGACCCTCGCAAACTTTAGGCGAAGCGAGGGCCTCAGTTGCTGGCATGAAGCGCCGCAAGCGCTCCTTGGCAGCAAATGCGGCCTTTGCGAAGCGCCGCATTTGCTAGCAAGGAGCACCGCGAAGCGAGGGCCTCAGTTGCTGGCAAGGAGTGCCAGCAACTGCGACCCTCGCAAACTTTAGGCGAAGCGAGGGCCTCAGTTGCTGGCATAAAAGCCGCAGGCGCTCCTTGCCAGCAAATGCAGCCTTTGCAAAGCGCCGCATTTTCTGGCAAGAAGCACAGCTAAGCGAGGGCCTCAGTTGCTGTCAAGGAGAGCAACAGGCGCTCCTTGCCAGCAACTGCGACCCTTGCAAACTTTACGTCGCTACGCAAACAACATACGAGACACGTTAACACCCATTACGGGTGCATTACGCCCGCAACCCGCGGACAGGAAAAAATGAAAAACACAATAAATACACACAACACATACATAAAAAGCTTACCTACAGCAAGAGGGAGCATCCAAGACCTCAACAAATTAAGTTACACCTTCATTTAACTTTAAAATAAAAGAGTTTAGACATTAAAAAATTCTCTAAGCGAGAGAAAAAATGGCCGCCGAACAAAACGAAAACGAGGCTACAGCACTCTAAACACGCAAAACACCACGAAACATGCAAAACGCCACAAAACAGAATGCTTCCTGCATATATTACTTCAAAATAAGTAAAGTATATTAATTTATTAATGTATTATTTATTTCATTAATATACACCAAACAGCATTAGCTCACTTACAATTTCATTGCCGTAATTTTTTGACGGGCAATTCGCTAGTCACATACCGTATATACTGGAGTATAAGCCGAGTTTTTCAGCCCTTTTTTTAAGGCAAAAAAGGCCCCCCACGGCTTATACTCGAGTCACTCTCTCCCCCCCCGTGTCTCTCTAACCCCCCCGGTGTGTCTCTAACCCCCCCGTGTGTCTCTAATCCCCCCCCCCGTGTGTCTCTAATCCCCCCCGTGTGTCTCTCTACCCCCCGCGTCTCTTTCCCTCCCCCCTCCTCAACCCAAACCCCCCTCCTCAGCATAAACCCCCCTCAAAACCCCTCCTCCACCTAAACCCCCCTAAATACCTCCCCCCTCTCCCCTCACTTACCTGCTTGTGCTCCGGCCTCTGCTCCTTGACCTGGCCCCGGCGCACATGTGACGTCACATGTGCTCCGCGTCATTAGCATATACCGGGTGACGTCACATGTGCGCCGGCTCCAGGTCAAGGAGCGGAGGCCGGAGCACAAGCAGGTAAGTGAGGGGAGAGGGGGGAGGTATTTAGGGGGGTTTAGGTGGAGGAGGGGGGTTGAGGGGGGTTTAGGTTGAGGAGGGGGGTTGGGGTTGACGTTGAGGAGGGGGGTTGAGGTTGAGGAGGGAGGTTGAGGATGGGAGGTCTGTGTTGAGGAGGGGGTTGAGGATGGGGGTTGAGGAGGAAGGTTGAGGAGGGGGTTGAGGATGAGGAGGGAGGTTGAGGAGGGGATTGAAGATGAGGAGGGAGGTTGAGGAGGGGATTGAGGATGAGGAGGGAGGTTGAGGTTGAGGAGGAGGGGTTCAGGAGGAGGGGTTGAGGAGGGGGGTTGAGGAGGGGGGTTTGAGGAGAGAGGATGAGGATTGGGGGGTTGAGGATGGGGGGTTGAGGAGGGAGGTTGAGGAGGGGGGTTGAGGTTGAGGAGGGTTGAGGCTGAGGAGGGGGTTGAGGAGGAGGTTGAGGATGAGGATAGGGGGGTTAAGGAGGGAGTTGAGGATGGGGGGTTGAGGAGGGAGGTTGAGGAGGAGGGGTTGAGGAGGGGGGTTGAGGAGAGAGGATGAGGATGGGGGGTTGAGGAGGGGGATTGAGGATGGGGGGTTGAGGATGGGGGGTTGAGGAGAGAGGATGAGGATGGGGGGGGTTGAGGAGGGGATTGAGGATGGGGGGATTGAGGATGGGGGGGTTGACGAGGGAGGTTGAGGAGGGGGTTTAGGATGAGGAGGGAGGTTGAGGATGAGGAGGGAGGTTGAGGATGAGGAGGGGGATTAGGAGTGGGGTTGAGGAGGGTGATAAGGGAGGGGGAAGAGACACAGGGAAGATAGAGGTTGGAAGAGACACATGGAAGGGAGAGGGGAGAAGAGACACAGGGAAGGGAGAGGGGAGAAGAGACACGGAGAGAGAGGGGGACACAGAGAGCACAAGAGGGACACAGGGGGCAGCACATTTCCCACCCTCGGCTTATACTCGAGTCACTCATTTTACCCAGTATTTTGTGGTAAAATGGGTGCCTTGGCTTATACTCGGGTCGGCTTATACTCGAGTCTATACGGTATATAGTTGTGAGCATGCAAGCTGTTGCTAACGCTCCTTGCCAGCAACTGCGGGCCGCGCAAAATTTACGTAGTTACAAAAGGAAAATACGAGACACGTTATGACCCATTACGACCTCGCAAAAATCGTCCGAAACCCGCGCACATGAAAACATGAAAAACACAATAAATACACACAACAAATACATAAAAAGCTTACCTATAGGAAGAGGGGGCATCCAAGACCTCGAAAACTGAAGTTACACCTCAATTTAACTCAAAATAAAAGAGTTTAGGCACTAAAAAATTCTCTAAGCGAGAGAAAAAATGGCCGCCAAAAAAAACGAAAACGAGGCTACAGCAGTCTAAAGACGCAAAACACCACCAAACACCTACCGATTTCCCGAAAAAGACGTACGAGTTTCTAAAACAAGGACGCAACCCACGCGACCCCAAAAACATTACAAACACAATAAATACAAACAACAAACACATAAAAAGCTTACCCACAGCAAGGTGGTGCACCCAGGATCTACACCTCGATTTAAGTCCAAATTTTGGAGTTTAGACACCCGAAAATCACTTAAGCGAGAGAAAAAATGGGCGCCGAACAAAACGAAAACGAGGCTTAAGGACCCTAAACACGCAAAACACCACCAAACAGCTACGGATATTCCGAAAAATTGGACGAAATCCGAAACGAAGGACGCTAAATCAGCCACAGCCGCATACCACACAGCTACCCTAACGGATTTGCCTCGCGCACGCACAGTATTATACTGCACACATTCATCACGCTTACACAGCAGCTCCACAGCACTAATGCTGCAGCAACATGAAAACAGATTGCCAGCTCTTCAACACAATGCTTCCTGCATATATTACTTCAAAATAGGTAAAGTATATTACTTTATTAATGTATTATTTATTTTATTATCATACACCAAACAGCATTAGCTCACTTACAATTTAATTGCAGTCATTTTTGGACGGGCAATATTCTAGTAAAACAATAATTAAGGGAGAGCAAAGGGACCACACTGGTGTAGTAGGAACAAATATTTATTACCCAAAAATAACAAAATTTACCAAAAAATAATTTGACACATTTTGTCTTTAAAACCAGACTTCCTCAGGAAAAAAATACAAATAAACAGTTGTAATTAAAAGTGGAAGTGACTTAAAATGTTTTCATTGTTAAAGGACCACTGCACAAGGAAAAACAATTATATATTTTTGAAAATGTGGAGTCTTACTAAGTCATACAGCTATTTTTGAATTAAAATAAAAATGTTGATTTTTCTGCAGGACGTTGCCGGGACCCATGATATATTGGCAGAAGATGTGTGTGTGTGAGCGGGGTTATTTATATTTCTGGGTAGGGAGGGGAGGGGTGTGGTGCTCTGGACTTCCCTCTTCAGTCAACCATCCCTCCACTTACAACTTCAAACATACACACCCATCAACCAGCTCTCAGCATGTGATGTAACAAACACAAAATTGATTCCTATACTCATAAAAAGTCTTAAAAAATACAGATTTTTTTCTCAATCAATTTTTATTAGGCACATATAAAGGGCAATTCAGATAACATTTCAAAGTGTAAGCTTATTACAGTAAAGCACATTATGGAAAGTTGTGCAAAATGTACATATTGAAGAATAATCTCAACATTGTCCAGTTATTATGAGATAAAACCAGAATAACGTTATTTCTGAATACCTTTCAGAATATTATTCTGTCATATTCATCCATCTAAATGCGATTGTAAAGGTTTTTGAATATTAAGAATAAGCCTACCTCCTTCCAGATAATATCTAAGTCCAAGAAAAGTCCACGATCCTTCCTCCTCCACGGGTCAACAATCAATAGAAGGTCCGCCTGTGGTTACTGCCTTTTAAGCTAAGGGGTGAGTGGAACCAGGGGCTCCCAATAGCTAAGCTATTTAGGGAGGGAGTCCGTCAGTAAGTGTGAAAGTCTTTTGTTCACCGCAATATAGTTTAGTTTGTTAATGACCGCCTGTAGACTAAGTGTTTCGATATATGACTTTTTGCTGCAAGCATCCAGAATTGCAGTAGTTTATTTTGTGAGGTTGAGAGAGAGCCGTAGGGCGAGCCCAGCAAGGCTACTTCTACGTCAGATATTAGTGGAGAGTGAACCAACGAGGACGCTAAATCAAAAACCTCTTTCCAAAGTTGCTGTCTTAAAGGCAAGCCCATCATAAATGAAGAATGTGCCCACTCCTGGGCACCCCCTGAAGCACGCTGGGTTTGCACTGACTTTCCATTTGTGTAGTCTTTCAGGCGTAATATATGTCCTATGTAACACTTTAATAGATGTCTCCAAGACGCTATAATTGTAGGACCCCTTGGAAAATGTTCTCCAATTAGAAGTCCATGCCTCTTTCTCTCTCACATGGTCTCCCAGGTCTTCCTGCCAATTTACCATGTACTTAACTCTTTGAGCTGGGGTACTTGCATTAAATATGTTATAGAGCATACTCACAATGTTTTAAGAAAGAGGAAACAACTCGCATATCTTAACAAACCAATTCGCCCTTGGGAAGACAGTCTTTTTTTTAATCGTATTCGGATGATGAAATAGTTTGCAAAACTTGAATCCTAGCAAGTTGTCAGCGCTAAACCAAGCACCTAGTTTCAGAAATCCATTCGTTTTCCAACAGAAAAGGGAGTCTAAGGAGAGGGTCGAGGTAAAGTTGGGATGGGGAAGTGTAGAGGGTGTAGGGGATAAAGAGGTTGATGTTGAGTTAAATGGGCTATGAGGATAAAAGCCAATTAAGCAGCTTTAAATTATAATTTCAAATTTGGGCAAGATAAACCCCCTTTCAACCTGTGCCTGAACATCTCTTGTTTAGCTATTCTAGGGTGCTTGTTATCCCAGATGAATTAATAAATCTGGCGTTGGCAATTTTCCAGCTTTTGGGAATTTATAGGTATGGGAAGAGTGCAAAATAAATATAGTAAGCAAGATAAAATGTTCATCTTGACCGCATTGATACGCCCCAGACAAGAAATCCTACCTTTTGACCAGGCATTTATATATTTATATAACTTTTGAAATAATGGGGGATAATTACCTTTATAGATACCTGAAACTGAATGAGTGATGTTTACCCGTAAGTATCTAATATGCGGGTTAGGCCAGGAAAAGCAATATTTTTGTTGGAGGAAGCTCAAGTCCTGCTCTGTGTGGGAAATGCTTAAAGCTTCAGTCTTATCCATGTTTAATTTTAAACCTGAGACCTGGGACTTGAAGTAGGGCTGGGACCGAGACAACCGGGTCAGTCAGGGAGCAAAGCAGGTCATCTGCAAAAAAGCAGCATTTCAGGTGATGCAGACCAACCGTCATGGCTTTGATGTCTGGGTTAGACCTGATTGTTTGAGCCAGCGGCTCAATTGCTAATGCAAATAGTAAGGGGGATAGGGGACAGTCCTGCCCAGTGCCCTTTTTAATACAGATGGATGATACGTTTCCCCCTGGCAGTCTTAGGAAAGCCTTAGGCCCATTATAATAGATTTTTTAAAAAGGTTAAAAAAATGCTCTGGGAATTTTCTAAGTAATGCCCAAAGGTATGTCCAACAACAAAATTAGAGGTGCTCAATCTGAAAATGGACAATACCTGAAGTAGGTTTGACCTATAGGTCTGGTTACCTGCTCAAAAAGTAACCTCTTTTAGCTCACTTGTGTCCTTCACAGGGAGAAATATCCCGTAGTATATCAGTCTGGTCTCACTTAAAAGAGTGGGTTATCATGTCCATAGAACTAACCTATTAAGGTTTGTTTGTTCTCTGATTGAGCACCTCTAACTTTCTTTTTTGTTTATCGCAAGGTATGTCCATTCAACCGAATCAAACGCCTTTTCGATACCTCCTTAATAGTAATAGGTGAACTAATGTAGTCTTTTTCTTGAGGGGATAGGGTGGGTTGGTCACAGGCTCCTAAGAAGGAAGACAACTGACTACTTGGCACAAGAGGAGGGGAGGAATAAAGTTTCTGAAAGATGTCAATAAAAACCTTCTGAATATGACATGGACTGGTGGTTATTACACCTGAGGTTTGTATTATTTCAAAGATTTTTGATTGATTGGATTTTTTCTTAAATTTCCTGGCTAATAGTGCTTCTTGCTTGTTAGCTTTGGCATAATACAAATGGTTGGTCCACGCATTGCTCTTTCTTTCTGGTCGGGAAGGACCAAGTCTAGCTCTAACCTAGTCTTATCTATTCTCAGGCATGACGCCTCAGAATGAATTTACTTGTTTTCTACCTCACAGTCACTAAGCGTTTTCCTCAAGAAGCTTTCCCTGGCTTTTTGGGCGTTCTTATATGCTGTAGCTAGCTTTATGCATGAGCCCCTAATAAACGCCTTGTAAGCGACCCAAACCCAGCCCTCATCTGATTTAGGGGTAGGATTTGCGTAAAAGTAAAATTCAATGTATTTAGCTATTTGCTCTTTAAATTGAGGGGTTCGACAAGAGCATATCATTTAGGCGCCAGGAATATGGCGATCTAAAGGCCGTCTCCATGTCAAGAGTACAGCTAACAAGAGAATGATCTGATCAAGAACACGGATGGTTTCTCGACCCAGTTATACAATCAGAAAAGGCAGAGTCAATTAGAAAAGTATCAATTCTCCCCAAATCATGAGATTTTATGTAACTCAATAGTTTAAGTAAGATCTTGTGGGGCATTTGTGTAGGGGAGTATATAGAGATTATAGAAATGTATTCCGGAATAAGGATCCGGTCAAGTGGCCATCAGTATCTATTTTTTTGTTCAATTATAAAGGGTAAATCTTTATGTAAAAGAATTGCTGTCCCAGCTCTCTTGGTAGAGTGGCTAGTCTCAAAAAAGGTGGGTTAGAATTTGGAAAGATATTTAGGTATCTTGTTCCGCACAAAATGCGTTTCCTGTAAAAGAATGATTGAAGGGCCTAATGGCGTAACTTTTGTATCAGTCATATTGATCTGTCATTATGTTTTGTATGATGTCAGTGGTAGTGTATTTACCACGCAGAGAAGGCAGGATCGGGAGCATGGACCATATTGTCAAAGAGACTGTCCAATTAGTCTTTAGAATTGTACAATGAAAGGATGGCATGGCTCTAAAGCTGTAGAGGAAGAGTAAAGGGTCAAAAAAGAAATGCATTAATAACCTGTAAACACAATATGAAATTTAAATTATTAAACCTCCTAAACCAACATAAGGCACCTTAGTGCCGAGGGGTGGGTAGCGTTTCAAACCCCTCATCAGGGGGTTTAAAACAATATAGAGTTAAATACCAACGCAGTAGGTGATAAAACTTAGAGATGTAACACAAGCCTAATGGTCATTAAGATATTTAGTTAGCTAATCTGCCTCCTTCATTTTTTATTTAGAATGTTTGACTAAAAAAAAACAAAAAAAAACCTGTGGGCTATTCAGTCATGGATCTACCCAAGAGTCACTTTTAACCCCAATGCATGTCCACATAAGTAACAAAAGCTGTATAAAACCCTTGACACTCCGAAAAAGAGTAAAGCTGTGAACCGTCTATTACTTAATGTATATGGAGGGATCAGAAGGGCCTTACATTTAAACTTTTAATTGCATCCAACAATCGTCCTTAGCAAACAGTACTAAACTTTTAGTCTCGGGCCCTAAATTGAGAAAGACAGAATATATTATACTTTTAGATAGCCCTACATGACCCAATAAGTGTCGCATAACAGAGAAAACGTTTTCCTTTTCAAAGATTTTTATTGTCACAACAGTCTGTATCATTTAGATATAGCAATTTTGACACGCAGGTGAAAGAGTACGTTTATGTATTACTAGCAACTTACCCGTCAAAAAATGACGGTCAATAAAATTTGAAGCCATGGCAATGCTGTTTGGCACACAATGTTAATCTGTTTATACTCTAAGGACCTTCGGCACTCATTGCGAGCCTTGCGCTGATATGATATGTATGTCAAAGAGTATATTTATGTATTATATACCGTATTGGTTTCTTAATTATTTGTATAATACAGACAACATCGTAACTTCTCCAAGTCCACTTTTCTTTTTCAACAAAATCCCCCCCAAAAACTTAAACAATAGTAAAGACACTTTTCCTCTGAGTTATTCAATGCTTTTCACCTGTTTTTTAAATTGTAGTCGAAAGGTTGTTATAAGGTTTGAGAACTACACCGGAGCTAGAGGTATGCTAGTTTTTGGAAGATGTTTATGTGGGAGGTGAGGTATTCGTTCATTTTTAAGTTATAGAGATTGTATAGGTTGAATTTATCCAGTTTCCCCAGATTTATGGAAAGGTTGGGTACGTGGTGTTAAGGGTGCGGGTCAATCTTTCGTAAATCATTATATTGTATATTACTTGGGTATTTTTGTCAAGTTTTCCTAATGGCTTTTTCGGTTTTATCTGAAAGAATAATGTCTAATTCTTTTCTAGATTTCTAAATTTTTTGTCTAATTATGGTGGAATGTTTAATTTGGTTTTGTTTTTCAAGGTGATATAATTCTTTAAATAGTTTGGTCTCTTTTATATTTAGTTTTTTTTATAGGTAGTAGCTAGTCTAATAAGAGTGTCACTGATGAAGGCTTTATGGGTAATCCAAATTCATCCGATTCCAGTTTCTGGAATATATTTTTTTTTTAAATAGAGTTTGAGATCTTCTTCAACTTGAGTTTGGATGGAGGAATTTCAGATCAGCATTTCATTTAGTCTCCAGTTCAATTTTGTTTTAAAATTAATGCCTAAATCAATTTTAATTGATAAAGCGGAGTGATCTGACCAGGGGCATGGGAGTGATCAAATAGTTTGGAATCTATTAATAAAGCATCTATCCTAGAATATGAATTATGGATATGGGAAAAGTATGTATATTCGTTGTTGTCCGGATGATGCCCCCTACATGCGTCTATAAGCTCTAGTTTATGAATAAGAATGTTGATTAGTTTAAGTTTTTTAGATACTTGGATCTATCTAGACTTGGCTGTAACGCTAGGTTGAGATCGCCTCCCATAATAATTCTGCCTGTTTCAATGGAGAAAAGAGTATTTAAAAGTTTAGTTAGCGTGTTGTGGGTAGTGGTAGTGGGCGCGTAGAGGTTAACTAATGAAACCTTATTATTTAGAATGGTCCCAGTTAATATTAGGAAGTTGCCTTCTTTATCTTTTATTGTACTCTCAAGTTTGAAGGGGACATTTTTATGAATTAAGATAGCTGCACCAGCCTTTTTGATTTCTTGGTTGCAAGTATAAAAATTGGGATAATCTTTGTGTAGGAAAGAAGCAGCTTTATGGTTAGCAAAATGTGTGGTTTATGGTTTATGGTTAGCTTTATGGTTAGCATAATCTTGTAGAAAGATTACTGATGGTTTAAAATGTTTACAATAAATAAAGTAAATAAATAAATAAATCTACGTTTGAAGGGGGAGTTGAATCCTGTCACATTGTGGGTTAAGAATGTGTAGTTCATATTTGTCATGGGGTTGGTGGGTGAGTGTTAGAATTACTGATATTTAAGTTACCTGATGAGGGTCCACTCATTGGTAAAAAGGATATCAGCTTCCCGGGACTCCGGTGTTGATCCTCTTAGCCTCCAGTTTATTTTGTAGGTCTTAGTTGTGTCACTCAGGGATAGGAAAAATAAAGCAAAGGAAAAATACAAAAACATTGGAATAATTAAATAACAAACTTGTTCAATATGCATATAGATTCTCCCTATACTCATTTGAGTATTCATTAATTTAGGGTGGGGGGTCATAACAAAACAGACAATTAAGGTCCCTAAAGGGAGAATAATACAAATTAAGTTGAAGTATATCAAGTATATAGAGGGTAAAATACCCATTGGTATTTTATAATTCATGTTTTTATGAGGGCTTTTGCTAGGGTCTTGATTCATCACTTTTTTAAGATTATTTGTAAGTCGTTCTATATATTGACTTATGGGGACTTTAGAAGATTACTATATTCTATAGCTAGGTTTGTTTTCAGTTATGTGTATCAAATGTATATATATTAAACACACATAAGAGGGATTGATATTAGTTTATATTACCACCTCCCAACTGTAGACTGTCTTTTCTAATGTTTTACAAGATTGAAGTGACCACTGCTTTTAAGTATGAAGTAAGGTCTGAGATGGCAGTAAGAACCCCTCTTAGGTGGATGTTGTGCCTTCTCAACCTATTTTCTAGGTCCTCACTGTCACAATTATTTCTCAGATGGCCGAGACAGCTTTGATTTGATTAAAGGTTAATGATGACTCATTATGAAGGTGGTTGATTATCCTGACACTGGCTCCTGTTAGCTCAATTGCCTACATGGTACTGATTCCAGTTATGTATCACTGTGAAGTGAACATACCATATGTGGCCCATAGAGTGCAGTATACCACTAATATAGCTTATAGTTAATACAAAAATAACTTTATCCACAGTCAATAATATATGAACAAATCTGCTAACAAGCCAGGGATATAGGACATAATCCCTACAGCTGTGTCAGGAATATAAGGAATAAGTAAGTTCAGTCCAGAGACTTAATGAGAAACCTCTGGGCTATATGGTTAGAGATTGGCAGCAAGAATGCTAGGGCTTGTAAAATACTGTAGATTGTAACAAGGCGTGCATTCAAAAGATAAGAGCCTCTTTGGCTGCTGTTAAAATTCAGCAGATGTGTTAATGATTTGAGACATGCAGGCACAGCAGAGGGGTAGCTCAGGCATAGCACTGTGATAAGAACACTTTATAGAAGAGGAGAGCCTAAGATGGCCTCCGCATGTTTGGCGGGAAACCCTTTTAGAAGTATGCATATAGTTTCACTACATACCCTGACAACCCCTAAGAATGGCAAAGGGGTAGGGCATCATATTACTCTTGCTTTAAGTCAATTTTGCAATGTTCAGGAAAGCAAATCAAGTGGCTGTTGGCTCCCCACCATGCATGGCATTCAAAGAGAAGATCCGCCACATGGGGCAATATGGCCACTGTTTTATGGCGCTCAGTACCTCTCTCTGAGAGTACGGTCTTACCCTCTGCTAGCCACCGCACTGCTGGATCAGTTCCTTCACTTGGCAGACTTATTCCTCCTTCCCATGAATTAGGGCACTGCTAGGAATGGCACTCCATGTGATGAGAGCATACAGATCACTGAGGTAAGATGCAGGTTTTGTGAGGGCATTGCCCAGGAACGCAGCAGGAATCGTGTCCCTGGCAGGAGGGGTATCAAATGTTCCCTGAACTGTGTTGGTGCACAGGGGTACAGGTCTGGGCCTGTGCCGCCCGATTTAAGGGATAGTTACGCTAATTTATTAGGGCTGTAGACAGAGCTCACTCAGAAAGCGTCCATCCACCATGAAGGTAAGCCACACTCCCCAAAAACACAGATTAAAAAAAATTATGCCCATGGCTTAAACATCTGGTTTATTGTTAACTTGGTACATACTTGCCAAACAAGTGTCTTTTTTTATACTGTGGTCCTTTAAGCATCTCTGTCGCTATTACTGTTTTTCAGCTGGATATGACCTTCTACTTTATTACCCCCTGCGAATCTTAGTTGCTGTTGATAAAACCATTATCTCAAATGGTGGATTTTTCATTTAATTTTTACAATAAAATAACTCAAACTTCTACACCAATGTTAAGGCACGTTCACTTGGAGTTTGTAATTAAAACCAGCTGCAATTTTATTTATTTTATATATGCTTTCAATTTCTACCATAATAAGTGCTTTTTCTGTCACTTAAAGTGGTCTAGAGGCCCAAAGGAGATACATTTGCATATTGCTACCCAGAATTCTTAGCGTCAATGGAAATAATGATGGAGTAGTTCTTTGGACAACCAGGTGTACTTTGTGACTGGTCTGAGTACTCTCTCCTGCTTAAAGGTTCATCAAAGTGTATTATTTATTTATTTATTTATTTATTGTTTACTTTTTTGAAGAACTTGAATTGATCATATATAAAATGTTTTGACACAATATAAAATAAACAAGAGACTCTTATTTTTAACTATTCATTTTGCTTTAATTATGATGATGGTTTGTCTTTCTAAAAACATTAGAAATCTGGGAAGATTGTAGGGGAAGAGCTAACATTCAAGGAGAGAGTATGTGGGATCTATGAGCTCTGCTGAAAAGCCATATAAAATAATATATAAAGGGACTTATCTAACACCAAATCAATATATATGATCAGGATTGCACACAGGAGGACGAAACTGGCTTTAAAAATCAAGGTTGGCAACTTTTTCCCTGAGATTTGCTGCTGAACAAGAACAAAGGAGACTTTCAAACACTGATAAACAACATACATACTTAAGGTTGGTAATGACTCACATTGCCTGTCTATTTCAAACCTATACAGTTCTAATCTAGATGCCTTACACTTCTGGAGATCTAATCTGTGTAATAATTTGAATATATAGAACACAATAAGCTGTATATCTTTCAAAGATATAACATATGCCTTTTATGTGGGAGACTGTGAAAAATGAATACAGACTACATTGCTTTATAAGGCTATAAATTTACGATTACTTTGGAACTGAAATAAGTTTTTCTTATTGAATAGTCAGTACAGTAAAAGTAAATCTCTTTGTTTACAACTTGTCTAGTGGCCAACTGAAAATATAACGTCTTCAAAAAAAGAAAAAAAACATGGCTGGAAGGCATTCTCCGAAAAAGAAAAAAGGATTTTAAAACAAAATGTGCATTCTTCCCAACACCTCGCTATTCCAGATAAACAATCACCAAACTTCTACACCCAGCACTAAAGCAGCTATTCAAGACTTGAAAGAATTAATCTCCTCTTACAGATTAGAAATTAATCTCCACTTTCAGATTAGAAATTACAGCTGAGATACAAAAAGTCTCTATGGAATTAACAGCAGAAATAAAAGCATTGAACACCAACGTTCTTGAATTAGAAGACAGATATAATAACCTTCTTAAGTCACACACAGAAATGGAAAAGTATCTGATTGGGCTTAAAGAGGAACAAAAACAACTTCAAATCATGCAAGAGGGTCCAGAAAAAAATCTTGTATGTCAAACATTAGGATTCGTAACTTATCAGAGTCAGTAAAAGACCTACCTCCATACATGAAAGATTTATGAGCCAAGCCCTTACCAGGTCTAAGTAAAGAAGAACTTAGAATGGACATGATTCATAGAGTCCTAAGAGCTCCGCTATCCTCCAATGAGAGACCAAGAGATGTGATCATCAGATTTGATTATTTTTCTACAAAAGTCTTATTCATGAAAGCAGCTAGATATGGTGTTCCTGGAATTGAAGGAGACCAACCAGCTATCTTCTCATACTTATCACCCTCTACCTTATACAAAAGGAAACTCCTGAAACCCTTTAGTGGTGATTACAAAGCATGGATATAAATATACTTGGGGCTTTCCTTTTAGATTATTGAATATATCAAAAGAAGGGAGACATCACACAATCCATACTCCTGAGGAAGGTGAAGCGATGCTCTATTTGTGGAACTTACCAATTTCAAACAACCTGGTATAAAAACAAAATGTGCTAATACAAAGTGGACCAAAATACCATCCTTACTCAAAAAAAACAGAAGAGACACCAGATGAAAAGTAAATGAAAAAGAAAATTCCACAACACAATAGAAATAGAGTGTGCAGAAATCCTCATGGACTCTTATAAGTGATAAGCTGAACCCTGTGCCTCCTCTGGAAAACTGTTGAAAATATTCTTATGCCATTACTTTTAAAAATGTTAAGTTTTCTTTTTACTCTCCCCCTCCCAAGAATATTTTATATGCGCTAATTGCTCCATATGCTAATCAGATGAACCGCCTCTGTTCCGACTTTAGGATACAATCTGGCTCACCATAAAAAAAGAGGACAGCGATTGCTCTCCTCTTCACTGATGTTATTATTTAAATATTTTAAAACTAGGTTAAAGTAAATTAGAGAGTTTAATAACTCTCATATGATACAAATATTATTAGGTTGTAAATCTGATTATAAACATATAAAAAAAATAAATTAAAAAATAATAAATTAAAAAATAAGATTTAATATAATATTGATTACTAGTCAATTGCCTGTCATAAATGATGGGATATTTAATGTGTCTCTCCCCCCGTGTCTCCCCCCTCTACCCTTTCTGTGTCTCTCCTCCCTCCCTCCCCTGTGCCTCTACCCCATTTCTCTTTCCCCCTCCATGTGTCTTTTCCCCCTCCTCCCTAATTGTGTCTCTTTCCCAACCTCCTCCCTTCCCTGCCTCTTTCTCCCCTCCTCCTCCCCTTTGTCTCTTTCCCCTCCTCCCTCTCTTCACTGTGTCTCTATCCCCTTCTCCATCCATCCCCTGTGTCTCTTTCCCCTCCTCGCCGCACCCCGCAGCGTGCAATGCTCTCCTCCCCTATCTCTCTCTCCCATGTCTCTCCTCCCCATGTTTCTCTCCCACCCTCTCCTGTGTCTCTCCTGTATCCCCATGTCTCTCTCCCACCCTCTCCCATGTGTCTCTTTCCCCCCTCCTCCCTCCCCATGTCTATTTCCCTTCTTTCTCCATCCCCTGTAATTATTTCCCCTCCTCCATCCACTGTGTCTCTTCCCCCCTCCTCCCTCCCCTGTGTCTCTTTCCCCCTCATTCTTCCTGCCCCTGTGTCTCTTTCCCCTTCTCCCTCCCTCCCTCCACTATGTCTCTTTCTCCTCCTCCCTCCATCCCCTGTGTCTATTTCCCCTCCTCCCCCACCACCCAGCGTGCAATGCTCCCCTCCTTCCCTCCCAATCTCTCTCCCCATGTCTCTTTCCCACCCTCTCCCCGTCTCTCTCCCGTATCCCCATGACTCCCTCCTACCCTCTCCCCTGTGTCTCTTTCCCCCTCCTCCCTCCCCTGTGTCTCTTTCCCCTCCTCCCTCTACTGTGTCTCTATCCCCCCTCCCCTATTTCTCTTTCCCGACTCATCACTTCCTCCCCTATGTCTCTTTCCCCTCCTCCCTCCCTCCACTGTGTTGTTTTCCCCTCCTCCCTCCACTATGTCTCTTTCCCCTCCTCCCCTTCCCCTGTGTCTCTTTCCCACCTCCCTCCACTGTGTCTATTTCCCCTCCTCCCTCCACTATGTCTCTTTTCCCTCCTCCCCCTCCCCTGTGTCTCTTTCCCACCTCATCACTTCCTTCCCCTGTGTCTTTTTCCTCTCCTCCCTCCCTCCACTATGTCTCTTTCCCCTGCTCCCTCCATCCCCTGTGTCTCTTTCCCCTCCTCCTCCCACCCCCCTAGCGTGCAATGCTCCCTGTCACAACCTACAATGATGATGGAGTATAGAGGATCCTAGTCCTCTTATCTCCTGTAGGTTTTAGACCTAAGATTTGGGTGACTCAGACCAATGGACCTTCTTTTCTGATGCAAGAGCATAAGTCCCAGCTTTTGGTAGTGTGCCTGGGAAAACCTGGAAGGGAGTCAGAAACGATCTCCTCTGCCAGCATATGCCCCTGGGTCAATAATACACCTGCACACAAAGTCTTGATGAAAATTATGAACCATGTTTTATTTTAGAACAGCATATTTAACCACATCACACAAGAATGGGGGAAGTGGCTACCGTTATCCAGCCCCAAATGACGTCTGGACAATCATGAAGGGGAACTGTGCGTGAACCAATAGTCCCCTCCCAGGTCCGCCCACTAGGCGAGGCCAACTAATTAATTTGGGCTTTGAATGTCCAGGGGAAAGCATGTCTTTTACTCTCCTATGCCCATGCTATGAAGGCTGAGAAGCCTTCAGACCATCCCATTGTTTCTGGGTGCCTGCCTGTCTGCTCTCCAGCTGTGAGCTTCCCATTGTTAGTTCTATGCTGCATACTTAGCTAATGGGATTAACAGGCCTTTGGGAACAAAGGAGGCTTGGCTGTATTCAACGGCTTCCCCTCTACAATATAATGACATACTAATATAATACCATACATTCATATTTACAAATACAACACACAGTGTTTCACACACATAGAACCAACACATCCCACCAGCTCCCTCACATGACAATGAGCCTAAACATGGAAGGGATGGGGATATGCTAAGGGGTAAACTTATAATACTTTATCCCCTAGACCACAACGCAACAATATATCCATAACAAGTGGGCCCCAAACCTTTTGTTCCTCCCCATGGCAACAACATGTGGAAGACCACCCAGCCCAAAATGGCCACCGCTGCCAGTCACAAAATGGCCCCAGCATAGTTCACACCAAATCCAATATGGCCACTGGCTGATTCATGACAATCCTTCCCCAAGCGGGCGGAGAACATCAAAGATTTTCGCAGCTACGCTGATAGTCATGAATCTGCTGGTTTGGCCAGGCCCGCTGCATGCTAGGCAAGTTCATGTCGGTGCGCACACAGTCCCAAGGTGCAGAGTAAAGACCTCCCCCAGCCCTTGGCCTTGCTCCCACTGTATAGAGCAAATTGCTCTTGCCCTGCACCCCCACCCAAAACAGTCCAGGATCCCATCTCTCTGTTTTTGGCAGCAGCATGGAAGTCTCTGGGGACACAGTGGGTTGCACCCATACATTCTTCTGAGGCAAAACCGTATTTTTGGGAGCCCCATAAAACAACCCCTGTCCCATAGCAACCCCTTTCCCTCCAGCCAGTCCCCACAGCTGGGCTGGGGTCTCCAAAACAGTCTCTGGGCCTATGGGATTGCAAGGGGGCAGTCCAGTACTTCCCTCAGCAAAATCATTATTGTTGGTAGCCCAATAACACAATAACTGCAGTAAAGTACATACCGGTCTGCGCTTGACTCCAGCGTCCCTGATGGAGTCCGGACTTGGATGCTCTGTTTGCTCTGGCTCCTGGAAATCTGTATCTTTGGACAGACCCTCCTGGTTTTCTTCCCCTTGGTCTGTCTGTGTTGCAGCCTGGAGAACTACGCTGTTCCCACCCAGGCTGTGCTTTGGGGCCCTCAGCTGACCCTCTTCTTCTATGGCCTTTTGCTTGGTACCCTTATCCCAGTCCTCCAGGTTTAACTGGGCCTTTGGAGCGGTGTCTGTTCCAGTGGGCCTCTGGACATTGGTTATCCAGGGTATCTCCCCACTTGGTTCACCCTCTACTATGGTGCCACACTGCACCCACGGCTCCTTTGCCAAGGCTGGCAAGCTTGCTGCCCCTGTCGGGCTCTTGGTGCCCCTGGCACTCTCTTGGTGCCCCTGGCACTCTTGCTGTGTGAGGCCTGGTTCCCTGTAGCTAAGAACCAGTTCCTTTCCCTCCCCACAGTCCATTACATAGCCCACCAGGGCTCTGTGCTTCCCTAGCACCTTTTGTAGCAACTCTCCTGGGGTGTCAGGGTACAGATTTTGGTTATCTGTTATAGGCTGGGGAATCTTATCCTTACCACCCAACCTCACCTCTACGGCCTTCTCCCCAGAGTGCATTACATAGCCCTCCCCACAGTCTCTTGGGTGGCTATCCTGAGCCCTTGGCTCCATTAGCAGTTCTGGCCCATACACATTGCCTAGAACTTCTGAGGGCAGACTTAGTTCATCTGGCCCTACCTGTTGAGCAGTTACTGGGGTTTCTGCTAGGATTTGTGCTGGAAGGTAGTCCTCAGGTGAGACCTGTTTGGAGAAACTGTGCTCTGCTAGCATTTCCTCTGGGATTAAGTCTCTTGGGGTATCAGGGGACAAACATGGGTTATCTGACCCCACCCAGGGAACATTCCCCTGGGTCTCTGGCTCTTGGAGCTGGTGATTTGGTCCCAAGCTGACTTTACCATCCCTTCTAGGCTCTGACACAGTCTCTATATTTTTTAAAGGAACGCATTCTCCATCACTATGTTCTCCCCAGACCCCTTGCACACAATCACTTCGGTACATACCATCTGTGTTGTAAAGATCTGGCGACCAGTCCTCTTGACTGGGTTGTTCCCCTCTTGATGGGCAAAATGTCTCCCCATAGATCTCGTCCCACAACTCAAAATACTCCTCCTCCAGCTGCAGTTCCTGCTCAATCAGGTGTACCATTAAATTAGCCTCCATGGACCATGGTTCCAGTCCCAGACCACGACAGCGTTCCACAAACAAGTTGTTGTGCCTTTTAAAGGTTCCTATGCCCCCTTCAGGATCACAATACACAATGTCTTGGAGGCCAGAATCTATCTCCAAGCGGAAATCAAACTCCTCTCCAAGGCCACCAACTATTTTGGTGTGAAAAATGTGATATTGGTTCTCCAAGGCAACCTCGTTTCTTACTAGTACTTCCAGCCAGCCCATTAGCTCATCGTTCTGCCACAGATTCAGAATCGCCATCCATTTCTCTAGACGCAGTGTCTCTCTGTAGCCAAGTCTTTGCTGAGCTGGAGTTCTCGCTCCATTGCGCTCCTGCCAGATCCTCTGGCAATACTGGTCTAGTACGTTGGACACCTCTTGTGCGGTCATCTTACTGGGGTATAAGTGCCTGGCTGCTTTAAACCGTCTTGTTGCTTCTTTGGTGATATCCGTCTGTTCCATTCTTGGTCTTTCTGTAGAGTCTCTCACCAATGCCACCAATTGTCACAACCTACAATGATGATGGAGTATAGAGGATCCTAGTCCTCTTATCTCCTGTAGGTTTTAGACCTAAGATTTGGGTGACTCAGACCAATGGACCTTCTTTTCTGATGCAAGAGCATAAGTCCCAGCTTTTGGTAGTGTGCCTGGGAAAACCTGGAAGGGAGTCAGAAACGATCTCCTCTGCCAGCATATGCCCCTGGGTCAATAATACACCTGCACACAAAGTCTTGATGAAAATTATGAACCATGTTTTATTTTAGAACAGCATATTTAACCACATCACACAAGAATGGGGGAAGTGGCTACCGTTATCCAGCCCCAAATGACGTCTAGACAATCATGAAGGGGAACTGTGCGTGAACCAATAGTCCCCTCCCAGGTCCGCCCACTAGGCGAGGCCAACTAATTAATTTGGGCTTTGAATGTCCAGGGGAAAGCATGTCTTTTACTCTCCTGTGCCCATGCTATTAAGGCTGAGAAGCCTTCAGGCCATCCCATTGTTTCTGGGTGCCTGCCTGTCTGCTCTCCAGCTGTGAGCTTCCCATTGTTAGTTCTATGCTGGATACTTAGCTAATGGGATTAACAGGCCTTTGGGAACAAAGGAGGCTTGGCTGTATTCAACGGCTTCCCCTCTACAATATAATGACATACTAATATAATACCATACATTCATATTTACAAATACAACACACAATGTTTCACACACATAGAACCAACACATCCCACCAGCTCCCTCACATGACACCCATTACAATGAGCCTAAACATGGAAGGGATGGGGATATGCTAAGGGGTAAACTTATAATACTTTATCCCCTAGACCACAACACAACAATATATCCATAACAAGTGGGCCCCAAACCTTTTGTTCCTCCCCATGGCAACAACATGTGGAAGACCACCCAGCCCAAAATGGCCACCGCTGCCAGTCACAAAATGGCCCCAGCATAGTTCACACCAAATCCAATATGGCCACTGGCTGATTCATGACACTCCCCTCCTTCCCTCCCATCCCCCCATGTTTCTCTCCCACCTTCTCCCGTCTCTCCCGTTTCCCCATCTCTCTTTCTCACCCTCTCCCCTGTATCTCTTCCCCCTCCTCCCTCCCTGTGTCCCTTTCCCACCCTCTTCCCTCACCTGGGTGTCTTTCCCCCTCCTCTCTCCCCTTTGTCTCTTTCCCCTCCTCCCTCCATCATCTGTGTCCATAGGCCTTTGAAGCTCATTGCGAGGCCCGCAAGACTTTGAAAAAAATACAGCTTTAATGGCTGCCATTTTCTTCAAGCCCATGACTTGGAAGCCATTCGGGGAGAGCCAAAAGACCACAAATGATTACAAAATTTGCTTACATCCTCACACACACCACAGAGGAAGAGACAGGGAGCCTGTAAGTGAGGTTGCAAGCTAATTTGTTTGTCGTTTTTTGGCAGTCTGAAAACGGCTATGCAAGAAAAAAAGGGGCGGGAGACGGGGGAGAGGGTGGAAAGAGAAACAGGGGTGAGAGAAGGAAGAAAAGACACACAGGGCAGGGAGAGGGACAAAGAGACAGTGAGAGGGGGGAAAGAGATACAGGGGTGAAAGAGAGGGGAGAGGCTCGCAATGAGCGGTGAAGGCGCTCATCGCGAGCCCAGCACTCATTGCGAGGCCCGAATGTGCGGGTTGGACGACGTCTGAAATGAGCGGCAAAGCCGCTCATTGCTTGGCTCGCGATGTGCGACGAAGGCGTTCATCGCGAGGCCCGTAAAGTAAACAGTGGGAGAGGCTCACAATGAGCACCAAAGGCATTCATTGGGAGGCCCGCAAGTTAGAGGGGGGGGGGGGAGCCTTGCATTGTGTAGAAAACTGCATTGCCAGGCTTCAATTTTTACTGCCTTCATTTTTGACGGGCAAGTCCCTAGTGGGGATATACGTCACTACCTCTAGACAACCTGTCTCACTTGACAACTCCTATAAGGGCCTTACAGTGCCTTAAATCTTTTTATTTTATACAAATCAAAATGGTAAAATTGCTGTAGGAGTGTAATTAATTAATAATTGGGGTATAGATAGTTGAGGAGTTGTGTTTAGGAGTACAGTTGGGTATTATTTACTAGATATAATAAACTGTGTATTGTTGAAGAGGGCATGCTCTGCAACTCTAGAGTTAGGTTGGGGGCACATGGGAAGTACCCTGTTGCTCACTTCAACTCTAAACTGATTGGCTGTGCCTGAGTTTTTCTGTCCAGCAGTCCTGATTTTGTTGCTAAAGCAGATTTTTTTGGTTAACCAATTATTTTTTCTTTTTTAAGAAGAACTTCATTTTCAAAAAGACGATTGCGAGTGACAAAAACCGGTACAAAAGAAAAGGGAAGAGGACTGTCAGAGGCATTTTATTGAAAGCACCATTGGTATATTTGCGGTTGTTGTATTGTCGTTCAGTGATGTCCGAGTCTCTGTGACTATACAAACAAACTGTAGCACGCCTGACACATCTGTCCCTCTGATCTCCATCAAGCTCATGTGCATTACTTCAATAACCTCATCTATCCATCTCTGCCTCTGTCTTCCACTTCTTTGTGTGCCTTCAATCTTTCCCAGCATCAGAGTCTTCTCTAGCGAATCCTACCTTCTCATGACGTGGTCAAAATATCTGAGCTTCAGCCTCACCATCAAACCTTCCAGTGAACAGTTTGGCTTAATTTCCTGCAGTATTGACTTATTGGATCTTCTTGCAGCCTAGGGAACTCTATGCAGTTTCCTCTAGCACCACAATGCATAGTTATCACATATATAGTTGTGAGCATATGAGCCAGCTCGACCTGTTGCTCACGCCAAGCGAGTGCCTCATTTGCTGGCATGGAGCGCCAAAGGCGCTCCATGCCAGCAACTGAGGCCCTCACTGAAGCGCACCGGCAACTGAGGCCCTCGGAGCACACGGCCTGTTATACGACCTCCACCTTGAGGCACATAGGCCTGCAATATCACCCCACACCGGGCATATACCATCCCATCACCCTGGGTCCAAGGCCCAGTGTTAGGAGGCGGCGCTCCGATCCTCTTCCGGGTCAGTGCGTGTCTGAGCAGCTGATCAGCCGCTCTCTGTGCCCCTGTCCCGGCCTCATATGATGCTGCAGTGCCCGGACAGCACCAGGTGAGCTGGCCCATGGGTGCATGGCGGCCCTGGCCCAGTTGGCAGTCAGACTCTCACAGTCCGCCGTTGTACAATCATATGGGGCCTTCTCCAAGGGCCTGACCCGCACCCTGCTCATCTTCTTCAACCTGGCGTGGAGGCTGCGGATCAAGTTCCCCTATCTGTATGTGATAACCTCCATGATCCTGAATGTGAGGCTGCAGGTGAGATCTATCTATCTATCTATCTATCTATCTATCTATCTATGTGTCTCTCAATAAGTGTCCGAAGCTTTGGCCTCCTATAGAAGTTCAGCTCATGGCTTAAAAGGGTATTTTATATATATATATATATATATATATATATATATATATATATATGTTTATATATATATATATATATATATATATATATATATAAATCACATATATAGTTGTGAGCATACGAGCCGTTGCTCATGCTTGCGGGCTCGCAAAGCGAGGGTCGCGGTTGCTGGCAAGGAGCGCCAAAGGCGCTCCTTGCCAGCAACTGCGACCCTCGCAAACTTCACTGTGTAACGCAAAAAACATACGAGACACGTTAACACACATTACGACCTCGCAAAAATCGTCCGCAACACGCGAACATGAAAAAATCAAAAACACAATAAATATACACAACACATACATAAAAAGCTTACCTACAGCAAGAGGGGGCATCCAGGACCTCAAAAAATTCATTTAATAAAAAAAAAAAAAGAGTTTAGACAAGCGCGAGAAAAAATGGCCGCCGAACAAAACGAAAACGAGGCTACAGCACTGTAAACACGCAAAAAACACCACAAAAGACCTACGGATATTCCGCAAAGACGCATACCACACATTACCCGCCATTTTAGAACAATGCGGAAGTACACAACTACGCTAACGGTTTCGTCTCGAGCTCGCACACTATTACACTGCACACATTCACCACGCTTACACAGCAGCTCCACAGCACTACTGCTGCAGCAACATCAAAACAGATTGTCAGCTCTTCAACACTATGATTCCTGCATATGTTACTTCAAAATAGGTAAAGTATATTACTTTATTAATCTATTAGTTATTTTATTATTATACACCAAACAGCATTAGCTCACTTACAATTTGATTGCCGTCATTTTTTGACGGGCAATTCGCTAGTACTATATAGTCCTTAGCAAAAAATACTTAAAAATAATTGTGTTTATTAAATAATAATCCAATAAAACAATACAACTATGCAACCCTTCACCATTCAGATAAAAGATGGATACAAATATAATGTATTTTTATTAATTAAAAAAATTAACTACAGTATTTGAATACTTGTTAAGATATTACTGCATTGACTTCCATAATTTTGCACATATTGTATTACTTCTAATGTATCTGTATACCCCTCATTCTTTAATATAAATAGATCTGATAAAATTTGACAGTTTGCTCCAATTAGGGAAATCTGGTGTTCTCCATGTTTAGGACAATTTTAATTTAAATGTTTTAAAATATTTACAACACGTTCCTTTTGAATATTATGCCACTTTGTACTAGAAAAATTAAATCAATTTCGCTAAAGTTTCGAGAAAATAAAATGAAAAGTTTATAAAATAGCTTGCAATTATTCAGAAAATAACTTGATTTTTCACCCAATAGACCAGTCCTCATTTTCAACTGACTTTGACAATAACCGGTCTCATGTTTTCTTATTATTATTTTCCTTAGCAGATTTTAAATCAACTAACCTTTTACAATGATTTAGCAGTGATTGCTTATTAAAGCTATTCTATCAAATATAAAATTTGCTAGCTGTCTAATTTTCTACCAATTGTAATAGATAGAGCTATGAATATAATAGTTTTATATAAGAAAATATTGAGATTATGGCTTTCCATATTGTTTCTGTATTCCTTTAAAAATGTTTTAATCTGTTTTTATTTAAATCATTAAGACTTTTGAAACCCTAGTCCAATACAAATTTGGTAGTCAGACATGAATTATATAAATCTCTGATTCCCAACAGTGGTCCATGAACTCCATTCAAATGGTACATGTTACAAATGGAAATACAAAAACATTCTGAAACCAAATTAATAAAATTAATACAAAGGCAGTACAGAAGATTAGAGTCTATATTCCTACATAGAGCACCGGGGTCCCAGTGCAATATTATTATTTATTTTGTAAGGCCCCCCACCTCATGCAATGCCACCTGAGCCTCCCTTGTTACTTACCCTGATCCACTGTGCTTGATTGCTGTGTCTCTTCTGCTCTTCCCCTGCGGCACCAGCTGGGAATGCTGAATGATGTCATCAGGACGCGCCAGCAGGGGAAGCGCACAAGAGGCACAGCAATCAAGTACAGTGGATCAGGATAAGTAACAGGGGGATCCAATGAAGGCTGAGGGGTCATGGCATGGGCTGGTAATGGGATGGAGCATGTCATAGGCATATATATATATATTCTATAATATATATATATATATATATATATATATATACAGTATCTCACAAAAGTGAGTACACCCCTCATATTTTTGTAAATATTTTATTATATCTTTTCATGTGACAACACTGAAGAAATGCCACTCTGCTACAATGTAAAGTAGTACATGTACACGTCATTAGCATATGCCAATAGACGTGCTGCGGTGTCAGGATCAGCATCAGCTCATCGGAGCATAGTAGCAAGTAAGGAGAGAGGGGGATAGGGATTGGAGAGGGATGCAGTAAGGAGTAGGTTATGGGGGAAAGAAGATGATGATAAGGGGTGGAAGGAGGAAAAGGAGGAGGATGATGATAAGGGGGGAAGGATGAGGATGATAATGGGGGAGAGGAGGAGGAGGATGATCAGGGGGGAAGGACCCTCTTTTGCACCCTCAGCTTATACTCAAGTCAATACGTTTTCACAGTTTTTTGCGGTAAAATTAGGTGCCTCGGCTTATACTTGGGTCGGCTTATACTCGAGTATATACGGTATATAAATATATATATACACACATATAATAAATATATATTTACATATACAGTTATTTATACATATATATACATCACAATAATCATTTATAATATGGTGGGCAAAAGAGCGATAGAAGCCCTCCACCGTAAAGTAAATAAATAGTACATCTGTGTTCACATTTGAATGTCTAAAACAAGTAAAAAAATTCTAGTCAACCGAGGGTATCAAAATGCTTGAACCAAGAAGCCAAATTGCTGTTTAAATAATAATAAAATCCCTTTCCAAGGTGCAGTGAGATTTTCCATTTCTATATTTACCCACAGCATCACAATTTTAATAGTGGGTATTGAAGGTGATTTCCAGAGCTCTATCTCAGCATGTCTGCCAAATGAATCGGAATAGCTAATGTGTTTTTCTGTTGAATTTATCTCAGAGGCTGGAAGTAAAAAAAAAAAAAAACATGGGTTTTTGGTTACACCCCTTCCAATAGGATGGACTCAAAACCCTTACCAGTGGTCTTAATATTTTGTGGTTTTAGCATTAAAGTATTCCTCACATTATTCAGGTAATTTGAATAATTTCATAAAATATAGTATATGGTATTTTTTTATATTAAAGCACTTGCAAAGATGTAATCGTGGTTTTCTGTTCACATTGAACAAGGCATAAAAGCATTTTTCATAGAAAATTGTTATTTTACCAAGCACTACTACTGCTTTGTTCACATTTGAAAGTTTAAAACAAGTTAAAAAAAAAAACCTGCTCAGAATTCCAGAGAAATACAGTTATTACACTGCATTCTGGGAAGCTGGGCAGGGACATGCAAATGTGCCCACAAAGGCACAATATTTAGACAATTTGCTGTTTCTGTCCTTGTAAGTTAATGATCTTTCCATTAGTCCTGTTGAACATACTAGCACCACATTTTCACCGCGCAGATAGAAGCTTCTTCTACTGTCAATATTCCCTCCCACTTGAGACTGTTGATCAGCAGAACCAAAATGGTAGATTTCAAGGCAGAATAATTGCATATAAAAAGGGCATTTAAATGCTGCATTTTTTACATGATTTGCCTCTTGTCAAGTGTGTTTCTTCAAAATAGTGTATTTTTATACATAATATATACTCCAATAGCGTTAGCTAGTTTGTATAGTCATTAAGATAGGAACTTGTTATGCTAGTTCATCAGTAGAGGGCACTGTGAGCAGTTTGTAAAGCTCCTGAATATTTATAATACAATTGTATATTAACTTCTATTCTACTACATTACATATATAAGATTTAATACTGGGAATAATTTAAACCATATAATACAATTTCAATAATGTTCTTATTTATAGTATAAAGGCGTTATTAGTAACTACTGGCAATAATCATCCATAGGAACTGAATAAGAGTTCATGTATGATGGGTGGACCAGAAAGACTGATTGAAAAAAATAGAAACATAATCTAGTTTCACTGTAAGAAAAAAAAAAAGCATTTTTAAAAAAAATATCATTCAGTTGATAACATACTTATAACCTATAGTTTTAAATTATAGCATATTTGGAAGCCCTCCTTTGTACCCCTTTAAGGATAAGATCAAGCAAACATTGTGGTCCGCAATATCCATACTTGACATTTGTATAGCTAAACTATATAACAGACTATATGTTATTAGAAAATAAAATATGAAGCTTTTAATTTATTATTATTTGCATTTTTACCTTACTGTGCATAGTCATTACCTTGTCTGAGATGCTTGAGGTTTGCAGACTCGTCTCACCTGAAGCTGATCACCATTGCATTGGTTCTTCTCTGTTTGGTCAATGGGCCGCTATATGCCCCAGTTCTCCACAACAGAAGCACTTGACCTTGCTTACTGGATTCTGTCTGTGCATTGGATTTTCAACCACCAGTCTTTCTGGGGTATTTTCTAGCAGATATCTTCCAAAATTTGGAATAGCATTTCCTTGTCTGTATCCAGGCTTTCTAACCTAATTATTGGTTTGACCCTTCAGGGTTTTAAACCCTCTTTAAATGCTGTAGGCCATGTGAGAGTTCATTCATAGCCTGGTATCTTTCTGTCAATTCATCTGGGGTCTCTGGTTCATTTTGTCCCAGCCATTCTTGTAACAGGTCTATAATTCTCCCTTGTCCATTATTTTCAGGACACAACCATTTTTTACTAAATGCAGCAGATCAAACATCTGTGAGCAGGATGGTATTTCTGCTTTAAGAAGGAGTTCTGAGCTTCGCCACATAAGTAAGAGGCAATAAGACCAGCCCAGTGACTTTGGGGCCAAGCTTCCCATTTGGCGATTCTTTTGAAGATCAGGCGGTATGCTTCCACTTCATCTTCACTAGTCATACTCTGTAAGAAGAGGTTTGCTTTAATCATGCAACTGGTCTCTGGAGTCACTGTAGTTTCTGCAGGCTTCAGGTGATGCAGCCGGGCCAAAAGTAATTGGTTTGTTTCCAGCTGGAGTCTAGTGTCTTCCGTGGCTTGGACCAATAGTGCTGTGAAGGCTTGTGACATGGACTCTGGCCTCTGCTGCTTGTCGTAGCAATTGCTTTGTAGTTTCTTGCTGACATGCAGTGGCTTGTACCATTGTTTTAACGGATTCCTTTATCCTAATCCCACTGCTGACACCACATGGGATAAGTTACCTGTCTCCTGGATTTGTGTTCATGTTTCAGGCACTTTGGTGGAGGAACACAAGGCAAGAGGCTGTATATACTTTTCCAGGTTTTACTAAAATGTAACCAGTGCTAGAAAAATAACAAACCAAAACAAATCAAAGAAAATAATAGGCATAGCTTCCAATGAAGCACTACCTTAACTAATAAAGTGCCCTAACTAACCTGCTCTCATCCAAGTAAACCTGAGAGTAGATAAACAAACGGTCCAATAGTTTTTTTTAAATGACTGTCCTCTTCAAATTCCCATGTCTCTACTCTGCTCCAAGCTGTCATAAATTGCTGCCTTACTTTGTTTATCTTTCTCCAGGTCGGACAAACTGCAAACAATCAGTCTATTATCAGTCCCCCAATACTCCAGGAGGAGTGTTAAACCAGGCTTGCCCAGGAGCAGCAAATTTAGTGATCAGGAAACTTAACCCCTGCAGTCCTACTGGGAGAACAGAGCTTTGCAGAGTCTGTGACTCACATAAACCCCTTTAATATATATATATATATATGTATATATATATATATATATATATATATATATATATATATATATAGAAAACGAATAATACATTAATAAGCCCATTTGCATGTCTAAAAGGCGGGGACATGCAAATGAGAATACAATGTACCTCACTCTTTTAATCCAAAAATAGCAACTTTATACATTGCTCCCTTAAAGCATATGCCCGCTGTATTAAACAGCTTTTAAGCAAAGCATCGGGTTGGATTTTACACAAACCAAGAATCACTCATATACAGGCCTGTTTCAAGCTTTTGGCTATCATCAGTATGAGGTAGATTCTGGTTTGTGCAATAGATTTTGTAGGATTGGGTATTCCACAATAATCATTTAGTGTATGGTGAGCACAAAAGTGAGAAAAGCTCTATTTTTGGATTAAAAGAGTGAGGTACATTGTATTCTCATTTGCATGTCCCCGCCTTTTAGACATGCAAATGGGCTTATTAATGTATTATTCGTTTTCTGTACTTTGTACGGTGGAGAGCTTTTCTCACTTTTGTGCTCACCATACACTAAATGATTATATATATATATATATATCACATAGGCGCATGACATAGGCTGGATGAGCCGCGCAGCACTTGGGCCCCAATGTGCGCCAAAGGCGCTCATTGCAGCCAGCGATGCCGTCACACATGCCTTACTGTGTTTATCTTTCTCCAGGTCGGACAAACTGCAAACAATCAGTCTATTATCAGTCCCCCTATACTCCACGAGGAGTGTTAACCCAGACTTGCCCAGGAGCAGCTAATTTAGTGATCAGGAAACTTAACCCCTGCAGTCCTACTGGGAGAACAGAGCTTTGCAGAGTCTGTGGCTCACATAAACCCCTTGGATATATATATATATATATATCACATAGGTGGGCTGTATACGGCGCATGACTTAGGCTGGATGAGCCGCACAGCACTTGGGCCGCAATGTGCTCCAAAGGCGCTCATTGCAGCCAGAGGTGCAGTCACACATGCGATCCTCGCAAAGATAGGCAAAGCAGCCGCGCAGCACTTAGGCTGCAATGAGCGCCTTCGGGCGTCACACATGTGAGGCAAAGCAAGGCGCAGTACTTAGCCTGCATTGTGAGGGGCGCAACTGCGAGCCAAGCTCGTAACTCTAAACTTAAAAAAAATAATTAACAATAATAACAACACACACACAGGACAGGAGAGAGCCAGGAAGCCTGGGAGTGAGGTTACAAGCGATTTTGAGCAATATTTGTGGGTTTTCATCAATCCAATATCGGCTAAGCAAGGGAAAAAAAGTGGGACTTAGAAAATACACAACGCCGAAGACAGTAACACTTACCCCAACAATGCTAGGCACGCGAAACTTTGAAAATAAAACAAACGGCCTTCAGAGCGTAAAACGCAAAAAATCAGCTGAGACACAGAGGACAAACACACAAGGAAGGGACAGGGGGAAGATGGTGGAAAAAAACACATGGCATTCCCAAGCACAAACCTTGCAGGTTAACGAACCCTGCAATGAGCAAACTGTACAGTAGGTGGGAGGAAAGGCTTTCAATGAGCACCAAATGCTCTCATTGTGAACCACGAGATGAGCGCCAAAGGTGCTCATCGCGGCGCTCACGATGAGCACCGCGAGCGGGAGATGCTTGTAATGAGTGGCGCAGGTGCTCAGAGGAGAAAAAGCCTCACATTATGTGGCAAACAGCATTGCCAGCCTTACAATTTTAATCCGGTCATTTTTGACGGGCAAGTTCCTAGTATATATATATATATATATATACATACATACTTTAAAATAATTAATAAAAAAAAATGAAATAATATATTATTGTTAGAAATACAATATAAACCTGTCCAGTGAGTCAAGAAATAGCTGTCAACCACAACATGATCCAGTTCAATTTGGTTTAAAGAAATGTGTACAATGGAGGAGAGGGGGATGGTGGTGATATTTGTTGCTATAAATGGCACACTGCTCACTTTGACAACTGTTTTAAAGCTGCTCCAGCTTTACTGGCCAAGACTTTTCATTTTAACTGGATCAGCAGCAGGATACTGTGACTGTAGCTTTCATAGTCCGGTACATGTGTAAAAATGGTAAATAAGGTCACTCTAGGTCATTTTCTGAAGACAGAGTTAGCCTAGATTTGTGCATTGTAGAACAGTGCACATAGGGTAGAATTACCGATTCACAAATAGACTGTATTGTACAGATATGATACACAGCTTTATAAGCCCTAAGACCTAAAAGTGATCCAAAGAATAGGCTAAAGGAATATGTACAATTAAATATATAAAAAAAAGGTAAGTCAGAGGTGCTCATCAGAGAACGAACCAACCTTAATAGATTAGTTCTGTGGACATGAAAAGCCACTCTGAGAGCAACCTCTTTTAGCTCATGTGTGCCCTTCACAGGGAGAAATATCCTGTAGTATATCAGTCTGGTCCCACTCAAAAGAGTGACACAGCCCGTAATACCAGGCAATTCTACCCTGAACAGGAGAAACAGCAAACCACAGACACGTTTCGGCCTTTATGGGCCTCGTCAGTGAGGTGCAGCTGAACTCCCTAAGGCACAGTGAGCAAGGGGTCCACGTGTGGAGTCCCCTATTACACTTAGGGAGACTAAACCCTAAGGGTAATTTGCATAAACAAAAAAAGGTAAGTCAGAGGTGCTCATCAGAGAATGAACCAACCTTAATAGGTTAGTTCTATAGCCATGATAAGCCACTCTGAGAGCAACCTCTTTTAGCTCACTTGTGCCCTTCACAGGGAGAAATATCCTGTAGTATATCCGTCTGGTCCCACTCAAAAGAGTGACCCAGCCCCGAAATACCAGGAAATTCTACCCTGAACAGGAGAAACAGCAAGCACAGTGAGCAATTAAATATATAAATATATATATATATATATATATATATATTCACACACACATATGCAGATGTAGAACTCCCTGGACATGTGAATTTATTTGCTGTTGTTGTTTATTGTTTGAAATATGGTTAATGTGCTAAATACAGCAAAATGTGGCCCACAGGCTTTGATCATGTACCATGAGAACCCAGAGCCCATATGGTGTTTGGGGTTAAAATTATTTCAAGGGAGTAATAACAATATTTTGGGGGAGTACTACTTTAAGGGAGACTAGAGATGCCTTCTTTTAGCCAGCTGTGATATGCAATTCACTCCCAGTCCTCTCGTTGGGCTAGGTGCCAACTGAGATCGAACTCGCGATTTCAGTAAATGGTGGTTCCCTAGTCTTCAATGGGGCACTCATGAGCATGAATTAATATGTCAAGTATAATTAATAAGACTGTCAACATAAGTGGTGTCAAGTGTTTGTAACTGATACCCCTTTGATTCTTTGTTTCGTAGTCTACCACCCACTGAGACATATTTGATCTGATTCATTGTTCATAACCGCAATTAAATCTAATGAGCGCCCAAATATCTAAAAGTAAGTGGAAGCCCTGGTCGGTCCACAAAAGTGAGTACCACGCGGTCCCCTCCCTTGACTACTAGCCGGGTGCCCTGAACAAGTTTATATCCAAAGGGGAGTCGTGCAGGATTGGATACTCATAGTAGACTCTATTCCCTCCATTGCCTGGAGAACCACCGGACGCTGCCTTACTATGACAGCCACCCAAGCGGTACCCCAAGCCTAGTATTTTTAACTGCTAGGTCTCCTGCATAAGGGGAGCCCTCTGACCCTGGTTATTGGAACATAGAAAATAGTTAACGCAAAGTTTTCACATAGGCTTAGATGGCAATCTGGCAACCCAGACTTTCTGTCTCTGACACTCTGTTGGCTTATTACTTCCTACAGGGCCATAGAGGGGAACAAGAATAGGCTGATGGATAAACTTCATCAGACTTCCAGGCATCTATGCCAGGGGGGAGTTTCTAGCAAAAACTCATCAGAGTAACTCAACTCCACGTGTGAAGATTCACCAAATAGATGTGATTGATCAAATTATTGGTTGCCCAAAGAAGGGGCTCAAAATGACTGGTTAATGTACTTCTTAAATATGTGTTGTGTTACAATAAATGTTATGCTCTGTTTTGAATAAACATATCCAAGGTGTTTCTTTCATTCCAGAGGAAAGGCTTTTTATTATTTTTTGGAAGTATTATTTCTGCACGTTATACTGATATCTTGTAACTTGTCCTGGCTCCTACAACTGCTATACAAGTTATAAATTGGCAACTTGTACTGGCCTGTGGTAGAATTGTTTAAACTTGTCCTAGCTCCTGTTGACTATCCTGTTAGCGGGGATACAAATGAACCTCCAACCTGCGGGTAGAATCGTTCTATTGTCCCTCTTAAGCCCAACCAAGAAGTGGCTTATGACACAAAGCATAATGCATCTCTATAAAAAGCCTATCTGGCTCCAATAAAATATTGCTGGTTCCTACATTTTAAATACTTTTGTCCACCGCTGTATATTTATTTATTTATTTATATATATATATATATATATATATATATATATATATATATTTGTGGACGGGCCCCTCTTAACATGTAGCTGAGTGTGGACGAAAGCTATGCCCGTATAGGCCTGCTAAAGCAGGCCTAGGTCTAATAATAGTATAATTGAGCGGAGGGAGGGTGGGTAACACTGGAAATTGTTTGCAAAGGTAGGTGGAAGTGGGAGGGTTTTTAAAGGGGTTAGGGGAGAGGTAGCCAACCTGGGTATTTGTGGAAGGGTCCCTCTCCCCATGAAGCTGAAAGACAAGCAGGTGTAGGCCCACTAAGAAGACAAAAATAAACTGGGACTTACTGACTGAGTTTGGTGAAGGTCTTGCAAATTTCAGTTTTTGGGTCAGGGATATATTGTTTATAGCAATGTGATTTCAAACAGCCCATGGCCTTAATGACGTGAACATGAGTCTGGTGTCTAGATGATGAGGAACTGCTCCAATTCTGAATGAGTGGCCTGAGACACTGAAGAGATTGTGCCCTAATCTAGAGAGAATGATGTGGATGTAGTGTATGAAAATTGTGATGGATAGGGGCAGAATGGAGCTACTGAGGAACCGATGCAACAGTGATTTGTTTTCAAATTCTTCAAAGAATAGCGACTGGGCATGTTTCATCATTGATAGGTTAGTGTGTGATGTTTATAGGTGATTGGCTGGTTTTAGTGGATTAAAGTATGAGTGTGTAAAATAGTATGTTCTTGTTTCATTAGATAGTGATTCTGTGATTGTGAAAATTAGAGAGGAATGAGATAATTTATTTGAAAATGTCACCTGTAATGGGAAGTCTGGTGGATTTGGGCATTTGGGAGTTTTTGGTTAGTCCTTTGAGATAAAGTTTGGTGTGAGGAGATGTGAGGGTCAAGTGGAATTGTACCCCAGTCAAAAATGTTTTAACTGTAGAGACATGAAGCCGGAGGTCTTGGTGGCATTGGGATGCAAATGGAATTTGGAGAGGGTGATTGGTGCAGTCATTCCATAATTAAAGGGATATCTAAATTTCCTGGATTATAAATGCATCTGATAGAGGAAAATTAATAGTATATAAAAAAAATGTTTGCATGAAAAAAATACCAAAATAAAGTTTTACAGCCTTATTAAATTGCAATTCGGCCAATTGAAAAGGGCTCTATTTAAGAGCACAGCACATTTTTTTACAGAAGTATTTAGTTAGTGAAAAGCAAGGTCTTCACTAACTAAAAACTTCTGTAGAAAAAAAAAATGCTATGTGCTTATATAGAGCCCTATTCAATTAGCCAAATCACAATTTAATAAGGCTGTATAACACTTACCTTGAAGTTAGCAAAATCTATTGTAATTTCTGACAGTTTAAAATGAAGGTTAACACCCCCTCCAATTTGTTTTTGCCAATCTGGTTATATAAAAGATTTGAGACATAGCACTGTTAGTTGCTCTGGCAACACCACACAGCATAGTCAGGAAGCAGAGATGAGTCATATCCCAGCAGTGACTGGGAGACTAACATCACTAAATAGTGGGTTAATATCGCTCCCCAGATGCAGCATGCTGATTGGGTGGGGATCAGGAAGTTGTGTAGACACCCCCTGGGGGTGTCAACATAATCATTAGAGGGATTTGTTGATATTAATAACAAATAAAATGTTTTATGAGATGTGCAGTATACACATAGGCTACTTTTTGCCTATAGAGTGCAGAAATATATTAATCCAGCAAACTTAGATATCCCTTTAATCAAGAATAAAGGGATATCTAAGTTTGTATTTGCAGCTAGTGCATCAAGCATGGTTTGGAGGATATTTAGAACGATCTATGGTTGAAATTGAGGTAGATGGGTGCTTGGATTAAGGTTGAAAAACTTTGGAGGTTGCCTATTAAAATATGAAGAATGTGGGATTGATTGGAGCAGGTAAGGAAGGAGATAGAAGATGGGTGAGGAGTGCAAGATCCTTGAGGGGGGACATTGTCTAAGGGTCTGCAAATTTGAGTTTTCTGATTATTAGCAAGGTTGCCTCATTGGTTGCCTCAATGTATGTGAAGGAGTGATTACACCAATCCTGGCTTTAGGCGTTAGCTACTGTGATTGCTGGGTGGGACTAAGAGATGGAGTGTAGAGTTGAATGCGGCATAAGGGGGGCAGTAGGAAGTGAAGATTTGACGGTGATACAAAAAATGTAAATGGGAGAAAATTCCTGAACTTCTGGTGATGAATTTGAGGGTCTGTTAAGGAAAAAGGATCTACCATTCCAGATAGTCAGAAAGGTCTTCCAAAGAATTAGGTTGTGGATTGATTTGTCACTGATTGTTATGGAAAAAAGACGATTTTCTGGTTTAATTAAGTTAGCTAGGAGGTTGTTGAGAAATGGCCTCCCTTGCTGCAATTATCTTGGAAGCATAACTTAAACGTCCTAGTAGACACTGGAGGTGTTCAAGGGTTTTAATGTTTGACAGGGTGATGTTGCTTATGTAATCCTGAAGTCTCTCTGATGATTTGAAGGCAACCTGGATTCCATGTGCACAGTATTGAGAATGATTCCAAGATATTCTAATTCGTGGGTAGGATCTTCGTTATTTTCAGGAGAATAAGGAATATGCAGCTCATGGAAAAGGCGGGTTGTTTTTAGGAGGCTTGTACACCAGGCATTTGGAGATTCTATAAAACAAAAAGCCTTCATGATAATCTATAACGTGAGGATGTTTAGGATGATCCAGTATAGGACCTCCGCAAATTGGTCAAATATCTTGGGACTACTCTTGAATCCGAATGTTAATCTGGAGGCAACGTAGTATTGTTCATTACACCTGATACCATGAAGATGCCATAAGTCTGAATGCTTAAAGGAATCCTGAATATCTGACTTTGATAGCTTCTGGTGCCCAGACTTAGGATAGTGGTGATAGTGTAATCGACGCAGGCATACTGGAGGGAGTAACCCTCTGACAGGAGAATTTATGCTTAGAATTTGTTAACCGCGTGGTGCCAATAAGTCAATGATGAGCCGTTTCTTATTGGAATATTTTCTTGCAGCAATGCCCAGGGGTAAATTCTCCAAAACTGAAAAAGAGGGAATGAGAATGGGACTAGCAGGTAACCTTTGCCAACCATCAACTTGAAGGAGCCTTTTCACCACCTCAGGTTCCTTGTAAAGGAGATCTGGGGTAATGCCAGCACCCTGGTGTGAAAACCTGCAAAACCAGTGATAAGGTAGGATACTAGGTGCGTTGATGGGTGGTTAGATACATAATTGGCAAAGGAAGCCAGGTTAAGAGCTAGTTGTCATTTCTGATGGGTAAGTGTAGGATACATGGGTTTTCCATGGGCTTTCTGACATATGGAGCAGACAAGGAGCAGGCGACAGCCACAGAGGTTGCAGCCTCTGGTGTTGAAATTATTATGGCTACAGACACAAGTTAGTGTACTGGCCTCCCCAAACTATCTCTTGATGGACAAGTTGGTTGGGGAATGTGAAGAGGGATGCGGTCGAGGTTAAGCTGGTTTGAGGTAACGAAGGGCAGAAAGTGGAGTTGGGAATGGGAGGCTGGCAGTGTTTGCATACAGGGGACCTGATTCCTGCAAAATGGCGGCAAAATATGTTGTGGTCTAAAGCTGCCTAGTTCATTGGTTAATTAAATTGGCTTAATCGGCACCCACTCCCCTCTCTGCCTTCTCCCTCTCTAACCCTCCTTCTCTCCCCTCTCTTTCCCTACCTATCTTCTGCCTTCTCTCCCTCCCCCTCCTCTCTCTTTCCCTCCCTCCCTCCTCTCTGCCCCCTTTCTCTCTGCTTCCCCCTCTCCCCCCTCACTCTCTGCTTCCCCCTCCCTCTCTCCACTTCCCTCTCTCTCCCCCTCCCTCTCTCTCTCTGCCTCCTCTGCCCCTCAATCTCTCTCTGCCTCATCTCTCTCCCTCAATCTCTTTATGCCTCCTCTCCCCTCCCTCTCTGTCTCCTCTCTCCCCTCCCTCTCTCTCTCTCCCTCCGCACTCTTTCTCTGCCTCCTCTCTCCCCCCCCTCTCTATCTCCTCCCCCTCCCTCCTCTCTTCCCCCTCACTCTCTGCTGCCTCTCTCCCAACCTCCCAGTGCTGCGGCTCTGCCGCACCTGCACACTCCTGCTGCTCCTGCGCAATTTGCTGGCGTAACTGCATTGTGTATGTGCAGTTTTGCGATTTCCCCACAATTTGTGGATAGCAGTTGTGAGTTACGACTGCACAGTGTTACTCACAACATATATATACTAGCAACTTGCCCGTCAAAAATGATGGTAATAAAATGTGAAGCCTGGCAATGCTATTTGCCACTCAATGTGAGTCTTTTGGCCCTCTGAGGACCTTCTGCTCTCATTGCCAGCCTCTCCCCTCATATACTTCAACTTTCCTGCTTTGCAATGATCACCTTCTGGGCTCGCCGCGAGCCCCACGATATGCGCCTACAGCCTACTGTACGGGCCGCTCATTGCATGGTTCATTAACCTGCAAGTTTTGTGCTTGGTAATGCCATATGTCTCTTTCCAGCATCTCCCCCCTGTCCCTTCTCTGTGTGTTTCTCCTCTGTGTATCTGCTGAATCTTTCTGTTGCTTTTATTTTCAAAGTTCTGCGTCCCTGGCGTTGTTTGTGCAAGTGTATTTGCCGTTGTGCATTTTCTTAGTTCTGCTTATTTTATCCGAGTTTGGTATTTTTCCGAGGTCGGAATGTGCTTAGCCTCGTTTTCATTCCATTTTCAGAGTATTTTTACTTTTTTCGTCCCCCATTTTTTTCCCTCGTTTAACCGATTTTTGAGTGACGAAACACTGCAAATTGGACTTAAATTTGTTTGCAACCTCACTCCCAGGTGTCCTGGCTCTCCCCCTGTGCTGTGTGTGAGTGTGTTTTAAATAATTACATTTTTTTTTTTTTTTGCTTTTTGTGTCGATTTTTGTAGTTTGGCCGTTACATACGTATTTTTCCGTGGTCGGATTTTGTTTGTGCAAGTGTTACTGTCTTTGGCATTGTAAATTTTCTAAGTCCCGCGTGCCTGGCGTTGTTCATGTAATTGTTACTGTATGTGGCATCGTGCATTTTCCAAGGGCTGCGTGCCTGGCATTGCAGAGCTTCGTTTTCATCCAGGTTCAGAATATTTTGCGTTTTTCGTCCGCCATTTTTTTCTTGCTTAGCCGGTTTTCGAGTGACGAAACTTGGCAAATTCGGCTTAAATTCGCTTGCAACCTCACTCCCAGGCGGCCTGGCTCTCCCCTGTGCTGTGTATGAGTGTGGTTTAATTATATATATTATGAGTGTGGTTTAATTATATATATTATACAGTATTTATTTTATTAAGACGTGTTTAGAAGCTCTGTTTTTCCTGCTGTGCACATTCTGCAGCATGCTGCTGAGACGTGGCTCCCGATAGGCTAGGACACTATACTGCACTTCCAGCCCTACAGAGTCTGTGTCTGGATACACTGCAGTTGTCAGACCTGAACAGGCACTATTTATTTAAAACATTGTTTTAAAAAAATTGTGGCCAATTAAATAGGGCCCTAAAGAAGCACATAACATACTTTTATTAAAGAAGTTTTTAGTTAGTGAAAACCTTTCTTTTGAATAGATGCTTGCTAACTAAAAACTTCTTTAAAAAATATATGTTATGTGCTTATTTAGGGCCCTATTCAATTGGCCAAATTGCAATTGAATGAGGGCCTTATTGTTTGCACTAAACACAGGAGCTGAGCAGGTTTCCCTGACTGGATACCATCTTGTTTCCACTCCCAGTCACTAATGTAGAGCCGGTTTTTCAGCTGTCACCCTTTGCTCTGTGTGTAGTGATCCACTAGAGGGTGTGGACGTACGTTGAGCCGTGACCCTGCTGGGCGTGCTTGTTTCCTTTTCCTGCGAGCATTCGGCTCAGGCTTTTCCTTCTGTCGTCGCTGTATTACCCTCGGCTGCTTCCATTTAAAGGTACTTGTTACAGTTTTTTTGTGTTTCTTGACACCAGAGTGGCTGTAGTGTGTACCCGTCCGCCAGCACAAAGCGGCTTCCAAGTGCTGCTAAAGTTTGGATAAAAATAGGTAGCTTAATTAACCCTTTCACTGGCTGCTCAATGTATCGCTTGCTCCTTGAAAGGGCTGAACAGCTTTGGTTGTTGTTTTGCTTCCAGGTCGCGTGGATAGTTTGCCAGATTACTGATGCTAATATACTTTAAATTGTCATTTTTTTATTTAAAATATTTTACAAAGTTGTCAAACATTTAAAAATGTATGTATTTGTTTTGCCTATCTCCTAATTTTGTTAAATGGATATGAAGGTTTCTGGATGTTACTAGGTATATAATATATCTTTGTATCTATTTACTTTTATGTAGTTTATTTTATTAAAAAGTGCTTATAAGCACTTATTATTACTGCCTAAATAGTACCTAAAGAGTCTGTGACTGCATACGCTGCAGTGGGTAGACCCATACAGGTACTATTTGTTTAATTTTAGACAGTAAATACAGAGATTATAAACACGTTTTAATAAAGATACATAGGCATATTATGTACCTAGTAAAATCCAGGAACCTTCCATATGCCTTTAAGTAAAATGTAATATCTGCATTGATTTAGGACTACCTTAATCTTTTTGTACTTTTTATACCAAGCAACATATTATATGAATAATTTATCGTTTAAAGAATCATGTTAAACAGCCTCTGAATTTTTGTATTTATACTATGGGTGTTTGAAGAACATAGGCAAATATTTTACAAAGTAACATAGGACATACTATAAAGATCAGACTTAAAGGGATATGGAAGGTTACTGGATTTTATTAGGTACTAGCGAATTGCCCGTCAAAAAATGACGGCAATGAAATTGTAAGGTAGCTAATGCTGTTTAGTGTGTAATAATGAAATATATAATACATTAATAAATGAATATACTTTACCTATTTTAAAGCATTGTGTGGAAGAGCTGTGAATGTGTTTTGATGTTGCTGCAGCATTAGTGGTGTGGAGCTGCTGTGTAAGCGTGCTGAATGTGTGCAGTGTAACACTGTGCGTGCGCGAGCCCAAACCGTTGTCGTGTACTTCCGCATTGGCGTCAAATGGCGAGTAATGTGTGTTATACGTTTGTATCGGAATATCCGTAGGTGTTTTGTGGTGTTTTGCGAGTTTCTTGTGGTGTTTTGCGAGTTTAGAGTGCTGTAGCCTCGTTTTCGTTTTGTTCGGCGGCCATTTTTTCTCTCGCTTCGTTTTTTTTTTAGTCTCTAAACTGTTTTATTTGAAGTAAAATCGAGGTGTAAGTTGTATTTTTGAGGTGCTGGGTGCTCCCTCTTGGTGTAGGTAAGTTTTTTATGTATGTGGTGTGTGTATGTATTGTGTTTTACATTTTGTAATGTTCGCGAGTTGCGTCCGAGTGTTGCGAGTCCGTAATGTGTGTGAACGTGTGTCGTATGTTGTTTGCGAGTGTCGTAATGTGTGTGTCGTACTGTTTGGGTTGCGACGTGAAGTTTGCGAGGGTCGCAGTTGCTGGCAAGGAGCGCCTTCGGCGCTCCATGCCAGCAACTGCGGCCCTCGCTTTGCGAGGTCCTCAGGTGCTGGCATGGAGCGCCTATGGCGCTCCATGCCAGCAACTGAGGCCCTCGCTTCGCGAGGGTCCTCAGTTGCTGGCATGGAGCGCCTTCGGCGCTCCATGCCAGCAACTGAGACCCTCGGGCAGTGCCCTCGCTTTGCGAGGGCCTCGGCTCGCTGTGCGAGCCGCGGCCCTCGCTACGCAAGGGCCGCAGCTCGCTACGCGAGCCCGCAGCGTTAGCAACAACTCGTACGCTCACAACTATATATGTGATGTATTATACCTATGTATTTTCTTTTATGTATTTTATTTAATTAAAAAGTGCTTATAAGCTCTGTTTTTACTGCATAAATCAAATAATCCCTGCATGGGTCTGCCCACTGCAGCGTATGCAGACATAGACTCTGTGGTGCTGAATGATTGCTAGTGTCCTAACCTATTAGGAACCACATCTCAGAAAACATACCGCTGAGACATGGTCCCTGATAGACTAGCACACTACATTGCACATCCAGCCCTACAGAGTCTGTGTCTGCATACGCTGCAGATGGCAGACCAATACAGGGACTATTTGTATGATTTTAGGCAGTAAAAACAGAGCTTATACGCACTTATTAATAAAACAAAGTACATAAAATATAATATCCCTGTGTATCTATTAACTTTTATGTACTTTATTGTATTAAGAAGGACTTGGATCTGCCCTCAACAGCTCATGATGACACAGACTCTGTAGTACTTGCTGTGCAGTGTCTCATACTAAACAGTCAGGGGCAAAGTCTTAACATTCTGCTGATACTTAGCACCTGATTGCCTAGTTAGGGTAAATGTTTTAGCATGTAAAAAAATGACACCGGTTCTGTTTTTTACCTTTTAAATGTAATTATACTGCACTACAACCTATTGTGTTATTTTTTGCTGATCAAATACCTAAAATGGGATGAGACTTTGAATATGCAGATAATTCCATCTGCACAATAGGACTGTGGCATCTGCAACTGCATGTACTATGATTCTGTGCCACTGATGACCATAGAGTGATTTTCTGATAAGTGTATATATGCGTGTATGTGTATATATATCACATCTATAGTTGTGGATCTTATGGACGTTTGCAATGTTGGTCACGCACTTACAGCCCTCGCAAGTAAATAAATCGCACATCTGTGTTCACATTTGAATGTCTTAAACAAGTAAAAAAAAAAACTGTTTACAGCTCAGAATTCCGAGAAAAACAGTTATTACACTGCGTTCTGGGAAGCTGAGCAGGGACATGCAAATGTGCCCAAAAATGCCTCGCTCATCAATCCAAAGACCATTTTAAAGATGGCTTCCTTTAAGTTTATGCCTGCTGCATTACACATCTTTTATGCAAAGCCAAGGCTGGATTATACACAAGATGGGAATCCTACCCACTAACAGCCGTTATAAGGTTACTGCCTCATCAGCGTGGGGCGGGATCCCAGCTTGTGTTGTGGACCTTATGAGTAGGTAGTTCACCACAACAATCATTTATGATATACATTTGCATGTCCCTGCTCAGCTTCCCAGAATGCAGTGTAATAACAGTTTTTCTTGGAATTCTGAGCTGGAAACAATTTTTTTTAACTTTTTTATTATTATCTTTATTTATATTGCGCCAACATATTCCGTAGCGCTGTACAGGGGTTTAGTACATGGCAAAAAACGAACTTAACACCTTAAAGAATGGAGTGCCCTGTTTTTGAGCATATAATCAAATGTACATAGAGCTTGTTTCCAAGACACGGACACACAATTGAAAACTTGCAAACTTACAATCTAAGGGATTTTTTTAGACATTCAAATGTGAACACAGATGTACTATTTATTTACTGTACGTTGAAGGGCTTCTATCGCTCTTTTGCCAACCATATATTAAACTACAAAATTTCCCGTCAAAAATGACGGGAGTAAATTTGTAAGGCTGGCAATGCTGTTTGCCACACAATGTGAGGATATGGCCCCTCTGTGCCCCTTCGATTCTCATTGCAAGCCCTGCGCTGAGCCTCTTCCCCCGTGTAATTTACAGGCTCTGCGCTTATCGCGAGCCCTGCGGAGCTCATTGTGAGCCTCCCCCCCTTGTATTTTAGGAGCCTCACGATGACTGTGACTACCTTGGGTTAAGTGTTACTGCCTTGGATTAAGTGTTACTTGTTTGAGCTTGTTTTTACGTCCTTCGGCCTCATCTTCGTCGTGTTTATGTTTTTTTGGGCGCCATTTTCAACTGCTCTGCGAGGTACGCAGTGCAATGAGCTCCTTTGGAGCTCATTGCAGTCTAAGTCCCGCAGGGTCAACGTCTCGTCTCGCTTCGCAAAGCGTGACCAACATTGTAAGCGTTCCGAACAGCCCTGCAGATCCACATCCATAAATGTGATGATTGTTGTGGTGAACTATATATATATATATATATATATATATATATATATATATATATATATATATATATATATATATATATATATATATATATATATATATATATATATATATATATATATAGTTCACCACAACATAACACTATAATATATATACACACACACACACGCACAAAATCTTCACTGATCGTTGCGAGAATTGGTTGTGACAGAGAACCACTCCCAAAAAGCAAATTTACATACAGTATATTGTACATAGGGTGTGTTCCTGTGATTTTTGACCTGAGGGAATGGCACAGTGAGTAAAGGTGTTGACTCAGAAAACTATTTCTCAACTTCTCAAGATAAGGTAGAGTAAAAGTCCCTGGTGATCTTGAGTAATTAACAGTAATCACAAAGCCTCAGGCACCAAAACATAGAAAGCCAGCATGGTGGGACACTCGCTCATGGATGGTGATGGTGTGAGAGTGATGGACAAACGTGTGTGAATTGCTTAAAGGCGTATTTAAGTTTCCTGAATTATGAATGCATTTGATAGAGGAGAATTAGTAGTGTATGAGAATATTTTTTTTCATGAAAAAATCCTGAAATAAAAATAAATAACTTTATGATAAAGTTTGCAAAATTTCTTCACTTGGTTTTTAAGAAGAAACCCCCCTGAAAATCCAAGCTAAATTAGCATAACATTCATAATTGTAACCAATCAGAGGTAGGTACACCAATGTATCTGTTTCATTCTCATTAGCTGAGACAAAGGAGGCAGCACTGGTAAAACTCATTGGATTGAACACAACTCAGCACAGCTTATTGGCTAGGGCGCTCTGCCTACATCGTTGCCTGGGGGGGGCACTCACACAAGAAATTTCAAATTTGAATTAGAAATATGCCGACTTCTTCAATAATATTATTTGCTATGAGACGAACACACACAAACAGGATGTCACACAGACTGCTAGATATCACATATATAGTTGTGAGCGTACGAGTTGTTGCTAACGCTTGCGGGCTCGCATAGCGAGGGCCTCAGTTGCTGGCAAGGAGCGCCGGAGGCGCTCCTTGCCAGCAACTGCGACCCTCGCAAACTTTACGTTGCAACGCAAACAACACGACACACCAACTACGACCTTCGCGAACTTTACCTTGCAACGCAAAAAACATACGAGACACGTTACCACACATTACGACCTCGCAAAAATCGTCCGCAACTCGCGAACATGACTAAAAGAGTTTAGACACTAAAAAAATCGCTAAGCGAGAGAAAAAATGGCCGCCGAACAAAACGAAAACGAGGCTACAGCACTCTAAACACGCAAAACACCACAACAAACTTGCAAAACACCACAAACGAACTACGGATATTCCATTAAGACGCATACCACACATTACCCGCCATTTTACGCCAATGCGGAAGTACACAACTACGCTAAAGGTTTGGTCTCGCGCACACACACTATTACACTGCACACATTCAGCACACTGACACAGCAGATCCACACCACTAATGCTGCAGCAGCATCAAAACAGATTGCCAGCTCTTCAACACAATGCTTCAAAATAGGTAAAGTATGTTCATTTAATAATTGTATTATATATTTCAGTAGTACACACAAAACACCATTAGCTTCCTTACAATTTCATTGCCGTCATTTTTTTACGGGCAATTCGCTAGTATTTAAATAAATATGAGAGCTAAGTAGGATTGTTCTAAGTAGCCAGCTCTATTGTGTTCAATATAAACATACTTTTATAGTCTATTCATGTTCCAGATTAGAAATAAAATCAGAGTTTAAAAACATTACTGTGTTATTTGTGCATAGCCGGCCCCTGTAAAATACCTCTGCAATAAATAATCTGGATTAAATTAACTGCTGATGATGGCACGTGAACCACGGAGGAAACTGTCAGGTCTAATGTAGCCAGACAGCAGAAATGTTGCTGACTCCCTTTTTATGGAACAGCAGATCCCAAAATTCACCCTAATTCTGCTCTGCAAATTTATAGTTATATTAAAGTATATGAGGTGCTTTTATAATACAGAGAAATATATGGATGTAAACTGGAGCAAAGAGTTTAGTCTGTGTGTGTATGGAAAGGAGAGCTGACACCCGACACAAAGTCCAAATGTCCCGAAACCGGAGCTGCAGCATTCCTAATAACAACATGCTTAACGGGTCCAATTTTCCAAAAGAGGTAAAATGGGACATTATGAGTTAAAAGGCCAGTGTATGCCCATCTCATGTTAAACCTATTTTTTTTTTTTACCATTAATTAACATTAAAAATGTTACACATATAAACAGCAGCAAAGCTTTAGCCAGAATTTTTTATATAATTTAAAAACACAGTTTACCTCATTAATGGCCACTGCTGTACCCCTCCACACCTCTCGTTGTCCTGAGCACTGAACGGAAGTGCAATAACATTTTTCAAGCCTTTTCAATGTTATTTCAGTAGAAATCTTTCACTTCCCTTCAGTCATGCTCAGGGAAATGAAAGAGGCTGTGGTACAACAATGAGGTAATCTGTGTTTTTAAATACAATTTTCTAAGGCTTTGCTTTCCTGTAGTTTGCACATGTATTGTTAATGTTAAATAGTAGAAAACAAACAAACAAAAAAACATTTATCATGAAAAGTGCATACATTGGCCCTTTAAATGGAATCTACGCTCTGCCAGATTCTCATGACGAGTTCCATAATCTAAGGTCAGCACGAGAAAAAGTCATCAAGGAGTGAGAGGAGGTGATAAGAGAGGAGGAAAAAAGAAGATCATTACTAGAGCGAAGAGGGCGGTTAGGGGAGTATTTGGAGATAAGAGCAGAGATATAGGCGGGTGCACTGTTGATATCTGTTGATTTTCACCTATATATATATATATATATATATATATATATATATAGATATATATATATATATAGATATATATATAGATAATCTGAAATGAAATCGAAATACCAGTACTTGATATATTAAAATAAACTTTTTCTGCAGTGCACTTTCATGTTTACAAGTTTTATACCTATATCTCAGTGTCCCGCCCAATTATTTCCATGAACAAGCTTGCCTTGAGTAACGAATTCTGCTAACAAATAGTGTCTGGTTACTAAACAATGGTGTAAAACTAGTTCTACAAAAGTTGCATTTCTGACATGCTTTTACTGGTTTCCACCCAATGCACAGTGCAATTAACTATATACTGTATATAACTACCGTACTTGGAAAACCACCTTACTATAATTGCACAGTACAGTGCCATCTATTACGAGATGTGTGTATTTTTGTGGATTAATTAACATGTTCACCAGTTGTGACATCCGTGATGCCGGGAAGGTACTGTAGCTCTTAAAAAAACTTCACATTTGTCAGGTATGCAATAAACTAATAACTAACAAAATCAAAAACATTTTAGAAAAAAAGCTCCAACTACATTTTACACACATTGAGAAGGTTAACTATATGTGATTGTCTAGTTTGCTCCATGTTCTCAGAAAGTGGGAGTTACCATTAAATTATTATTCCATTTATGTTGCTGACATTTACAATTTACTGAGTTGTGTGATCTGATTGGGTCAAAAGTAAAAAAAAAAATAATTCAGCTACAGCAGAAGCCAGATTTGGGGGGGGGGGGGGGTGTTACTGGGACATGCTCTTCCATTTTTACAATGATCTTCAAGTTTTCTGATTGAGCTCCTCTAATTTTTTTTGTTTCAAATGACCCTTGGAACTTAGTCTTTCTAAGGGTGATGGGGACAGCTCACTGTGCTTTAGGGACTCCATAACAACGTCCAACTAAGGCCGAAATGTGCGAAATGTTTCTCCTGTTCAGGGTAGCACTGTCTAGAGTGGGACCAGACTGATATATCTCCCTGTGGTGGACACGAGTGGCTATCGGGGGCTGCTCTAAGAGTGTCTTATCATCTTCATAGAACTGACTTATTAATGTTAGTTTGTTTTCTGATTGAGCACCTCTATTTTGTGCATCTGAACCCAACATCTCTTCCATTCCTTCCAGGTGTGTCATCCTGTTAGGAACAAATGCAAACGGTAGCCACCAGTAAAGCAAAATGATATAGAATTCTTAAAAAGTAACAATTTATTTTCGACTTTCTAAAAACATGTATATACTGTATAATACATCAACTGCCCTTAAAATCTTTATACAAGGCTAGTACGCTATGTCCATTGGCTCTTATCTGTAGTAATCCAAAGATGGATGTTTGAGGTGTGTGTGTGAATTGGGAGCTGAAATAATTAACTACTTTATATTAGAATATAGAATAATAGAACCACTGGGTATTTTATTTAAAATTGTGATTTTAGAATATAGGGGAATAATGTCACAAGGACACAAGTGGACATTATATGGTTGGATTCATAGTGGTGCCAACAGACACTCCTAAGACTACTCAATACTTGTATGTATAGTATGCTGTTTTCATAATATGTAAAATATTTTAGTATGTCAACAAATAAAGCAATTTATTAACTGTTTAATATGCTTCCTTTCTTGAATTGTCACTTTGAATGACGAGGTTGCACTTCTATTCAATTCCATTGTAAGACCCATATCAGTCTTCAGTACACCTGCACCCAGTGTCTCTCTCAGGTGACCAGTTGTGTTCACTAAAATACAATGTATGTCTCCAGTAACGCAAAACTGAATAGGTATAATGGCCAACATAGTGTTTCGAAAGTAGAAAACAAATTCAAACAACCTTTTATTTTTTAAGACCAATTCTGCAAAAGAGCATATTACAAATATGAGATTTCAAAGGTTGTTTTAATAATTAATTTTTTTATAAGACCTTTTTATTTCAATGCTTTTTTATTATATTAGAGCAGATGACAACAGATCAGTAATTGATGTATAAAACTTTACCATCTTAAAGGGCCTTTCATGGTTCTGTTCACATCTGCAAAGTGAATAAACATTATTAAACGTCATAGAAAAGTATACATCACATTAAGGCTACTAAATAAGGCCATGGAGCTTTGACTCAGGTTGTATAGTATTGTCCCAGGAAGTATAGTGACCGTTCTTCCTTTGGCACAATCACCCTGCCGACATGTTGCATGTTCTGAAATGATAGCTACGCATCAAGTGAGAGAAACTGCATCCCAGGATGTCATCTGACATTGGCTGAAGTTCAAACAATGAGTCACATGTTCAGGATTATCAAGCAGTACTAGGAGGCATCACAGTCCCTATGCTTTTTGATGAGACCTCCATGTTCATTACTCCCATGTTTATCTTTAGTAATAATTTGCTTATATTTTAAAGTGATCCTAAATTTGGTTTATTCCTTTATATGGTTCTATATTACTTCCTTTTCGATTTAGAAATCACTTACTTCATATACATACCAATGTATTTCAGGCTGCCCTCTTTCCTTCACATAAATTTGTACATTTATTTGAAATAATATATTTTGCAATTATTGGAAACTAACAAAAGAGCATCGTTGTACAATAGTTTATTATAACTTGTCTTTTTTTCTTGCAGTACAATGTCTGGAGGAGATGAATTCTCGGTAAGTCCTTTATTCATATGCTGATCTTATTATAGCCAGCTTCATTTTACACCACCCTACAGGTTTGCTCTTTTGAGCCATATTATCATCTGCTCTTTACAAGATTTTGAGTGACAGCGACATTACAGCAAATAGGCCAGGATTTCAATATCTTCATTTTTGGCCAATAATGCTGCATCTGGAAGGCTAGCTAAGGTTATAATTTCAAGGAGCCAATGGGCTGTAGACAATTCCTCAGTTTTTGTGTTCTTACACCACTTGGTCCTATGAGAGCTGGCAACACTCCAGGGTTTCTGTATCTCTTTACTTGTATATTCAGGTATTATTCTTACTAACACGTGTTATTATTGGTCATTTCCATTAATTGTGATTGCTTCATTAGTGCTCACAAAGAGACATGTTGAAATCTTGGCCTGTTGGAACCCTCATAGGACTAAGTTGCTGTACGCTGTGATATTGAAAGCCATATGTGCTACAGACTAACTAAGCCAATTACATGCTAGGGTCTGCATGCTCAACCTTCTCCAAACAAGTTAGGAAGACCCCAGTGATTAATTAGCAATTACTGGCAATCATAAACCATAAGAATGAGATAACAGACCATGGTTGGTAGGTATATTAAAAAAGGTTGATTAACAGGTAAATATTACAAACTTCAGTCTAAAAAATCATTATACTGTAAAAAAAATATATATTTTAATAGAATTCAATTGATAAAAGTTCTTAGTTTTACAATTATCACATATATACCGGTAGTTGTCGTAATTACCGGCTTGCGCATGCGCAATAAGCGCCGAAGTCACTCATTGCGGGGCTCGAAGAAGGGGAGAGGCTTGCAATGAGCTCCAAAGGTGCTCAACGTGAGACTCGCAAGGTAGAGGGGGAAAGGCTCGGAATGGCTTCCGAGGTACGGCTTGAAAAAAAATGGCCGCAAATTTTTTTCAAGCCCGTAACTTGGAAGCCGTTTGGAGGCCGCCAAAATCATTTTCTTACTGTAAATTTACACTGAAGTTTGCAGGTTTTATCTGCCATTCTGATCCACCCACAGAGTGATATTCATTCTTATAGGTGATTATTGTGAATAATTGTCACTTGCCCCTCTGGCTGTATTGTATTCAGTTTCAGCAGCTTATGAAATTGATACGACTGAGCATGATTATACCTCAGGGAGCAATTAAACTAATCAGCCAAGTACTATACATGGTTGTAAATATATACAGGTATACTGCGCTTAATGCTACCCCTTTGAGCGCTGATTCGCTATAGTGCTCTTTTACACTGTAATTCCCCGCTTAGTGCTAATATATGCAATGATTGCCGAAGGCGCTCATTGCGAGCCTCTCCTGTCGTGTACTTTTGGTCCTCTGGCAGAGATATATATTTCTATGTATATGTAGTGAAGTAATAATTATTTATGCAATAAATTAATATACCGTACTTTTAATTATTTTTACTTGATATATGCAGCGAGCAATAGGTTGAAGAGCTAACAATCTGTTTGTATTTTGTGTCTGCATACAATATACATTGTGAGTGTTGGTGTCCTGCTTATAAAGTGTAATGAATGTTCCAAGTGTGCAGTATAAATAGGCTGCGTGCGCGAGGTAAAGCCGTTGGTTTATTGTGTAAAGCGGGATTGTATAGTCGTAATGTTATTAATGTGGTACGTGTCTCGTGAGCGTTTTGCGGCTTTTGTAATAGTGTATGTTGTAGTTCGTAGTGTGATGTGTAAAGTGCTACGCGGTTTGTGCGGTCCGGGGTTGCGAGGCTTGCTGCGCCTGTGGCACTCATCGCCTAAGTCATACGCACCACGCAAAGTGTGTCAACGTCTCGCAGTTTGACAATATTTATGTGTGTGTATATGTGTATATATATATATATATATATATGTGTATATATATATATATATGTGTATATATATATATATGTGTGTATATATATATATATATATATATATATATATATATATATATATATATACAGTGCCTTGCAAAAGTATTTACCCCTCTTGGCATTTTTCATGGGTTTTTTTGCCTCACAACCTGGAATTAACATGGATTGTTTGAGGATTTGCATCATTTAATTTACAGAACATGCCCACAACTGAAAAAGTCAATGTGCATAACTATTCACCCCCTAAAGTCAATACTTTGTAGAGTCACCTTTTGCGGCAATCACAGCTCCAAGTCACTTTGGATAAGTCTCTATGAGCTTGCCACATCTTACCACTGGGATTTTTGCCCATTCCTCCTTGCAAAACTGCTCCAGTTCCTTCAAGTTGGATGGTTTGTGCTTGTGAACAGCAATCTTTAGGTCTGACCACAGATTTTCTATTGGATTGAGGGCTGGGCTTTGACTTGGCCATCCCAACACATTTACATGTCTCCCCTTAAACCACTCAAGTTGTTGCTTTAGCAGTGTGTTTGGGGTCATTGTCCTGCTGGAAGGTGAACCTCCATCCTAGCCTCAAATCACGCACAGAGTGGTACAGGTTTTGCTCAAGAATATCCCTGAATTTAGCACCATCCATCTTTCCCTCAACTCTGACCAGCTTCCCAGAAGGTGTTCTTTGGGTGATGTCATGTGTTGGGTTTGCGCCAGACATAGCGTTTTCTTTGATGGCCGAAAAGTTCCATTTTAGTCTTATCCGACCAGAGCACCTTCCTCCATACATTTTGGGAGTCTCCCACATGCCTTTTCACAAACTCAAAACGTCCCATTTTGTTTTTTGCTTAAAGTAATGGCTTTCTTCTGGCCACTCTGTGATAAAGCCCAACTCTATGGAGCGTCCGGCTTATTGTCGTCCTATGTACAGATACTCCAGTCTCTGCTGTGGAACTCTGCAGCTCCTCCAGGGTTACCTTAGGTCTCTGTGCTGCCTCTCTGATTAATGCCATCCTTGCCCAGTCGGTGCGTTTTGGTGGGCGGACGTCTCTTGGCAGGTTTGCTGTTGTGCCATGTTCTTTCCATTTGGTTATGATAGATTTGATGGTGCTCCTGGGGACCATCAAAGATTTGGATATTTTTGAAAGCATAGATTATAAAAACACTTTTGCATCTAAAAGTTAACAAATTAGGGGCTGTATTTTATTTTTTACTTTCTAAAAGCATTTTCCTTTTTTTTGTTAAGTGTAGTTCTTCAAAAAAGCATATTGCTAAAATAAAGCTACAGTAGCCCTTTAATTGGAAGTTCAAATAAACGGTTGGATTTTAATATATTAGCAGTTGTTCTGGTTTTGATTATTTTTACTTCTTGTTTTTCTTTAAGCTGGAAGATGCTTTAGCTGATCCGGTTCCAGCCAAGAAATCTCAAGTAAACAACCCAAGAGGTGATCAACAGCAGGGTGGGTATCCAGGGTCTAATCCCTGGAGCTCTGGCCCAAGTGCTCCTCCATCTGCCCCAGGTGGAGCACCCCCAAATGCACCCTATGGACAAGGTCCGGCTCCAGCAGGACTTTATCCAGGATTACCAGGTGGGCCACAGCCATCTGCACCTACCCAGCCATATCCAGGTGGACCACAACCAGGAGCACCAGGCCAGCCATATCCTGGTGGGCCTCATCCCTCTGCACCTGCTGGACTTCAACCAGGAGCCCCATCCCAGCCGTATCCAGGTGGACCTCAACCAGGAGCACCATCTCAGCCATATCCAGGTGGATCTCAACCAGGAGCACCATCCCAGCCATATCCAGGTGGACCCCAACCAGGAGGGCCAAGCCAGCCATATCCAGGTGGACCCCAACCAGGAGGGCCAGGCCAGTCATATCCAGGTGGACCCCAACCAGGAGGGCCAGGCCAGTCATATCCAGGTGGACCCCAACCAGGAGGGCCAGGCCAGTCATATCCAGGTGGACCCCAACCAGGAGGGCCAGGCCAGTTATATCCAGGTGGACCCCAACCAGGAGGGCCAGGCCAGTCATATCCAGGTGCACCCCAACCAGGAGGACCAAACAAACCATACCCAGGGGGGCCACAACCAGGAGGGCCAAGCCAGCCATATCCATCAGGTCCTGCTGGACCCAATCCTACGGCCCCAAATGCCCCGTATTCTTCAGGTCCCACTGGGCCTTATCCAGGTGCCCCATCTGGGCAGCATCCAGGTGCACCTACTGGCCCATATCCAGGTGCACCTTCTGGGCAGTATCCCACAGCACCTTATCCTTCAGGTCCTTCTGGGCCAGCTCCTTCACCTGGTGCTCCATATCAAACACCTACTATGCCATATCCATCCCCCTCTGGCCCATATGGTCAGTCAGGTTCTACAGGTCCCTCACAGGTTGGGCCCTTTGGCGCCGGATCATGGGGCTCACCAGGTGGGCAGTATCCTACCCCTCCAAATCTGCCATATCCAGCCAGCATGCCATACCCATCACCAAACCAAGCACCTGGAGCTGCACAATCGGTACCCTGGGGGGCGGTGCCACCAGGTCAATGGGGACCTTCTGCAAACTTCCCAGGAGCTCCTGGACCATATCCCTGAAGCTGTCATTTCCAAAGCCTCCCATTGGAACATCAGTGCCCAATGGCTTTGTAAGTAGGTCCTATGTAACAGTTTTGAGTTTAAGATCACTACAGTATAACTATCCCAAGGTTTTTTGTTTTTTTTAACCCACCTTGCTGTGGAACTTGAACCCCCTTTGCCCTGGGTAGCTGCATGGTTAATAATTACTATAGTGCTCAAGCAATAGAGTTTGTTTAGTAATAAAATTAGTATTGAAAAAGAAATATAGCTTGAAACCTACATTTGAAGATGTTATTCTCTTCATTGGGTCACTAAAGTCACACATTTGGTACCAAATATTTTAAACATTACACAAGTTAAATTATAACACAACATTTAAATATTTAATTTCATATGCAAATATGTTTTACAGTGTTCTCCATTGCTTGTTTGAACTACTTCCTCAGTATTGAGTTTCCTTGTAAACAAATTAGATTTTCATTGGTTCCATTGACGACCTTGGAATTGTAAAAAGCCTACATTAGTAGTAGATGGAAGCTTCCTTGGCATTCATTAGCTTTTGAAGCAGAGTTAAAAAATGGTGGTTCCTACTGCAGAATAATTGCATATAATAGGTAATAAATTAAAGGGACATGGAAATATTTGTTGTTCTTTGTTCTGTCGGCAATAGGGTTTTTGATCATGTACCCCAGTGTGTTTTCTTTTTTCCAAATAAAATATTTATATTACAGTGGTCCTTTTAGTCAAATGTTCTTTCAATTTGTGTACAATCTGCTTTTGGAATAAACAGCTTTATTAAATTGTGATTCAGCAAATTTAAAAGGGCTCTATTTAAGCACATAGCATATTTTTTACAGAAGTTTATAGTTAGTGAAGACCTTGCTTTTGGATAGAAGTTCACTAACTAAAAACTTCTGTAAAAAAAATATGCTATGTGCTTAAATAGAGCCCTTTTTCAAATTTGCCAAATCGCAATTTAATAAGGCTGTAAGTTAGGAATTCGGTATAAATAACTCTAAACAGGGTGTGTCAAGGCATTGCGAGGACGGATATGGACCTCTATGGAAAAATCAATTGTGCCCTCTGCTGGCTGAATTAGGTACAAGCATCAGCAAATAGCAAATTCCCCCCCATAGCAGTTTGCATAGAGATCACAATAATGTTTTATATATTTTAACCTTTGCAGTACTTTTTTTTTCTCATGCAAAAAAAAAAAAAACAGTTAAAAAAATTGAAATGCATGATAGCAAATATGTATTGGTAAAGTACAACCTGAGCCTTATGAAGCCATTCCAAAAGGTTATATATGTATAACTGAAAGGAATGGATTCTGTCCTGATTGGAGCATCCTTTAATAGGGGATGATGGTTTACAGCAGGGGTGTCCAGGTTTGGTCTTTGCATACAGGCCTGGGTTTGAGGATTTCAGGCAATACCAACAAAAGGTAGTTCTATGGATATAGTCTTTCACTCTGAGAGCAGCCTCTTTTAGCTCCCTTGTGCCCTTCACAGGGAGATATATCCTGTAGTATATCAGTCTGATCTCACTCACTAGAGTGATCCAGCCCCAAAATACCAGGCAATTCTACCATGAACAGGAGAAACGGCAAACCCTAGATATTTGTTTCGGCTTTTATTGGGTGTCATCAGTAGGGTGCATCTGGGTTTCCAAAGGCACAGCGAGCAATGAGCCCATGTGTGGAGCCCCCGGTCACCTTTAGGGAGATAAAGCCCCAATGGTCATTTTCAGAAGCAATGCCAACAATAGAGGTGTAGAGTATGAACTATCCTTAATAGGTATTTGTATGGATATGGTCATCCACTCTGAGCAGCCTCTTTTAGCCACTTGTGCTATTCACAGGGAGAAATATCCTGTAGTATATCAGTCTGGGTTTAGTCGACTGTGCCTTAGGGATTAAAGCTGCACCTCACTGACGAGTCCCACAGAGGCTGAAACATACGTCCGGGGTTTGCTGTTTCTCCTGTTCAGGGTAGAATTGCCTGGTATTTTGGGGCTGGACCACGCTAGTGAGTGGGACCAGACTGATATACTACAGGATATTTCTCCATGTGAAGGGCACAAGTGACTAAAAGAGGTTGCTCTCAGAGTGGGTTATCATGTCTATAGGACTAACCTATTAATGTTAGTTCTTTCTCTGCCTAAGCACCTCTACTGTTGGTATTGCTTGCAGAGGTCAGTCAATCAGCATGACTGAAGAAGCAATGATCTCACATGGGTGCAGCACGGATAACCTCAAACCCAGTACCCACCAGGACCGAAATTGGACACCCCTGGTTTACAGGGATATGGAAGGTTTCTGGATTTTACTATGTACATAATACCCCTGTTTATCCATTTACTTTTATTTATTAAATAGTGCTTATAAGCTCTGTTTTACGGACTAAAATTAAACAAATAGTCCCTGTATGGGTCTGCCCACTACAGCATATGCAGACACCGACTCTGTTGTACTTACGGTGCAGTGTCTCATACTAACTAATCGGTGACCATCTCTCAGCAACATTCTCCAATGTGGTCCCTGATAGGCTAGGACACTACTCGGAATATGCAGCTCTACAGAGTTGGTGTCTGCATACGCTGCAGCGGATAGACTACTACAGAAACTATTTATTTAATTTTAGAACCGAGCTTATAAGCACTTCTTGACACAATAAAGTACATAACCGTAAATAGATAAACAGGGATATTATACACCTAATCAGTGGCGTAGCTAGAGCTTTTGCTGCCCAGGGCTACCCCAGAGTTTCACCCTATTCCTCAGGGGCAGCCCCGGGCGGCAAAAGCACACAGACAAACACACAGACATAGACACATACACACTCACTCAGACACAAAAACACTCACTAAGACACTCTGACACGCGCTCACTCTGACACGCGCTCACTCTGACACGCGCTCACTCTGACACGCGCTCACTCTGACACGCGCTCACTCTGACACGCGCGCTCTCTGACACGCACGCACTCTGACACGCACGCACATACTTACACACTTACAGATACTCACAGACACACACTCGCGCACACACTGAGGCATACACTGACACAAACAAATGCGTGAGGGGGTGGCATCAGCAGCAACTGCCCCCCGCACCCAAGGAGGTTACGTCAGGGGCGGTCTGCCGCGTGCCCTGCCCTTCCTATGTTAGTGAACCTAATCACATCCAAAAACCCTCCATATCCCTTTAAGTCCCTCATTTCTTTGCTTTAAACTCTCAGCTTCTCACCAAAATTCCTGAACAATGCACATTGCATTTATTTATGTTTAGATTACTGATAAATACTGGTCATGGGTTAACAACTATTTTTTCTATAATAATAACTTATTAACTGATTTCCCATATTATTTCAGGACCCTTTGCTTTATTGAGAAACACTGCTTGAAGATCTGAAACACTCTGTTATGGATACTACAAGACTGAAGGCTTCACTCACTCACGAGGATTACTGGAGAATTTCAGCCTTGACTATATTACTTTTGTATTGGACTTCTTAGGCGTGATTTTCAGAGTGCAAAATACTCTAATATACAAAGAATAAACAGTATATATATATGATCAGTTTGTATTAATAAACAAGTTTTGTTTCTATTTAGGTGCAAAAATGTTTTAATATATATAGTTGCTATTGTTATTTAGTCCTTCAGTCGTGTTTGACTCTCTGTGACCCTATGGACCAAAACACACCAGGCGCATCTTGTGTCTGGGTGTGCTAATCCATAAGGTTTTCATGGCAAAGATACTGACTTCTCTGATATGACCTACCCATCTTGGGTCACCCTACATGGTATAGCTCAAAGCTTCATTGAGGTACACAAAGCCCGTCGCCACAACAAGGTAGGGATCCAGAAGCGTGTATATATATATATATATATATATATATGAGACATTGTACAGTGTTACATACAGTGTTACAGTTTTATCATAAATATAACTTATTTAATTTATGGTGGACAAAAGAGCAATAGAAGCCCTCCACCGTACAGTAAATATTTACTGCACGGTGGAGGGCTTCTGTCGCTCTTTTGTCCACCATAAATGAACTGATTGTTGTGATAAACTACTTCCTCGAAATATCCCCAATACAAGCTGGGAACCGGACCCACACTCATGATAGGCAGTAACCTTGAAACGGCTGTACTTGGGTGGGATTCCTAGCTTGTGTATAATCCAACCTTAGCTAAGCATATGCTTAAGGGAAGCCATGTTTGAAATGGTTATGGATTGAAAGAGAAAAGCCTTTGTGGGCACATTTGCATGTTCCTGCCTCGGTTCCCAGAATGCAGTGTAATAACTGTATTTCTCGGCATGAAACAAGTTTTTTAACTTGTTTTAGACATTCAAATGTGAACACAAATGTACTATTTATTTAATGTATATATGTCTGTCTGCTTCCAGGTAACATTGAATTGCAGAGACGTACAGTGGATGATATCTAGGTGTCTGTAAACATTTGTAGCATGACAACCTGGCTCCTGGCATTTGTTGAGCCCTGTAAATTGTATCTATTTACAGTATTAAATTTTTATATAAATACTGTATATACATACATACACCAATGACAATAGATTATTCAAAGATTTTAACTTGGGCAAAGTTGCAAAAAATAGCCAACACTGTGTTATAGTTTATCTTATAAGGAATATTGGGTTATTCCCACAAGAAAAATACTTACCTGATAATTTAGTGCATTTCCACATTAAAGGATCACTGTAGTTTGGTAACCCTATCAAAACATTAGTATTTATACAATACAGGGACATAAACACATTTTTATGGAAAATCCTTTATTTACAGTAGTTGACTCTTATCGTGTCATGGGGGTTACATCTTGGACTGCTAACGTGTCTGTGGCTTGAAGAGGAGGGTTATGCTAATCGGGCGTTTCTTTGCCATTGAGTTCAGATGTTAAGTGTGCTATTGGAGATAACATTTTCAACAGAAGTAAATAAAGATCTTATGAAAAGCCACAGTTCATCCCAGACTTGAATCCTTTTAGGAATAAAAGCAAAATATCTGTCATTATTAAAGCATGGCTGAATACAATAGATAAACATGAAATGTTATATTTATTTACTTTTAAAATCATTTTGCATAATATTAAGTCAAGTTCTTCAAAATAGAATACTATAAATATGATGCTGCAGTGGTTTAAAGCCCCACTAAGGTCCCATTTTTACCATATGATTTTTGGAATGATTAAATTGAATAATCTGCAATGTTTTTAGAAAGCAAAAACATAAATAAATAGAATCTTTACATTATAACTTTATGATGCAATTATTCTTTACTTTCACCTAATTATGTCTCCTATTTAACCTAGAAGGGCGTGTCCTTGTCAACTAATGAGCTTTCCATTTGACAAATTGAAAGCACTGGCAGCTTATGAAGCTTCCTTCACATTTAGTCCCCCCCCCCCCACACTGAAGCAAGTTGATCAACAGAAATCAAAATGGTAGATTTCACTGCAGCCTAAATACATATACAATATCATAAATTAAGTTATGATTTTTTTTTTTACGTTCTAAAATATTTTGCCTATTTTGAAGTGTAGTTCTTCAAGAAGAGTATATATTAAATATAGGACTACAGTGGTTCTTTAAAGGACCACCTTATCCACATACAATATCTGCTATTGAAGAACTGCACTGTATGATGTAAACTAAATAAACCCAATCATTATTTATTACCTATATATATTTTATACCTCCATAAGTGTGAACAGTGGCTTCTGTTATTATTTGGCAATCCTTAGTGGCAGTGCTTTCTATAGAAATAGGACATTTCCTGTTTTATGCCTGCCAGCAGTGGCAGCCAGCGGCCACTAGGTGGAGTGGCCGAGATTTTAATACATTTTTTAAGATTAGATTTAGGGGTAGGGTTAGATTTAGTGGTTAGATTTAGGGCCTAGGGTTAGCTTTAGGGATTATATTTATGGGTTCGATTTTGATGCTAGGGTTTTGGTGTTTAAAGTTAGATTTAGGGGTTAGGTATAGGGGTTAGTTTTAGGGGCTAAGGTTAGGGGTTAGATTTAGTGGCTAGGGTAAGATTTAGGTGATAGATGTTAGGGTCAGATTGAAGATGTTATGGATAAATTTAGGGGTTAGGGTAGTGGTAGATGATAATCTTTATACTAACCCGAAATTTACAAAAATCAGCAGCGCCACCTAGTGGCCGCTGGACGCCATTGCTGTCGAGCAGAAAACAGGAAAGATCTGATTAATGGAAATTTCATCAGTCTGCAATGCTGGTAAAGCAGCTAAATAAACAAGACAATGGCTTATCCCAATACAATTTAATTGCATACATAATTCTTATATTAAAAGATGTGTTTATTTTTTAAAAAAAAATATTTTGAAAAAAATGTGTTCATTAAAATCTTCAAAAGTCGTTATTGTAAATATGGAAAAACAATTATTATTAAGGAACAGTATCACTATTAAACATGCACATGATCAACATAATTTGTTAAAAAGTGTTATTGCTGTATGTTATTATTGTGCACTTTTTATCATTTATGTATTTTATAGTTATTGTATCTAAAAAAATTCAGTGGTCAAAAATTTAAAATAACCTATTATTAAAAACTCCACTTGAAAATAGGCAACATGTTTTAATGCAATTTATGGAATCTACCATTTTAATTTCCAGTGATCTACTTCATGAGGTAAGATGAGACATGCTTTAAAACATCAGGTATGATGTTGTATCGATCAGGTAGTGTAAGGGTTACACCCGCTTCACAGTAACAGACCAATCTCCCCGTTTAATGCACCGCAAACAACCGCAAACAGACCCTTTGAACAACCGCAAACTCCCCATTTGTACAAGGTTGGATACCAAGCTAGCCATATCCCGTTCCTTGTCCTCACTGATGTCATTGAAGGTCTCTTCCTAAACCCAGCCCGAAAGGTGACAACAAGCCCCCTGGGACGCCTGCTGTGTTTGGTCTTCCACCTCCTCAAAGCCACCTTCCTCCTCTGACTCCTCTTCTTCAGACTCCTCTCTCTGCGTTGCCCCTGTCTGCATTATTATAAGGTGTGTACTGTTAAGTAGTACTATTCCTATCGGTTTAATCCCTGTTACGTCCACTATTAGGGGACGTGTATATGGCATTGATTTTTGGAACAGGGAGATGGAAAAAGATGCTTGGTCGGACCTCCTACTTCGTATTTGGGGCACTGCACATGCAATGTAATGTGCCACCAGATAGGATTGGTGTATTAAGTTGTACTATTTATTCCTATCAGTTTGATACCTGTTACGTCACCTATCAGGGGACGTGTATATGGCATGGGTTTTTGGAAGCGGGAGATGGAAAAAGATGCTTGGTCGGTCCTCCCACTTCAAATTTGGGGCACTGCGCAGGCAATCTAATGTGCCACCCGATATGAGTGTCACTGTGCACTGGCAAAAGTTGGCAGAGTAGGCGCTATAGGCCTCACACATACACGCCTGTAGGCAGGCAACTGATATTCAATCGATTACAGTCAAAAAAGTGTTATTTTATTTCACTGGACACTACGGTTGCACCAGATATGACGTATCACTGTGCACTGGCAAAATTTGGTAGAGTAGATGCAATAGGCTTCACACACACTCCTGTAGGCAGGCAATTGCTAGCCAATCTATTACAGTCAAAAAAGTGTTGTTTTATTTCACTGAGCACAATATAAGCTGTGAGCCTGACACAGGCAGGCAACTGAAATTAGATTAAAGGAAAAAAGGGTTGTTTTTTTTCAATGTATGGTTCACCAACTATGACTGGTGAAACAGAGCAGAATATTAGCTGTGAGCCTGACACAGGCAGGCAACTGAAATTAGATTACAGGAAAAAAAATGGTTGTTTTCAATGTATGGTACACCACCAGGTATGAGTAGTGAAAATAAGCACAATATAAGCTGTCAGGCAGGCATATGCAATTAGATTACACAGAACAAAATTATAAAATAAAATAAATGATGTTCTAGGGCTTTTTGGGTTGCTGTCCTTGCAGCAGATATCAGATGAGTCCTTCAGGTCTGTAGTGGAAGCTAAATACACAGCCTGGCTATCTATTTCCCTATTAAATCTCCAGCAGGTATACTATCTGTCCTCTCACAACGAATGCAGTTTCAGAATGATTCTAAAATGTATGCTGTCCTTCAGATGGAAGGCCCTGGAAGGGAGTGTATGCTGCTGATTGGCTGGAATGTGTCTGCTGACTGTGAGGTGCAGGGTCAAAGTTTCCTCAATGATAAAGAATAGGGGGAGAACCGAAAAGCGCATGTGTCCGCCGTCCACTGCAAGCGCGAACGAGCCAAAATCGCTGCGAATAGTCCGTGGGCGAACTATTTGCGACATCTCTAGTCAGAAGCTAATATAAACAGGGGAAGGAGCGAACTTGTGAGATTGCGAACAGTTCTAGTGTCAAGTGCAGTTTTATTATAAGTGTAGGAGTTTAAAATGTGGGAGTTCAAAGAAAAGAGGGCAAACTTACAGAAAAGGGAAGAAAAAAAACATATTTTTTATAAAGCTTTACACAAATATAATGTTTTTATTATTGATTTTTTTTTTTCCGCACTGAACTTTAGTAGATGATAATAATGAGTCAGTCTAGTGGCATCCCCACTGAATGTGCATCCTGCCACATGTATGCACTGCTGGAAGCTGATCCAAGGTCCATACCTCTGTGAGGGATGTGAGCATGTTGTCTCTCTGGTAGCTCAAATTGGAGAGGAGAATTTCAGCACTTACTGATATTGCTCCACTTTAGAGGGAGTAAGTGCTCATTGAGCACAGTTTAACCGGACCTAGCATGGAGAGTGAAGCTGGGGCTAGGGAGGATGACAAAGGGGGGTACCGTTAAAAGGGAAAGCACAAGGATCAGGAGGGGGAGGCAGGCCCATTCTGAGGTTGCAAACACCAACAGATTTGCCAGATTGAGTGAAACTGTTGGGAATGTCCATTCAGGAATGGCAATGCCAGATAGAGCTGTTCCCTCTAACAGCCGGGAGAACAATCCTACTGGAGGAGTGGGAGGGCATAGGCAGAGCAACAGCCAGGCTTTGGTGGTAGGGGCCTCTATTATTAGGAAGGTAGATGAGGTGATTTGTCACCCAGATCCCAGCAATCGAACAGTTTGCTGTCTCCTGGGTGCTTGGGTTCATCATGTTGTGGATCAGGTAGATAAATTATTGGGAGGGGCTAGGAATGAACCAGTGGTCTTGGTACATATTGGTACCAATGACCAAGTTAGTGGAAGATGGAGTGTCCTAAAGAATGATTTTAGAGAACTAGGGAATAAGCTGAAGGCAAGGACCTCCAAGGTAGCATTTTCTGAGATACTACCAGTGCCACGTGCTAGCCCAGGGAGACAGATGGAGCTTAGGGAGGTTAATGCGTGGCTAAAGATGTGGTGCACTAAGGAGGGGTTTGGGTTTTAGAGCACTGGGCTGACTTCTCACTTAGGTACAATCTCTATAGCAGGGATGGATTGCACCTTAATGACAAGGGAGCTTTTGTGCTAGGGGATAGGATGGTAGAAAGGCTGGAGGAGCTTTTAAACTAGTAGGTAGGAGAGGGACTAGATGAATGTAATGGGGTAGAACGTGTAGAGGGGATAAGGGATGAATGAACTTCTCATGGGGGAAGAGATGGAGAGAGGGTTAGTATAGTCAATAGGATGGTATTACTAAGTAACTCAAGTACAGTGGCAGGCACTTCAAAACTACAAACTTATAACATAAGATTTATGCTTGCTAATGCCAGAAGCTTGCGAGGAAAAATGGGAGAGTTAGAATTATTAGCAATTATTGAAAAATGGGATTTAATAGGCATTACTGAAATGGGGTGGGATGAATCTCATGACTGGACTGTTTATCTGGATGGTTATAACTAGTGATATCCCGAACAGTTTTTTCGCATGTTCGCGTTTGTAACGAACGGCGAACATATGCGCTTTTCGGTCCGCCCCCTATTCTTTATCATTGAGGAAACTTTGACCCTGCACCTTACAGTCAGCAGACACATTCCAGCCAATCAGCAGCATACACTCCCTTCCAGAGCCTTCCATCTGAATGACAGCCTCCATTTTAGAATCATTCTGTAGCGAGTGCAACCGTAGTGTGCAGTGAAATAAAACAACCGTTTTTTTACTGTAATCGATTGAATATCAGTAGCCTGCTAAAGGCGTGTGTGTGAGGCCTATTGCATCTAGTCTGCCAACTTTTGCCAGTGCACAGTGACACTCATATCTAGTGCAACCGTAGTGTGCAGTGAAATAAAACAACCCTTTTTTTACTGTAATCGATTGAATATCAGTAGCCTGCCTAAAGGCGTGTGTGAGGCCTATTGCATCTAGTCTGCCAACTTTTGCCAGTGCACAGTGACACTCATATCTAGTGCAACCGTAGTGTGCAGTGAAATAAAACAACCCTTTTTTTACTGTAATCGATTGAATATCAGTAGCCTGCCTAAAGGCGTGTGTGTGAGGCCTATTGCATCTAGTCTGCCAACTTTTGCCAGTGCACAGTGACACTCATATCTAGTGCAACCGTAGTGTGCAGTGAAATAAAACAACCCTTTTTTTACTGTAATCGATTGAATATCAGTAGCCTGCCTACAGGCGTGTGTGTGAGGCCTATTGCATCTAGTCTGCCAACTTTTGCCAGTGCATATTGACACTCATATCTGGTGTCACAGTAGCTTGCACGCATAGTACCACTAATCGTAAAAAAAATGACAGGCAGAGGCAGGCCACCCCGCAGGGTCCGTCGTGGTTGTGGTGCTGTGATTCCCTTTGGCCCTAGAATAATGCCCAGTTTTCAGAGGCAACGTACCCTGAACTTGAACAGTTCTGAGGACATGGTTGACTGGCTGACACAGGACACCCAAGCTTCTACAGCTTCCGCTCGGAACAGAGACGCACCATCCTCCTCCAGCTTAGCTTCGGGCACCTCTCCAGTTACCACTCGCCCGCCTGCCGCCACCACCAACACTAGCACCACAGCCGCTTCACTTGATCCGTCAGCAGAGTTATTTAATGAGTGATGCACAAACATTAGTGCCAGAGGATGTAGATAACAGGGATATGTCCCAGTCAGGCAGCATTACACACATGGACGTACGGTCTGATGATGATGATGATGTTGTACCCGGTGCTGCTTCCTTTGTTGAGTTGTCAGATACAAGTGAAGCGGTGCCCGCTATAAGAGAAGAAGAACAGGAGGAAAGTTCAGATGGGGAGACAGAGAGGAGGAGGAGACGAGTTGGAAGCAGCGGGAGGTCGTCAAAAGTAGCTAGTGGCACAGTCAGACAGCATGCATCGGCACCCGGGGTCAGCCAGACAGCACGCCAGTCAGCGCATGCTTTTGCCACCACCAGAATGCCGTCATTGTAGAGCTCAGCAGTGTGGCAATGTTTTCGTGTGTCTGCCTGTGACAACAGTGATGCCATTTGCAACCTGTGCGAAAAGAAACTGAGTCGTGGGAAGTCCAACACCCACCTAGGTACAACTTCTTTGCGAAGGCACATGATGTCACATCACAAACGCCTATGGGATAAACACATGAGTACAAGCAGCACACAAAGTCAAAGCCGCCATCCTCCTCCTGGTCCAGCATCTTCAGCCACGTCAACCACTGTTGCCCTGCTTGCCCCCTCTCAACCATTTGCCACTCTGGGTCTCGCCCTGAGCAGTCCCTGCTTATCTGCCCACAGTCAGGTGTCTGTCAAGGACATGTTTGAGCGTAAGAAGACAATGTCACAAAGTCACCCCCTTGCCCGGCAACTGACAGCTGGCTTGTCTGAACTCTTAGCCCGCCAGCTTTTACCATACAAGCTGGTGGAGTCTGAGGCGTTCAAAAAATGTGTAGCTTTTGGGACACTGCAGTGGAAGGTACCCGGCCGAAATTTCTTTGCACAAAAGGCAATCCCCAACCTGTACTCGATTGTGCAAAAGGAAGTAATGGCATCTCTGGCACACAGTGTTGGGGCAAGGGTCCATCTGACCACGGATACCTGGTCTGCAAAGCATGGTCAGGTCAGGTATATCACCTACACTGCGTATTGGGTAAACCTGGTGACGGCTGCCAAGCATGGAATACGTGGCTCTGCAGAGGAGTTGGTGACACCGCCACGACTTGCAGGCAGGCCTGCTGCCACCTCCTCTACTCCTCCTACTCCATCCTCTTCCATAACCTCCTCGGCTGAGTCCTCTTCTGCTGCTGCTATGTCTTGCTCCACATCAACGGCACCCCCCCAGCTCCACAGGTACTATTCCACATCCCGGATACGGCAGTGTCACGCCATCTTGGGGTTGACTTCCCTGAAAGCAGAGAGTCACACCGGACCAGTACTCCTGTCCGCCCTGTACGCACAGGTGAATCAGTGGCTGACTCCGCACCAACTGGAGATCGGCAAAGTGGTTTGTGACAACGGAAGAAATTTGTTGGCGGCATTGAATTTGGGCAAGTTGACACATGTGCCGTGCATGGCACATGTGTATAATCTGATTATAAAACGCTTTGTGCATAAGCACCCAGGCTTACAGGACGTCCTGACGCAGGCCAGGAAGGTGTGTGCCCATTTCAGGCGTTCCTACATGGCCATGGCCCACTTTACAGATATCCAGCGGAGAAACAACATGCCAGCGAGGCGCTTGATTTTAGACAGCCCGACACGTTGGAATTCAACACTCCTAATGTTCGACCGCCTGCTCCAACAAGAAAAGGCCGTTAACGAGTATTTGTATGACCGGGGTGCTAGGACAGCCTCTGCAGAGCTGGGGATTTTTTTGCCACGTTACTGTACGCTCATTCGCAATGCCTGTAGACTTATGCATCCTTTTGAGGAGGTGACAAACCTGGTCAGTCGCACCCAGGGCACCATCAGCGACATCATACCATTTGTTTTCTTCCTGGAGCGTGCCCTGCGAAGAGTGCTGGATCAGGCCGTAGATGAGCGTGAAGAGGAAGAGGAAGAGTTGTGGTCACCATCACTGCCAGAAACAGCCTTATCAGCATCGCTTGCTGGACCTGCGTCAACGCTGGAAGAGGATTGTGAGGAAGAGGAGTCAGAGGAGGAAGGAGGAGGAAGACCAACCACAACAGGCATCCCAGGGTGCTCGTTGTCACCTATCTGGTACCGGTGGTGTTGTACGTGGCTGGGGGGAAGAACATACCTTCAGTGAGATCACTGAGGACGAGGAACAGGACATGACTAGCTCGGCATCCAACCTTGTGCAAATGGGGTCTTTCATGCTGTCGTGCCTGTTGAGGGACCCTCGTATAAAAAGGAGGAAGGAGAACGACCTGTACTGGGTGTCCACGCTACTAGACCCCCGGTATAAGCAGAAAGTGCCTGAAATGTTACCGAATTACCACAAGTTGGAAAGGATGCAGCACTACCAAAATAAATTAAAAAGTATGCTTTACACAGTGTTTAAGGGTGATGTCACAGCACAAAGGCAATCTAACAGCGGAAGAGGTGAACATAATCCTCCTCGTCCTACAACCACGCCGACAAGGAGAGGACGCTTTACAGACGTGTTGTTGATGGAGGACATGCAGAGCTTTTTAAGTCCTATGCATCGTCACAGCCCTTCGGGGTCCACCCTCAGAGAACGACTCGACCGTCAGGTAACAGACTACCTCACCATAACTACAGATATCGACACTATGAGGAGCGATGAACCCCTTGACTACTGGGTGTGCACGCTTGCCCGGTGGCCTGAGCTATCCCAATTTGCCATAGAACTTCTGTCCTGCCCCGCTTCAAGTGTCCTGTCAGAAAGGACCTTCAGTGCAGCAGGAGGTTTTGTCACTGATAAGAGAAGTCGCCTAGGTCAAAAAAGTCTAGATTACCTCACCTTTATTAAGATGAATGAGGGATGGATCCCGAAGGGACTGACAGTGGGTGATACATTCGATAAAAAAAGGCCTGATAGATAAACTGCCTTGAGCTAATAATGGTCCACAAACTAACATCAATTTTTCTGGTCGCTGCAACAATACCTAATTTTTGCATTTAAATTCTTTTATTGTCAGAAGGCGTACAGCATGTAATGAAAAATAAAGCATTTTTGAACAGTCTTGCATAACAGTTGTGCAAAAATACATATTTACAATAAAGACATTTTGTGAAAGTTAGATGGTTATTCCTTCTTATTTTTACTTTTTATGTTAATAATTTTTCTTATTTTTTACTGTGATTGCAATTTAAGAGATACCTAAAACATGGTAAAACAGACAATAGTAAAGAGTATATCTTCAGGGAACACCAAAGTCCTATTAGCTATCATCCCTCCAGCAGTATTATCTTATTATTTACAATATCTAACCTGGGCAATCACCCTTGGGTTACCCTAGGGCAGGCTTCAGTGAGCGACCTCTCCTTTCCTGGGATGATTTTGCCGCTGGTTGCTTCTGAAGGGTCTCCAGGGCTCCCCCACTCCGGTCCTTCCCCCAGTGTCGCTTCAACCAGTAACAAATGTTTTATATTTGTAAAGCGACCCAATGATCCCCCTTGATAGAGGTTTATCTTTACAAATTTTGGAGAACCAATTTAAGACCGGTGTCCCCTGTTTCTGGGTCAGGGAGTGTGTGAAATGCCTCAGCCTACAGTAATTGTAATGTTCTGACAGCGGAAGCTCATGCTTGTCCCTCAGTTCCTCACAGGTGAGCATCTGGCCCTTTACTAACCAGTCTCCCAGTCTATCTAGATTCCTTGACCTCCACCAGTGTTGTGATGTTGTGCTCATGTGTTTCGGGGCCTGAGGGTGGTCAAGAATTGGGGTCATTTGGGTGGATCCAGGGAACAAACCTGTGTGTTTCTTGGCCCATTTCCAGTATGATAGTGAGTGTCTGATTAGGGGGTTTGGTGAGTTTTTAAGGCTCTGAGGCAATTCTGATAGCCAAGCCACCTTGTCCCAGGTTAAGGGCCTTAAAGTGTGGTTCTCTAAATACACACAGGCCGGTTGATGACATATAGAATGTGCTATTGGGAGGAAAGATAGGTGACGGAACAGGTATTAAACTGATAGGAATAAATAGTACAACTTAATACACCACTCCTATCTGGTGGCACCTTAGATTGCACGCGCAGTGCCCAAAATTCGAAGTGGGAGGTCCGACCAAGCATCTTTTTCCATCTCCCTCTCCAAAAATCCATGCCATATACACGTCCCCTGATAGGTGACGTAACAGGTATTAAACTGATAGGAATGAGTAGTACAACTTAATACACCACTCCTATCTGGCGGCACATTACATTGCACGTGCAGTGCCCCAAATTCGAAGTAGGAGGTCCGACCAAGCATCTTTTTCCATCTCCCTGTTCCAAAAATCCATGCCATATACATGTCCCCTGATAGGTGACGTAACAGGTATTAAACTGATAGGAATAAGTAGTACAACTTAATACACCACTCCTATCTGGTGGCACCTTAGATTGCACGTGCAGTGCCCCAAATTTGAAGTAGGAGGTCCGACCAAGCATCTTTTTCCATCTCCCTGTTCCAAAAATCCATGCCATATACACGTCCCCTAATAGTGGACGTAACAGGGATTAAACCGATAGGAATAGTACTACTTAACAGTACACACCTTATAATAATGCAGACAGAGGCAACGCGTATAATCTTCCATGCTGTGCAGTGGAAGCCCCCAGACTCTGACCTGTGTATAATCTTCCATGCTGGGCAGTGGAAGCCCCCAGACTCTGACCTGTATATAATATTCCATGCTGGGCAGATGAAGCCCCCAGACTCGGACCTGTGTATAATCTTCCATGCTGGGCAGTGGAAGCCCCCAGACTCTGACCTGTGTATAATATTCCATGCTGGGCAGTGAAAGCCCCCAGACTCTGACCTGTGTATAATCTTTCATGCTGGGCAGTGGAAGCCCCCAGACTCTGACCTGTGTATAATCTTCCATGCTGGGCAGTGGAAGCCCCCAGACTCTGACCTGTGTATAATCTTCCATGCTGGGCAGTGGAAGCCCCCAGACTCTGACCTGTATATAATCTTCCATGCTGGGCAGTGGAAGCCCCCAGACTCTGGGAGTCTGAAGAAGAGGAGTCAGAGGAGGAAGGTGGCTTTGAGGAGGTGGAAGACCAAACACAACAGGCGTCCCAGGGGGCTTGTTGTCCCCTTTCGGGGACCCTTGGTGGCTGGGTGGAGGAAGAGACCTTCAATGACATCAGTGAGGACAAGGAACGGGACATGGCTAGCTTGGTATCCAACCTTGTGCAAATGGGGAGTTTGCGGTTGTGCAAATGGACTGTTTGTGGTTGTTTGCGGTGCGTTAAACGGGGAGTTTGGTCTGTCACTGTGAAGCGGGCCTAACCCTTACACTACCTGATCGATACAACATCATACCTGATGTTTTAAAGCACGTTATTCCAAACAATTTAGGAATGTTAGGTGATTTGACTCTGCATCAACTATGTAATTTTCCGTGGGAGTTTTGCCATGGATCCCCCTCCGGCATTCCACATTCCAGGTGTTAGTCCCCTTGAAACAACTTTCCCATCACTATTATAGCCAGAAAGAGTCCCTGTGGGTTTTGAAATTCGCCTGCCCATTGAAGTCTATGGCGGTTTGCAAATGTTCGTCCGAAAATGTGATGTTCGCGACATCACTAGTTATAACCTATTTAGGAAAAGATAGGAACAATGGTAAAAGAGGAGGAGGGATTTGTCTGTATGTTAAGCCTGAATTTAAGCCTATAGTCAGAGAAGATATTTATGGTGCAACTAGCGGTAATATTGAATGTTTGTGGGTAGAGTTAAATAGTGAAGGAGCACATTCAAGAATAATATTGGTTTAAGCATGCTATAAACCCCCAAAAATAATTGAAAGTGAGGAAATACAATTATTGTTACAGATTGGAAATGTAGCTAAACATGGGCAAGTTCTAATAATGGTAGATTTTAACTACCCTGAAATAAACTGGATGAGTGAACCAGCAGTTGTCTCGGTTATCCGAGGAATAAGTGCGACAGTGGCAATAGTTTAAAATTTCTCCCTGGGTCATTGAGAATCATTTCTAAATCAAATAAATGGGAAAACCAAAGCAGAGCCTTCCTTTATATGGCATAACAGATCACCTCCCTAAGAAAATTCCAAATCCCCCCAGGCAAGAAAATTTGTCAGACTCCCATCTGATTCCGAAGGTAACAGGATTCAGGGAGATCATACCCAAGGTTAAATCTATCAGACTTTCACTGGCTAAATTTCACCGTCTGCTGCAACACCGCCTTTCCTTGGCTGTGAAAGAACTAAAGCAAGATCTTCTAGATTTAGGTCAACGAACCCAAGCTTTAGAGTCTGTTATATATCAAATCATTGAAACGCAAACTCAAGACCGGGTTGGGATCTCTGCCTATTCTACCCAAATCTTGAACCTCTAAACAAGGCTGGAGGACCTAGACAATAGGTCGAGCAGCAAAACATAGGCCTGAGAGGGGTCCTACAGCCATTCCGGACCTTATTTCATACCTAAAAGCAGTGTTTAATTCAATCTGGGAATGCCAGGGAAATTGAATGGGCACACCTTAAGATATGATCCTCTGTTTTCTTCGTCAAAACAAGGGATTTATTACTACAGACGGCAAGAAAATTAACCTCCATCACAGACCCAGATGGTGGGCCTCTCCAAGCCTACTCTGATTTGGCTCCAACTACTTTATTTAAGTGCAAGCAGCTGAAGCCTGCCCTTCTGATTCTGACAAGAAATCATATTAAGTATAGATGGGGCTTCCCTTTCAGCATGCTTCAAACTCATATACCGTACACTCATTAGAAGAATGTTGCACGATCCTTCAACATTTTGGGTCTTCTACAAGAGGGGGAGCTACCTGTTCATCAGGTCGGCCCGTCCTCTCAAAGGCTGAACAAGGAATGGTCTGAGATTCCTCTACCCAAGCTTCAGAGACGTCAGCGTTCAGGAAGAGATACTCTTCTACCAGCTACTGAATCCAGCTCTTCAGTTGACTGAGACAACTATAATGTACTGTCTTTTCTGTTTTCTCATGCAGGACTCTGGGACAAGCTAAAGAATATTCACACTCTACTTAATGTTGTAAATGCTTTTACTAGGGCTCTGTGACACTTATTGGGTCATGTAGGGCTATCTAAAAGTATAATATGTTCTGGCTGGCTAAGCATAGGGACCCAAGATTAGAAATGTAGTACTGCTAACTAAGGGCGATTTATATATACAATTAAAAGTTTAATGTTAGGCTCTATTGGTCCCTCCTGATGCATTAAGTAATAGATGGTTCATAGCTGTGCTCTTATGTGGAGTGTCAAAGGTTCTATGCGGCTAGCGCTATGTATTATGGCAGGCAGTGGTGTTAAAAGTGTCGCCTAGGTTGACTCTTGACCGAATAGCCCACAGGGTTGCAAGTACAATAGCTAACTAGTAGCTAACTAAATATTTGTCTGACAAATAATCTCATGTTACAACTCCAAGTTTCACAACCTATTATTATTATTATCTTTTATTTGTATCGCGCCAACATATTCCGTAGCGCAGTACAGGAGATAAGAACAAGGGAAATACAAGTTTAACAAATTCAAAAGTTGAAGGGCCCTGTTTTGTGGTTAGAATTTTAGCAGAAAGTGCTTTATCCCAAAGCACCCTACAAGACTGGAAACTCGCTACTTACAATCTAAAGGGAATAAAAGGTCAGAGAACTGGGGAAGAGTAACATATAAGGAATAGCAAGGGTCAGGAAGCAAGTGAAAGATATAAATAGTTTTATTTTAGAGGGAGAGGGAGCTCACCTACTATGTTGGTATTGAAATATATACTGTGGATTGTTCCATTACCTACTCCTCGGCACTAAGGTGCCTAATGTATGTCTAGGAGGTTTAATAACTATCACATATATAGTTGTGAGCAATACGGGTTGTTGCTAACGCTTGCAACTGCAGCCCACACTGCGCCGAAGGGGCTCACTGCGCTGGTTAAGATGAGTGCCATAGGTGCTCATCCCTACGACCTGCAGAACTACACATCAACACAAAACCCAATGACACAATTCAGAATGCATGACCCGGGGCACTTAGAGAATACGAAGTTAATGGCCGAACCACGCACATACAAAAACAACAATAACACCATTTAAATTTAAAAAAAAAACATCACTCACAGCACGGGGTGACACCCATGACATCTGGGAGTGAGGTTGCACGACAATTTACTCACAATTTGACGAGTTTCGGCATACGGAAATCGCCTGAGCGACAAAAAAAATGCAGTCCGAACAAAAAAACGAGACTACACCACCCAAAAATTTGCAAAACACACCAGACACATAAGACTTTTACACAAGAATGTACAAGGTATAAAATACACTATTAGGGAGGACGCAAAATGCTCCACACCCACGTAACACATACACAATCGCCGCCATTTAAACAAACGCACGCAGCCTATTTATACTACACACTTCAAATGTACATTGTATGCTGCGTGAAAATCAAAACAGATTGTTAACTCTTCAGGATGTTGCTTGCTGCATATACTAATTACAATTATGTAAAGTATATTCATTTTTGATTTGATTAATTAATTAATTAGCATTAAAAAATACATCTACAGAAAAAAAAACAGGCAAGAGGAACGCAATAAACGCCGAAAGCATTCATCCCCCTGACTCACACTGTGCGCCGAGAGTGCTCAGAGGAGCAACAAAACACCAGGGGAGAGGCTCGCATTCAGCACCAAAGGCGCTCAGCGCGGCCCTAGCAAAGGGCGCCTATTGGCCTCACATGACTAAAAATACACCAACCCAGAGCCTCGCAATCAGCGCCAAAGGTACTCAGACAAACAAAAACCTTACTTTGTATGCCAAACAGCATTACCTGCCTTACAATTTTATGACCGTCATTTTTTGACGGGCAATTCGCTAGTCACATATATAGCAGTGGATCTTGCGAATGTCCGGAACGTTTGCAATGTTGGTAATGCAGTTGTGACCTCGCAAAGCGAGTTGAGCCTGCGTCGCTGTCACACATGCGAGCAAGGCGAATTGATACGAAGCAGCGGCACAGCACTTAGGCTGCAATGAGCGCAGAAGGTTCTTATTGCAGCCAGCGCACCATCACACATGCGAGCCTCGCGAAGCATCCGTGCAACACTTAGGCTGCAAAGAGCACCAAAGGCGCTCATTGCAGCCAGTGGCGCTGTCACACATGCGAGCCTCGCAAAGCACTTAGCGGCGCCGTCACACATGCGAGCCTCGCAGCACTGTTCAAGCACGTAACTCTAAAAACCCACCAAAACAAAAAAAAACATGAACAAAAAATGATAACACATTCACACACAGTACAGGGGGAGACACAGGAAGCCTGGGAGTGAGGTTGCAAGTGAAATACACCCATATTTGCCGATTTTCATCACTTCAAAATTGCATAAGCGAGGGAAGAAATGGCAGATGAAAAACGCAAATTTTCAGAAACCGCATGGAAACGAGGCTCAGCAACGCCAGGGGAGCAAAACGTAGAAAATACACAACGCTTAAGACTAACACTTACACGAACAACGCCAGGCACACGGGACTTTAAAAATAAAACCAATGGCAGTTACCATGCGCCATGCAAACATTCAGCAGACACACACAGGAGAAAGACACGGGGAAGGGGGGAAGGGACAGGGGGGAGATGGTGGAAAGAGACACATGGCATTCCCCAGCACAAAACTTGCAGGTTAATGAGCGTCCCGTACAGTAGGCAAGAGGAAAGGCTCACAATGATCACTGCGAGCGGGAGAGGCTTGCAATGAGCATCGAAGGCGCTCAGCATGGGGCTTGCGTCAAGCTCCGAAGGTGATCAGTGCAAAGCAGAAAACTTGAAGTACACGCGGGCAGAAGCTCGCAATGAGCACCAAAGGTGCTCAGAGGACCAAAAGCCTCACATTGTGTAGCAAACAGCATTGCCAGTCATACAATTTTAATCCCATAATTTTTAATGGGCAAGTCCCAAGTCACTATAAAAGTTGTGCATCTGCGGGGCTGTTTGTAACCCTTGCAATGTTGGTAACGCACTTGCGGCCCATAGGGCTGCAACTGCGAGCCTAGCAAAGCGAGGCGAGTCGTTGAAGCGGGACTTAGGCTGCGCCGTTTGCTGCCCAAAGGCGGGCAATTTCCTAGTGACTTCATATTATGCGTTTAGATAATGAATGCATTTATTTGTTGTTCCTTCTCTTATCGTCCACAGCATTGGAGCTATACCATCCTTTCTTTGTTCACAGATAAAGACTAACAGCACAGACTCTTTGATAAGGTGGTCCGTGTTCCCGATACTGTCTCCTCACCATGTTAAGTACATTAGTAAGGACACCATGCAAAACACTGACAGATCAACATGACTAATACAGAAATTACATTTATAACCCATAATGTCAGAGGCGAGAGGCCTTTCTTACTTACAAACCATTACGCCCTACAGTCATTCTTCTACAAGAAACGCATTTTGTGCGGAAATAGGATGTATAAATATCTTTCAAAATGTTACCCCACCTTCTTTGTGACCAATCACTCTACCAAGAGAGCTGGGAAAGCAATTCCTTTGCATAAGGATTTCCCCTTTATAATTGAACAACAAAAAAATAGATGCTGATGGCCATTTCGTGATCCTGATCGGATCCTTATTTGGGAATAAAATGTCTATAATCTCTATATACTCCCCTACATAAATACCCCACAAGATCTTACTTAAACTATTAAACTGCATACAATCTCATGACCTGGGGAGAGTTATAGTTGGAGGAGACCTAAATCTTGTCCTGTCCGCATTTGACAGATCAGAGCTGGGGCGGAACAATCGGCTCACTAATAAGCAATTGCAAATGTTTGCCCCACTGGATGAGCTCCACCTGGTCGACGCCTGGAGAGCAATACATTCAAATGAGAGGGACTATACATTTTATTCAGCAGTTCATAAGACTTATTTTAGAATTGATAGTTTTCTAATTGACTCTGCACTCTCGGATTGTATATCTGAGTAGAGAATCCATTCATGCTCCTGGTCAGATCATTCTCTTGTTAGCTGTACTCTTGACATGGGGGCGGCCTTTAGATTGCATATTCTTGGCACCTAAGTGATATGCTACTGTCGACCCCTCAATTTAAAGAACAAATAGCTAAAGACATTGAACTTAACGTTTTTGCAAATTCTATACCGGAATCAGATGCGGGCTGGGTTTGGGTAGAACACAAGTAGTTTGTAAGAGGCTCATGCATAAAGCTAGCTACAGCATACAAGAAAGCCGAAAAGGCCAGGGAAAGCCTCTTAAGGAGAAATGTCAGTGATTTCGAGACAGAAAACCAGAAAATTCATTCCGAGGAGTTGCGCCTGAGAATAGATAAGACCAGGTTAGAGCTAGACCTTGTTCTTTTGGACCAGACAAAAAAAGCTATGCGGTGGATACAACCATCTGTGTTATGCCAAAGCTAACAAACCTGATGCACTACTAGCCAGGAAATTAAAGTAAAAATCCAATCAATCAAAAATCTTTAAGGTAAAACAGACCTTAGGCATACCAACCACCAGTCCATCCCAAAATTTCATATCATGGTCAATGGCCACAAAGTTCCACCTGAGCTAAACCGAGCAAACCTTGTAATTTTTTTCCAAAAGATGGCAAGGACCCGTTAAATGTGCAGAATTACTGACCTATTTCCCTGCTCAATAGGGATATTAAGATTCTAGCTGAATTTATGACAAACAGAATAAATACTTTCCTCTCTAGGTTAATCCACAAGGACCAGGTGGGGTTTATTCCAAACAGACAAGCAGGGAATAATGTGAGGAGGGTGTTAAATATCTTACATCTGTCCAAGCAGAGCCATATCCCTATGTGCCTTCTAGCGCTAGATATAGAAAAGGTTTTTGATTCGGTTGAATGGACTTACCTTTGGGCAATACTGAGCAAATTTGGCTTCCCAGAGCAATTTTTGAACCTATTATAATGAATGAGCCATAGGCTTACCTAAGGCAACCAAGAGACAACTTTCCATCCATCAGTATTAAAAAAGGCACTATACAGTGCTGTTGGCCTAAACAATCAGGTCTACTACAGACATCAAAGGCATGATGGTTGGCCTACATCACCTGAAATGCTCCTTTTTTGCAGACAACCTATTTTGCTCACTGACTGACCCAGTTGTCTCGGTCCCAGCCCTACTTCAAATTCTAGATGACTTTTATAAGGTGTCAGGTTTAAAATTAAACATGGAAAAGACTGAAGCTTTAAGCATTTCCCTAACAGAGAAACAAAAATATTGCTTTTTGTGGCCTAATTCGCATATTAGGTACTTAGGAGTAAACATCACTCACTCAGTTTCAGACATCTATAAAGCTAATTATCCTCCATTTTTTTGAGAACTATATAAAGATATCCAGACTTGGTCAAAAGGTAGAATCTCTTGACTGGGGCCAATGAATGCGGTCAAGATGAACATTTTACCTCGATCACTATATTTATTTCATACTCTTCCCATACCTATATAGTCACAAAATCTGGAAAATTGCAAACGGCAGATTTTCGAATTTATCTGGGATAACAAGCCCCACAGGATCGCTAAATAAGAGATTTGTAGACAGAGGCTGAAGGGGGTTTATCATGCCCAAACTTGAGATTATACTTTAAAGCTGCTCAATTGGCTTTTATCCCTTAAGCCCACTCAACACCAACCTTTGTGGATGTTTCTAGAAAACAGATCTATGCACCCTTATTCTTGGGAGAATTTGGTGTGGTTTCCCAAGCATAAAATACCTCTGGGGAAGATAGAAAATCCCTTCATCAAACATATGGTTTTGGGCTACTTTAAAACATGCTCTATCCCCTGCACCTCCTGCACTTACCGCATTGATTCCCCATCCCAACTTTACTTCAACCCTCTACTTAGATTCCCTTTTCTGGTGGAAAGCAAATGGCTTCCTGAGACCGGGAGCCTGGTTTAGTGAAGACAACTTGTTATGTTTCAATAAGTTAAAAGACAAACTTAATTCCCCCCCACCACCACCATCCCTCCAGGAATACTTTAACTTTTGTAAACTATTTCATCATGCGAGTATGATAAAAAAAGATATTGGCCCTCCGAGGGTAAATTTTGGTTTATTAGATGTTTCCTCTTCCTAAAAATATGGTGAGTCTGCTATATAATGTATTTAATGCTGGTACCTCAGATCAAAAAGTTAAGTACATGGTAAATTGGGAGGAAAACCTGGGCCATGTGAGAGAGAAAGAGGCATGGTCTTCTACATGGAGAAATCTATCCAAGGGGTCCTATAACTAAAGCATCTTGGAGACATCTATTAAAGTGTTACATAGGACATACATTACCCCCAAAAGACTACACGTATGGAAAGCCAATGCGAACCCAGCGTGTTTCAGGGGGTGCTCAGAAGTGGGCTAGTTCTACCATATATGGTGGGCTTGCCCTTTAAAGGTATATGCAAGTGAGGTGGGTTTTGAATGCATCCTGTAGAATGCATCATAACCCACCTAGAAAAAAATGTTTGCATGAAAAAAACATTTTTGCAAAAAAAATAAAATGTGCTGGAGGTGATGTAGACACCCCCATAAATGGCACTGAGCATATCGGGTACTTCATTAAAGAAATGTAGCCGATATAAAAGCTGCTGATTGGCTAAAGGAAAGGAAAGTGTATAAAATCATGTGACTTCCCACAGTAGGGAAAACTTCAAGTGTTAACTGAGCATGCCTGCACAATCACTGGGGCAATTCACTGGGGCTGGGGGAGCTAATGACGCAAATCACTGGGGGGGGGTTGGGGTGATGGGCCAATTCACTAGGGCTGGGAGAATTTTCGCCTAGGATGTAGATAAAACAATGGGTATTACAGGAGAGGAGAGCTGCCAGCACAATCCCCAGACCAAAAAGATACAGTGTATTATGTATGGGAAATTTCAGGGGGTGTCAACATTGATAGAAAAACATTTACAAATGCAAGAAATTCAGCAAACTTTAGGGTAACTGTTTAAATGTTTATTTTGGTATTTTGCACATTTTTTTTCATCAACGGCTAATTCTCCTCTATCAGATGCATTCCTAATCCAGCTCACTTGCATATACCTTTAACAAATTTAAATATACTATCTAATTTCTTAGCTATCTGGAGCTCCTGGCTCCCCTCACCCCTTAGCTTAAAAAGTAGGAACCCCAGCCGGACCTAGCTTGTTTGGTGACCCACGGAGGAGGCAGGATCGAGGACTTTACTCGGATTTAGATACCTTCTGGAAGGAGGTAGGCTTTTTCGTAATCTTTGGTGTTAAAATCCTTCATAACAGCTATTAAACGGTTTGCTATGGCCCCCCTTACAGTTTTTTTTTTTCTTTAATAATGTTTAATTACATGTTTGAATGGTGAGCTACATAAAATTCCCCCCAAAATTTGTTGAGCGACAGAACAAACTTCTGAAAGGTACTCAGTAATATGGTTATTATTGTTTTATCCTATGATACCTGGTCAAATTTAGCGAATTCTTACCATTAGGCGATGAGAAAAATAAAACTGTAAGGGACCAACAAAAACTCTTAATTTTAAAAGGGCAGATTTTAACGGTCTAAGAGCAGCAATACAAAGTATAGACTGTGACAGAGAACTGATAGGTAAAAATACTGAACATAAATGGACAATGTTCAATAGTTACTAATTATACATACTTATCACCATATACCATATGGGAATAAAAGTAAAAGGAGTAAATCACAACCCATGTGGCTTAATAATGATTTAAAGATCAAGATACAGAGTAAAAAACAGGCATTTAAATTATACAAACAAGAGGGGACAGAGACTGCTTTACAGGAGTACAAGGAAACCAACAAGGCTTGCAAAAGGGCTATTAGACTGGCTAAAATAGAAAATGAAAAGTTAGTTGCAAAGGAGAATAACATTTTTAAGTATATTAATGGGAAGAAGGTGAGGAGGGAAGCTATAGGAGCATTACAACACAGGCCATCTGAAAATTAGTGACCAGGAAAAGGCAGATGATCTAAATAGGTTCTTTTCTTCGGTATATACAAGTGAGGTACCAGTGGTTGGGACACTGCAACATAATGGGGCTACACTACCTTTGCCAAATTGGTTAACGCAGGAAGTAATCCAAAAGTGGTTGGAAAAAATAAATGTTAATAAAGCCCCAGGTCCTGATGGAATACATCCAAGGGTACTGAGGGAACTGGGCTCTGTAATAGCCAAACCATTATATTTAATTAGATTTACTCAACACAGGGTCTCTACCAGATGACTGGAGAAAGGCAGAGGTGATACCTATATTTAAGAAGGGAGCAAGAGCAAACTGGGGAATTATAGACCAGTGAGCCTCACTTCTGTAGTGGGAAAGCTTTTAGAAGGGTTAATAAGGTATAATATACAATAATATGTCTATTTGGACAGCATTATAAGTAGGACCCAACATGGATTTATGAGGGATAGGTCATGTCAAACAAATCTAATTAGATTCTATGAGGAGGATAGTAGGAACCTGGATCAAGGCAACTCAGTGGATGTAGTCTTTTTGGATTTTGCAAAGGTTTTTGATACAGTGCCACATGGGAGACTATTGTGCAAACTAAGGGATACAGGGATTGTAGTAAATATCTGCTCATGGATTGAGAACTGGCTAAAAGACAGGAAGCAAAGGGTTGTGTTAAATGGAACATACTCAGATTGGTCTAATGTGGTAAGTGGGGTTCCTCAGGGTTCAGTATTAGGTCTTCTCATTTTTAACATATTTAGTAATGACGTAGAAGTAGGATTGGAGTGTGGTGTCTCCGTTTTTGCTGATGACAAAGTTGTGCAAGGTAATTCAATCAGATAATGATGTACTTTTCATAAAATAGAGGAATGGGAGACATAATAGCAGATGAGATTTAATACAAATAAATGTAAAGTTATGCATCTGGGATGGAAAAATAGCCATGGAATTTATAATCTTAATGGAGCAAATCTAGGGGTATCAGATATTGAAAGGAATTTGGGAGTACTTGTGGACAACCACCTAGGTAACAGCGCTCAATGCCTAGCAGCAGCTGCAAAGGCAAATACAATATTAGTATGTATTAAGAATGGTATAGAAGCAAGGGAAGCAAATATAATTCTGCCACTATACAAATCTCTAGTACGCCCTCATTTGGAATATGGAGTACAATTTTGGGCACCACTTCATAAAAATGACATTGTAAAGCTGGAAGAGGTACAAAGAAGGGTTGCAAAACTAATAAGGGGAATGGAGGGCCTAATTTATGAAGAAGGACTAACCAAATTAAACTTATTTTCTCTAGAAAATAAGCGCCTAAGAGGGGGTATGATTACATTTTATAAACACATCCAGGGTCAGTAAAAAAGCTTTGTCAAGTGAGCTTTTTGTGCCGAGAGGTTTTCAACTGACAAGAGGACATCTTTTGAGGTTAGAAGTAAAAATATTACACCTTAAAGCAAGAAAAGGGTTCTTCAGAATAAGGGTGGTTAATCTTTGGAATTCTCTACCAAAGGAGGTGGTGACTGCAGATTTGATAGATAACTTTAAAAAGGGACTATAAAGGGTATATATTTTTGATTAAAAAGTGCATTCAGGGTTATGTAACTATGTACGTGGAAGAGAGAAGTCAGGCAAGGGTGCAGCCTCAGCCCCACTGTGTTCAGCATGAACCATCTACCCAGGGTGCCGGACAAATCCAAAGCATCAGGTCCTTTATTACATGGGACCAAGATCCATCGTCTGCTCTATGTGGATGACCTGCTCTCTACCCAACTGCTGAGGGTCTACAAGAAATACTGAACATACTAGAATCCTACTATGAGTCCTGGGTCTTCTTCTAAAAAGACCAACAAATCTGAAAAAAAAACAAATAGAACATATAAATTACTCATATCTTGTTCACCATAATTGCATCAGGAAGCTTTGAACAAGCCATAGCTAAGCTTAAAGAAAAAGCATGCAAAGCTTTTTGTGCCATAAGACAAAAATTATATAATCTGAAATGTCCAATAAATATATGGATCAAAATCTTTGATTATGAAACCCATTTTGCTATATGGCAGTGGATTGATTCCCTGGTGGTCCAGTGGTTAGGATTTGGTGCTTTCACTTCTGCAACCTGGTTTTGATTCCAGTCAGGGAACCAAGAGGTCACACCACCTTGAAGCCATGTAGGGTTTGGCTTGGTCAGTACTTGTTGTGGCCCACTGTAGAAGGAACTGGCAACCCACTCCAGTATCTCTGCCATGAATACCAAGTGGATCGGCATGACCAGGGACATAAAGATGTGCCTGATGTTTTACAGTCCATCAGGTCATGGAAAGTCAGAAATAACTGAACATGGAATAAAAGTGAAATTTGGGAAATTGTTACATGTTCAGACCAGAAGAAATGGGATATAAGCCCAACAGAAACCCTACACCTATTTTTGTAAATATCCTCTCTACAGGAACACCACAAATCAGTGTATGCCAGGCTGAGATGGGTCGGCTTCTCCTACTGTACATCATACGGACACTGGAACGTAGGATGCACTAAGTGATCAGCAATCCACAGTCTTATCACCAACAAGTGACGGTACTCCAAGATCCACCAACCAAATATGGGGGAAAACAAGATGTAAGAGTAAAATATTCCCCCAATAAGCACAGCAAACTACCAAGTAACACTTAGAAGCAGAAAAATATATACTTAATTGGAAAGAAGAATTCAAAGCATCATCAAAGATCCATTGTTAGGTTCCTTGGGGGTGATCGAGGAACGACTTGTTGGTCATCTTTCTTAGCTCAGCATGTTTTTCTAAACAGATTAGATTTCCAGTAGACCTACTGATGGCACTGAGGACTGCCACATTTTCATTTTAGCATTCAAGGTATGAAACATATAGAAGCAGATGAACAAAAGCAAAAATAGTGCCTCCTATTACCGCATAATTACATATAGTAAACACAATTTTTTTTTTACTTTCAAAAAATATTTAGGTTCTTATCAAGTGTAGTTCTTCAAAAAATAGCATTTAGTATAAATGGGTCTACAATGTCCAGTTACATAAATGAAATATACAATGCAGAATTATGTTTAATAAAAGCATAATAAACACTCAGGATTTTTAAGAAGAATAAAAATGCCTAAATATGAGTTGCTTTTACCGTACATGAATGAGCACACTTAGAGCATTTGTTGTTCAGTCATGTCCGACTCTCCATGACCTTATAGACTGCAGCAGGCCAGGCATACCTTTCTGTGTCTCTAGTTGTGCTTATCCATAGGGTTTTCTTGGCAAAGATACTGGAGTGGGTACCAGTTCCTTCTCCAGTGGACCACAATATGTATGACCTCTTTACTATGATCTGCCTATCTTGGGTGACCCTGCATGGTATAGCTCACAACTTCATTGAGGTACAGAAGCCCCTTCACCATGACTAGGTAGCAATCCAAAAGGGGTGAGAACACTTAGGTAAGTATAAATTTGATGTAAAAGTTTACACTTGTATGAGAGTTACATGTACGAAGACTTGGATTGACCACGTGCTTCCCTGTAAGCTGTGATGCAGGCTGCTATGTTTCACTGTGCACACTTTTATGGAACCAGTGACAAGATATCTAGAAACTTCCCATCAAACTTGAACCTGGCCCATGTGGTAAAAAAAAAACGTATATTGTATTATTTTAAAAATATATATTACTAGCGAATTGCCTGTCAAAAAATGACGGCAATGAAATTGTAAGGTAGCTAAATTAGTAAATGAATATAGTGTACCTATTTTGAAGCATTGTGATGAAGAGCTGGCAATCTGTGTTGATGTTGCTGCAGCATTAGTGGTGTGGAGCTGCTGTATAAGCATGCTGAATGTGTGCAGTGTAACACTGTGCGTGCGCGAGACCAAACCGTTAGCGTAGTCGTGTACTTCCGCATTGGTGTAAAATGGCGAGTAATGTGTGGTATAGGTCTGTATCGGAATATCCGTAGGTGTTTTGTGGTGTTTTGCGAGTTTCTTGTGGTGTTTTGCGAGTTTAGAGTGCTGTAGCCTCGTTTTCGTTTTGTTCGGCGGCCATTTTTTCTCTCGCTTCGTTTTTTTTTTAGTCTCTAAACTGTTTTATTTCGAGTAAAATCGAGGTGTAAGTTGCATTTTTGAGGTCCTGGGTGCTCCCTCTTGGTGTAGGTAAGTTTTTTATGTATGTGCTGTGTGTATGTATTGTGTTTTAAATGTTTGTATGTCGGCGTGTTGCGTCCGATGTTTGCGAGGTCGTAATGTGTGGTAACGTGTTTTGTACGTTGTTTGCGTGCCTCGTAAAATTTAGCGAGTGTCGTAATTAGTGTGTCGTGTTTTTTGAGTAGCGACGTGAATTTTGCGAGGGTTTGAGGCCCTTGCCCAGTGACCTCGCCAGCAACTGAGTCCCTCGCTTCGCGAGGGGCCTCAGTTGCTGGCATGGAGCGCCTTCGGCGCTCCATGCCAGCAACTGAGGCCCTTGCCCAGTGACCTCGCCAGCAACTGAGGCCCTCGCTTCGCGAGGGGCCTCAGTTGCTGGCATGGAGCGCCTTCGGCGCTCCATGCCAGCAACTGAGACCCGTGCCCAGTGACCTCGCCAGCAACTGAGGCCCTCGCTTCGCGAGGGGCCTCAGTTGCTGGCATGGAGCGCCTTCGGCGCTCCATGCCAGCAACTGAGGCTCTTGCCCAGTGACCTCGCTACGCGAGGGCCGCGGCTCGCTGCGCGAGCCGCGGCCCTCGCTTCGCGAGGCCCGCGGCTCGCTACGCGAGGGCCGCGGCTCGCTTCGCGAGCCACGGCCCTCGCTTCGCGAGGGCCGCGGGCTCGCTACGCAAGCCCGCAAGCGTGAGCAACGACTCGTACGCTCACAACTATATATGTGATAATCAAACTTGTAGATAAAGTAAAGTATATGTGTTATTTTAATTCAGGAGAGCCTAATGAAAAATAACAATATACACTGACCTCTAGAAGAGAAACAACATGGCCACCAGATCAATGATGCCAACTAATGCTTATATACCAGTGTGTACTCTCTGGTAACTAAACACATGGAGAAGCTAAACTGGTATAATCTCAGATAAACATATGTTCAAAGAATGAACAATGTGCATAGTATTATGATTTATTTATTTATTATTATTATCATTACTAGCAACCTGCCCATCAAAAATGACGGGAATAAAATTTTAAGGCATTAATATCAAAATCTGAAAAAAATATGTTTGACCAAGATAAATGCAAATAATCCAGTCTAGTATTGGAATAGTATGCCTTTGAATATTGAATGGAATTTGCGTGTACGTAAAGGGACATAGAACTAACATCATTGAAAATAACAGAAAATTGCATCTGTAGATCTGATTGCCTGGCAGAGGACAAGCACCAAAAAGCAGTTAAAACATCTAAATATGTTTTTGTACCAAATACCTTCTTTCTAATGCAACAAAGAAAAAAGTTCTTTCCATGTCCCTATAAAGCACCCAAACTTATTCAGTTACATTATGATTTCCTGTTTTGAGTTACAAGACTAAATACAATTAACAGTCACCTAAGAAAGAGGAACAGGGTTTGACCCAGTGTCAGGGTGAAGAGAACTTGGCTATTTCCTTAAGATATGAAGCCCTATTCACATAATCATTCTGCTCCTGTGATGACTATTTTGCAGGGAATTCTGGGAATCATTTCCCTACTTTTGCAGCCTGTAGAACCAGAAAAGTGGAAAAGCCTTGAGTTAGACACAGCTAATCTAAGCATGCCCTGGATAAGCACAAGGATCCCCTGAGGCTTAAGTAAGCTGGACGGATAGGAGCAGACCATGCTTTTCAGTCTTGGTATTGTTCTTGTTTAGTTGTTCAGTAGTGTCCGGCTCTCCATGACCATATGGACTGGAGCACGCCAGGCACATCTTGTGTCTGGTTGTGCTCATCCATAAGATTTTCTTGACAAATATACTGGAGTGGGTTTGCCAGTTCCTACTCCAGTGAACCACAATCTGTGTGACCTCTCTGCTTGGGTGACCCTACATGGTTTAGCTCACAGCCTTATTGAGGTACACAAGTCCCTTCACCACGACAAGGTAGCGATCCGGGGGTAGCTTTTTAGTCTTATCTATCATCAAATCTATGTTTCTATGAATGCAAGGAAAGGAAGCTTCTATCTGCACAATGTGATTGTGGAAGTTAAAACAGACAGTGCTTTTAACAGGACTATTAAAAAGCAAAGTTTTCAAGGATATACCTTCATGAAAAAGCATCAAATAGAAGCAGCTTAGAAAATGGACCAACAATGTAAAGAATAATTGCGTATAAAAGTTAAAAATATGTTGTTTTTTTTTATTTCCAAAAAATGTTGCCCATTATTACATTCTATAGACTTTATAGAACAAATTGGTAACAGGGTCATTTAACAGTATATATATATATATATATATATATATATTTTTATATATATATATATATATATATATATATATATATATATATATATATATATATATATATATGAAGAGTGAGGTAGCCGTGAATGTCCAGTAATCCAGTGGAATAATCAGAGTATTGCAGTGAATAGTGATACCTTTTTTATTGGACAAACGTATTCATAATAAAACGACGAGCTTTCGAGAGAAAATGCCTCTCTTTATCAAGTCAAAAAGCGATACTGATACAAGTATGAACTAAAAACAGCAAACAGAAGGAGATGGGGGAAAAAAAAATATTGGAAAAACAAGAAAGACTTAATTAATTGGCCAGAGTTAAGTGAGACACAGACCAGCACTGTGAATATTGTCCTGATAGGTCAGTAAGTAAGTCTATAGATCAGGTTGTAGATAAGAACATAGCAGAGTGAAATAAAGAGCTTCGGTGGAGGTTCATTCGCATGTGTAGTTTCTGGCTGGTTTCCCCAATGTAGACGTCGACGGCTCGCTTCCAGCGATGCAACAAATGTGCACATAAAATAGGATAGGTCCTAAATATCTGCCATCTAATAAATTAAGATTACTTCTCCAGTAACAGATTACTCCTACCCTGGTGTGGACCCCAGTGCTTTGCACCTACTGCACCAGCAGTACCTCCGCCACTGTATCGCTGTGTTCCTCTATCTAAGCTCAAGTTGTTTTTGTTCCAAGGCTCTGTTCCTCTATGTGGTGATCACACTTTGAGATAATACTTTATAATTATACAAGGCCCAATGAGATATTCATGGATGTCTCCAGTTCCCATTTGCTGTGTGTCTGGACTGAGGGACATCAATGCCTCTATAACGCGTGTACATGCTATTGTTATCATTCTCTTACAGTAATATATTCTGTCTTAACTACCCCATATGCCTGGGGTATTGGTTTATAACAAAGTTGTCATGGGTGGTTGATCTTTATTGAAACAAAGAGGAAATGCAGAAAACATACTGTAGATCTCATTGGCTGGCGCGGAGCAAGCCCCCAAGAGCAGTTACATCTCTGAATACATTTTTGTACTCTAAGACCATTATTTAAAAAAGAAAACACACTGGGGCACATAATCCGATACCCTCTATCTGATGCAATAAAGCAAAACATATTTTCATGTCCCTTTAAATAAAAAATACTATTTAATTGTAAACAATGTGAATAAAGAACCACTGTAGTCCTACACTTGATGTGCAAAATGTTTAATAAAATAAAAACATAAATCTGCTTTTAATGTATTGCCTATTATATGCAAATTTTCTGTAGAAAAGTCGCCATATTTGTTTTTGCTTATCTGCTTTGTGTTTTCAGCTGCTTGGTGAAAATGTGGCAATCTTTAGTACAGGTATCTATAAGGTTAATGGAAATCTTTGAGGTTGTAAGGTATTTCCAAGCTGACGAGGCAGGACAGAGAAGCAGGTTAGACAATGCAATGGCTGCCCACAGTAAATATTATTCACATATAGTGCACCATAACTTAAAGGCTGTATTATGTTTTACATTTTGCATATTATCCATCCAAGTATGGGGCTACAGTGGTATTTAAAAGTATATAAAAGCTACTAATGTTATCAGATATGTAAGTAATGAGCATAAACTAATTTTAGAGAAAGTTAATGTTAGTAGACTCCGAATGTCTCTATGGTATCCATATTGGACCGCTAGATTAAAGCAATGCTCTTGACTTGTAGTCTGAGGGGGTGGTAATTCTACTATGGAGGAATTTATTAAGCATCTTAAGTGCATCTCACGTCATCCCTTGATTTACTATGCACTATTTTCTATGGGAAAAACAGCTCAGATATGTTATCTGCCTGCCACATGCCAATGCGTTGCCTGTTGGCTGCTGCATGCCAAAGTGCGCGCCCCTCTTTTATTATGTTATCTGCCTCTACCCTAACGCTAAAACCAATCCTAAATCCAACCCTAACCGTAACCTTAAACCCAGCTCTAACCCTTAAACCCAACACTAACTCTAAGGAATGCACAGCAGTGTGGGGTAAAGATAACAAGAAATCTGGTGAGAAAATGCAGTAAATTCTCCTTGTGAGTTACACTTCCATTTCATCCTATAACGTTTGCAGCATCCTAATATTTGCTATATGATAACAATATCATATGTACATCTCAGTGCCTCACCCCCATATCCCCCCTGGGCACTCTGTACCCCCCTTTCCCTCACCCCCATAATCCCCCCTGGGCACTCTGTAACCCCCAGTCCCTCACCCCCTGGGCATTCTGTACCCCCAGTCCCTCACCCCCATATCCCCCTGGGTACTCTGTAACCCCCAGTCCCTCACCCCCTGGGCAATCTGTACCCCCAAGTCCCTCACCCCCATATCCCTCTGGGTACTCTGTAACCCCCAGTCCCTCACCCCCTGGGCAATCTGTACCACCCAGTCCCTCACCCAGATATCGCCTCTGGGCACTCTGTACCCCCCTTTCCCTCACCCCCATACCCCCTTGGGCCTTTTGCACCACCAGTCCCTCACCCCCATATCCCCCCCTGGGCACTATGTACTCCCCTTTCCCTCACCCCATATCCCCCTGGGCATTCTGCACCCCCAGTCCCTCACCCCGTATTCCCCCTGGGCACTCTGTACCCCCTTTCACTCACCCCCTGTTCCCTCCTGGGCACTTTGTACCCCCCAGTCATTCACCACCATATCCCCCTGGGCCCTCTGTACCCCCAATCCCTCACCCCCATATCCCCCCTGGGCACTCTGTAAACCCCAGTCTTTCACCCCCATATCCCCCCTGGACAATCTGTACCCCCTCACCTCCATATTCCCCTGGGCACTCTGTACCCCCAGTCCTTCACTCCCATACCCCCTGGGCACTCTGTACCCCCAGTGCTTCACCCCCATATCCCCCTGGACACTCTGTACCCTCTTTCCCACACCCCCATATATCCCCCTGGACACTCTGTACCCTCACCCCCATATATCCCCCTGGGCACTCTGTACCCCCCAGTCCCTCAGCTGGGTGTTGGGTGTGTGTGTGCCTATAGACACGTCCTAATTACTGATTGCACTGACTCATATAACACATGGCCGGCTCCGCCTTCTGATTCCCGGTAGTCTGATCCTGGTAAGACTCAGGACAAGTGGTGTTACAGACCGGTCTGACCATGAGACCCACGCTGTGCCTGCTGCTCCTGGGATGGGTGCTGCCCTGGGGGGCCCGGCTGGAGGAGGCGCAGAGTGCGGCACAGAGGTGCTTCTGTCAGGTGGGTGCTGGTGGTGCACCTTGGGGGTATGCAGGGGGTGCTCCTTTTTTTGGGGGGGGGGGGGCAATTTGGTTTCTAAGTAAAGTTAGAACACAAAACGTGTGTGTGTGTATGTATGTGTATATATATATATATATATATATATATATATATATATATATATATATCTTTATTATAAAAGTTAAAATTAAGGTTTCCTTTGTATGTAAGTAATTGGCTACAACATCCATATTTACAAGCACCTCACAGCACTCCCTGTTAGATATCAAGAGGGTTGAGAGAGGATCTGCCCAGGAGGCTGTTCTAAATTTTGATTTCTAGGTTGCTGGCCATAGCCTATACAAAAATGGTGGAATTTAAAGGTGAGGACAGTGTTTTGTGTTGATCCTCTCCCCCTGTTTTCAACTGACAAGTCTTAAAACATAATTGATTTTTTTATATATTGATGATGTAATTTTATATATATATATATTTGCGTGTGATGTGTCCCCCATGATAATCATGTGACCCTCTATATGTACCCCCCCCCCCTTGATTTTCCCCAGGTCACAGGCTACCTGGACGACTGCTTGTGTGATGTCGAATCTATTGACCAGTTTAATAACCACAAACTGTATCCAAAGTTGCAAAAACTGCTTGAACGAGACTATTTCAAATATTACAAGGTAACTCATATATTTTTATGTAAACAGACTTGCCCCAAAATCAAATCGTTTAAGTTTTAAATTATTCTTAAAGAGCATGAAAAACTGTCCATATTTTGTGTTATCCATTTTTTTTCTAAAGCTACGAAATCCTGGGAAATCCCATGTTGTTGCTGTACGTATATACAAATGAGAAGCTTACACATATTAAGTTCTGTAAGGACTAGCAATCGCAAGCACACTCGTCTTATTATTAAGTTCTTCAGACATTTAAATGGAGAAACATATTCTTCATTACAATAATGAATTTAAATAAGTGTAACTTATGGCTCTTTCAGGACTTGAAAGCTTGTCGCCATCAGCGCAGTAAATTGGGCTGTGTAGCAGACTCATGCAAAGATTCAAAAGCTAAAGAAACAAAACTGTGAACAGCGCTTCAGATTAAAAAGGTTTTACACCTTTTCTACTTGATTTTGTCTGCTTTACTTCGTTGTGCAGAGAACGTCCATCTTTATTATTTACTAGGAACTTACTTACCAAAAATGGTTTGATTAAAATTGTAAGCCAGGCAATGCTGTGAGGCTTTTGGTCCTCTGAGCACCATCAGCGCTGATTGCGAGCTCTGCGCTGAGCAGCTTTAACAGTCATCGCGTGGCTCGCAATGTGCACCTTCGGCGCTCATTGCCAGCCTCTCCCCTGTGTACCTCGTTGTGAGCCCCGCAATGAGCGCCTTCCTCCTGTCTACTGCACAGGCCGCTCATTGCAGGGTTCATTAACCTGCAAGTTTTGTGCTTGGGAATGTCATGTGTCTTTCTAGCATCCCCCCGTCCCTTCCATGTGTGTCTGCTGAATGTTTGCGTGGCGCGCGCCGACTGCCATTGTTTTTTTTTTAAAAGTCCCGCGTGCCTGTTGTTGTTGTGTGTATTTTCTAAGTCCTGCGTGCCTGGCTTTGTTTGGGTTAGTGTCTTCAGCGTCGTGTATTTTGTAAGTTTTGCGAGCCTGGCATTGCTGAGCCTCGATTTTCGAGTGACGATAAACACCAAATATGGGAGAAATTTGCTTGCAACTTCACTCCTAGGCTTCCTGTGTCTCCCCCTGTGCTGTATGTGGGTGTGTTTTTATAAAATTTTTTGGACGTGGTGTTTTTTTTTTGGGTGGGGTGGGGGGGTTTAGAGTTACGCGCTTGAACAGTGCTGCACCGTTGCCGAGCCTCGCTTTGCGAGGCTCACCTCAGTACTGCGTTGCAATGGTGCTGCTTGCTGCAATGAGCGCCATTGCAAACGTCACCAACATCACAAGATCCGCAACTATATATGTGATGCAGCTGCACTGGGAGGACTCCGCAGTGAATAAATACAAATGCACAGAACTCTGCTTTTACTCACTGAAACCTTCCAAACAGTAACTACAAAGCCTGCCCCAGCAGCTCATGCACAAAATGTGTCTATTAGTACTAGATGTACTAGCCAATCAGGTGTTTTTAGCACCTTTTTAAATGCTTCTATTCGACACAGCTTGTGATTGGTTAGTACATTGAGTACCAATTGAAACCATGTGTGAAGAAGGCAGTTCTTGGCAGGGACTATTTGGAAGGTTTCAATGTTTATTTGTTGCATATGGTGTCTACAGGAATTTCCTACTACTTATTGTAGAGTCATTAAGCTAGCTTGTGGGGCACATCATAGCCTGTCAGGTAGGAGGTCTCCATAGTGAGACCCAGGGACCCTATTTTCACATTGCTTTTCACAGTCACAAATTGACTGAAAATTTGTGGGGCACACATAGCACTTCATATAGGAGATCTCTATGGTGAGACTATATATGTTAGCACATGATATAGTATATATGTGCACTATTGTGGTTATGACCGTTGCATACTTATCTAGACGCATAGCCCTTTATTTCATTCCCTACTGTACAATCTAAATCCATAGAAGTATTTGATATCCAGTTTATTGGAATCCTCTAGGTCTCCTACGCGGGTTTCTGATGGTGTATATATGATTTAGTACCCTTTTTTTGTACAGCAATTACCAGCATTGATTTTGTAATCCCTATGTGATGATGCACCGCCAATGTTACATTTAAAAATAATATAATGAATAGTGTTTGTTTTTATTTCAAAACTGCATACAAAACCCTATAAGCCCAAGTTATAGTTTTTATTTTTTTTATTTTATTTTTTACATATTATTTTTAGGTGAATTTGAAGAAGCCGTGTCCGTTTTGGGGTGACAGCAATCGCTGTGGCGTACGAGACTGCGCAGTGAAACCATGTGACTCTGTGAGTGTTACAGGAGACTGCTCCGGGTGTAGCACAATATCCATAAAGGGGAAACTTTAATATTATTGAGATGATATAATCTACAAATCATTGAAATTCCACTTCTTGCTCATATTTTTTTACAAAAATGTATAGGTGAAGTATAACTGACACATACATATATAGATATCTGTTCTATCTACCACAAAACGTTGCCTTATTAAGGCTAGCCTAAAGATTTATTAGCAGGAGTTAGATGTTTTACATTAGTAATTAATCATTAATGCAATTAATATGAAATTGTTTGAGATATATATATATATATATATATATATATATATATATATATATATATATATATATATATATATATAATTTATATTTATTTATAAAAACAATTTTTTGTCAGTTCAAGGATGTTGGTAACGTTGCGGCCCATTGGGCCGAACTGCGATCCTCGCAAAGCCAAAGCGAGGCCAGCCGTTGAGGCCTGCAGGGCCGTCTGCAATGAGCGCAGAAGGTGCTCGTTACCCTGCGAGCCGAGCAGTTGAGGCACGCAGGACTTCCGACCCGTAGGGGCTTAGGACCAAAACCCGTACATACACAGTGCGCCTTGCAAAAATCAGACTTTTACGGCCGGACCTCGGAACTGGAAAAACATCAAGAAAACAATAAATATGCCTCAAATTCATGTACACACTCACACACAGCACAGGGAGAGAGCCAGGAAACCTGTGAATGAGGTTGCAAGTTAATTAAGGCATATTTGTCTATATATATTTGTTTTTTTACGATCGAAAATCGCCTAAGCGAGAAAACAAATGGCTGCCGAAAAAGCGCAACACAATGAAAACTAGCCCGAAGGACGGGAAATAACGAGCCCAAGCGGTAACACTTAACCCAAGGCACTAACACAACCAAACACCGTAGCACTTAAGCACGAGGCCTATAAACTACACAGGGGGAGAGGCTCGCAGTGAGCGCCAAAGGTGCGCAGAGGGCCCATAGCCTCGCATTGTGTGGCAAACAGCATTGCTAGGCTTACAATTTTATTCCCGTCATTTTTGACGGCAAATACATTGTTTTAACGCTGTAGATAGTTTCCAAGCAGTAGGAGTGCTAAGAGAAACCGCTCTAAATGGGGCCGTGTAACCTGGGAAAGATAGGGGAACTCATGAAAAATACATACAACTTCAATTGAAATGTAACCTTTTTTGGGTTTTATATGAACGCCGAACACAAACTGAACATTAGCAGAAATATAAACTTTAAATTATTGATGTTAAAGCTTCTGGCGTCTGATTATTATTATTTTTTTTAAATTTTGTCCAAAGAAAACAGTGTTATAGCGTATCGGAGGATTAAAAGGGGTCCGGCAGGCAAAAACCGTGTTATAGCGAGGCAGTGCTATAGAGAATCGGAGCGTTAAAAGGCATTTGGCAGGCGAAAATAGCATTCTAGAGGGGTTGGCATTAAAAGGAGTCTTGCAGGAAAAACAGCTCTATAGCGAATCGGCTGTAAATGGGGTAGCTGATTTAAAAAAATAAAAAATAATTTATGTACTTTATTTTATTAAAAAGGGACATTTAAGCCCTGTTTTTACTGCCTAAAGCAAACAAATAGTCCCTGTATGGGTCTGCCCATTGTAACATATGCAGACACATACTCTATGGCCTATCGAGGACCACACCGTACTGAGAGATGGTCACTGTTTTTTCAGTATGAGACACTGCAACTACTAAGAGTCTGTGTCTTCACAGCTGCAGAGGGAAGACCCAAACATATAAGCACTTGTTAATAAAATAAAGAACATAAAAGTAAATGGGTACACGAGTATTTTATTTTACTTAAAAGGATAAGGAAGGGTCCTGGATTTTTCTAACATCTCTTCCCCTCCCACCTTGCTCAGGTTTAGTAGAACACAGTCACAAGTGAACTTGCAAACCCTTCAATGGCCCGTACTCTGTACCCATTCCCTTAAACATTGAAAAGTAATTTTTATTGTTATACAGTTTTTATGCTCTAGCACATTCTATTAAATTGAAGCTTTTCTCTTAAGTCTTTCCTGCTCATGGCTTAAAACACAGCTTATGTTAATTTTGTTAAACTAAATGATTTTGTGTATGTCTAAAACAAATCCGACAACCTGTTTCCATCCCCAAGACATTTGCACTGCATTCTGGGAAACTGCAAATGAGCTCACAATAGATTCCACTCTCTTTAATCCATTAGACATAAAATGAGCCATACAGAAATGGCTACTGAGGTTGAATTTTGTGCAGTGCAGACACAATTGGTAGCGTCATTTCTAAATGTTAGGATATCCGGGCCTTTTTAGTTATTCTTGAGTGATATCTGCAACATTTTCAACTGATTTAATATGTTTGTATATGCTCTGTTTTACAGAATGAGGTTCCCTATGGGATTAAAGCTTCCAGTTTCAAGGTATGGTATATGAGTTATTGTGTCATTGTATATTGTACTCATATTAAAGGACCACTGTACGTTATCAAGAACTTTTGTGTAAGTGATGAATATTTATACCATGTTAGGAGTTCAATTTTTAATTGTAGCAGACTGGTATGAGTGTAAGCTGCCCTGATGGTCCTACTTCCTCCTCAAGGTACAAGCGGCGGTTACAGAGCAGGACAAGCATGACTGACATGTATACTTAGCTCTACAGACCCTGTGGGACAGAGTGGGAAAGTGTCCTGTACTGAAATCTTATGACTCCACCAAACTATTCATACATCCTCTTTTCTCCTCCCTCCCTTCTACTTCTAATCTTAAATGGATAATAAAAATAGCAGCACACACTATTATTCCACCAATCCCTGCTGGTTTGGGAACCCTTATGGATGGATCTCCTCCAGTTTGTCATGAATAGCAACTTTTAAATGCATCAATTTGGCTAAATTCACAAAAAAATATCTCTACAAAGCAAGGAGTGGTGTCCCCCCCCCCCCCCCCCCCCCCTGTTCTTTTGATGCTTTTTTTTTTCCTGCGATTTCACATTCAGAAATGATCTACAAAGATATGTTTATAAGATCGAAATATTATAGGAATGCTAAGTTCCCAAGGTATTTGCTACCCACACATTTTCTAGTATGTATACAAGTTGGGATGAAATAGTTAAAAATATAATTTTTATTGATAAGGGATAACAACGGCGATAAACTTTAAAAACAATAAGGTATTAAAAAATCCCGGATTGGAGAAAAAAGTTAAAATGGGCTATCTAATGTGTGAAACTTTACCCGTTTGGTATTATTTTGGACTCTTAATAGAGGGGTAAGTGGTTCACACCTAAGTGTATGGCATTTATTTAGCAGCATCACATCCATTAACTCCTACTGCATGTTAATTGTGTTTACATGTAAAAAGACAGGACATACTAAGGCCCTCATTCAATTGCGATTTGGCCAATTGAATAGGTGTCTAAATAAGCACATAACATATTTTTTTAAAGAGGTTTTTAGTTAGTAAACATCTATCCAAAAGCAAGGTTTTCACTAACTAAAAACTTATTTAAAAAAAATATGTTATGTGCTTATTTAGAGCCCTATTCAATTGGCCAAATCGCAATTGAATGAGGGCCTATGTTGGATAAGCTATTCACCATCCCCTTGAAGTACTGTTAGGTGTGAACTAATAAAAATTCTATTTTTAACTATTTCATCCCAACTTGTATACATACTATGTTTATAAGATCACTAAAGTGGCCCTTTAAATAAAGGTCTCTCTCTAAAGAATAGTTGCGTAGGGCTTGATAAGAAAATAAAAAAAATACAAAGGTAATCTATTCTTTAAATCCATTATAATGGTTTAATAATCATGCCCCAGGCTTTATAAGCTCCAGATCTCTCCACCCCCTGGATTATGTATTACCTGTGGAGTGGGAGGCGCCCAGGGGGACAGGGCTAATTGTCCCCTCTGCGACACCCTCATTAATAGCAGGCAGTAGTGTAACATGAGCTGCTAGCAATATACACAAATACACCTTCCACAATCATACTGCATATGGTATGTCTGATTGCAGAGCATTTCCCTCCCGGCGGCTCCCTCTCCAGAGACAATACATCATTGAGGGGGTGGAGAGATGAGGAGCTCAAACTGCTTGGGGCTATGACTACAAATAATAGTTTTTAATAAAGTTTTTTTTTTCTTATCATGCCCTCCATGACTGTTCATTCAAGTGCCCTTTATAATATCACTAAAGTGACCCTTTAGCAGTAATATTTATTCTGATTGTTAAGGTGACAAATTCATTACATATACAAAAACCTCAGTTTGTGCTAATATTGAATGATTTGTGTTCCTGTACTTCAGTAAAAATGGGTTCTCTGGTGGTCCAGTGGTTAGGGTTCGGTGCCTCTGCCGCTGTCAAACAGGGAACCAAGAGGTCACACCACTCTGAAGCCCAGCAGGGTTGGGCCTGGTCATTACTGGGATGGGAGACCACCTAGGAATACCAGGAGCTGTATGCTGTGGCCCACTGGAGAAGGAACTGGCAAACCACTCCAGTATTTCTGCCATGAATACCAAGTGGATCAGCATGACCATGGACATAAATATGTTCTGGTGTGTTACGTTACATGAGGTTACAGAGAGTCAAAAACGAAAAATGAAAGTGTATGTGACCATTGAAGAACTACACTTGATAGCATGCAAATATTTTTTTTTCTATAATAAAGCCATTTCTTTATCCTATTAAAATGTGCTGCAGTGGTAGCTGCAATATTGTGTGCTTTTATGAGGAATAACATGAATGCAGCTGTTACAGCTGAATGCAAATCTTACTCGTTTTCTACATTAAACAATAATAATAAAGTATAATAATTATACATTGCTTCCTGTTGAGAGAACAGCCCAAACAAGGAAATGGCTGTCCCAGTAAATAATATTTGCATATACTGTAATAGTGCTTTAATTAAAAACTTTTTATTTTTTTTACTAATTCTAAAAACATCTTTTCCTTGCTCTTGACTTTTTGAGGATATCGGCTCAGCATTCTAAGTGTTAGTTATACAAATAAATTAAAATGTCTGCTTCCTCTCTTATACAACATGGTGAAGTAACTGGCAAACTAGAGATGTTTCATAAAGTTAATGGTTAATTCTCTCTTGGAACATTCTGTTCTTTAAAAATAATGTGTGTTTTTATTTATTTATTTATTTATATTTTTTAGTACACAAAAGAAGCACATCATGTCCATGGCGAAATTGAAGAATGTGAGGAGGCAAAACAACTTGGTGCTGTGGATGAGTCCATAAGGTGGATTTCTATATGTCAATATTTGTAAATCTGACATAAAGATATTTACAATGTTTACTGTCAGGATTATTTAACAACATATTTTCTAAATACTTGGAATAATACATTTTGAGTTCAGAATCAATCTATAAACACATATTCCTCTCTCTATATAACATAATATTTTTTGATAATAACAAATACGAACTAATGTAATATATATCAAAAACGATGTATAGCCAGTAGGCTATGATTAGACGTGGGTCTGTCGGCCTTCTTGGAAATTAAAAAAGAAACTATAAATGATTTTAGTTCAATTTAAATTTCACTAAGCATAATTCTAGTAAATATACCAACAATTTACCTCTTAATATAATATATCAGTGTAATATCCTGAGCATGTGCTTCCATAATATGTCGTGGGTTGTGGCAATTTATATGGGGATATTATTAATATCAATAACCTTTATTAATATTAATGGAAAATTTACATATTTCACATTTGCCAATTTTGGCTAATTTCTGAATTATTACACAATATATTAAGTGCATTGGCATCATGAAATAAACAGAACTGTATTATGTGAGAATATATTTATTATAAAGGAATCAAAATAATACAGTATATTTTAAAAACTAGTTGGTATAAGAATTGTAACAGATATATCTTGGTACATCAATTATAAATTGTTAGTTATTATTACATTATCCACATAATCCTATAATAAGACATGCCCAATATGCTTACTATAATTAAATATAATAAATTATGACATCAGAGATGGTTTTAATTATGTTGGTATGTTACACCTATCTATGTATTAAGCTATATATACTCTTTTAATATCTTATGATTTTATAGTTGAATTACAGTATTATCTCTAAGATGTTGTCTCTAATTAAAAAGAGAACATGTTTTTCATTACAATTAATTATCGGATTTAGTTAAATTGCTATAAAAGCTGATATTTTGTAATATTCATAAAATTAACTAGCAAATTATACGTTGCCAGTTTATGTATGTATGTATGTATGTGTGTGTGTGTGTGTGTGTGTGTATATATATATATATATATATATATATATATATATATATATATATATATACATAATCAGAATATTGATATAGCAATTTATTCTATATTATAATATTAAAATATTTCAATGATTGTAATGAAAAAAAAAAATTGTAAAGCAAATGTTATACTTTAGATCATACCTCTTTCTTTGGTTTGGTTTCATCAAATTACTGGGATTCTGGATCTTTTGAGAAGTTCTTGGTATGTAAATGTGTAAATTATTTTCTTAGCAAGCTGTCTAAGTTTCTTTGTAGAATGCATGTAAAGTTTCTATGGGCCTCATTCTATTATCGGCCGTAGGAGATGCGGGGCCGCAAGGACCGGCCGCAGGCTATTTGCCTATTCTATTCCCTTCCGGCCGGGGACTCCGGCAGGCTTGCGGCCGGCACCTTGTTATCCCTTGCAGCCGCACGCGCCGGAGCAAAGCCTTTGATCTTAAACGGCCGCAAGAGTTTCGGCCGCAAGGAAATCCCGGTTGCTATTAAATTGCTCCGGGAACCCTCTCTGCAAGGCTAAAACCGCAAGCACACAATTAAGCACATAATAAAGCCATAATAAAGCCATCCTGCACTCTGAGACGATAAAGTGATTGTAGGTGTTGGCATTCATAGCACAACATTCCCGTACACTCAAATCCGTAAATAATTTTTATTTTAATTCATGTCAAATATACGTGGACAAAGTCCCGAGGGCTTGGAGCACCTCAGACCCGCCCAGGCTGCGGGACGGAAAATAAACCGTTAATGAAATATCGGATTTGGGCTAATGTGCAAGCTTGAGAGGGGATTGCTATTAATCCTCATGTCCCCCATTATGATCCCTAGCATTTAGAGAGCTTTACAGTGCCATCTTGAATTTATATTTGCATTTAAAGTTTTCAGACCTTGCGGCCGGTTGCATGATATGCGGCCGGCCGTAAGGGGGATATCCTTGCGGCGCCGTCTATTTGAATTGCAAGGTAAAGGTAGCTCTACACAGGGCCGTAAGACGGCCGCAAGGAATCGCAGCTTTGCGGCCGTTTTACGGCCGATAATAGAATGAGGCCCTATGTGTTTGGGAAAAATCCTACTAGTTTTAAAGTATTCTTTTAAGAAGTTCACCAAAGTGTGTCTGTGTCTCCTTGTACTTGGTCCTCTCAGTTCTCCCTTTTAATTTGTTCTCCAGCTTCTTTTTTTTCTTTCAGTCTCCCTCCTGTCGGCTAGATTCCCTTAATTATACCTACAACTTAATTTGCTTATCGGACGTTTCAATTTTGCTATATGTTTGTCAGCCAATCAAATGTTCTTATGAGGTCATCACTTAAATCTTAATAGTGAATATATATTTTTACATAAACATTTATTCCTAGAACCACAAGATGGGGCTCTTGGACCTTTTTGAATTTTCCTCAAATTAGCAAATGAACTTTGACATTAGCAAGCTATAAACCAAATTATAACCCAGACATAGTCAATAAAAAGTGTAATTTTATATATACACAGGAGAAATGTATTGTTCTGGGAAACGGACGTAAAGTCTGTATAATGTGGGAATCTAAAGGAGTGTTCTGTTGTTCTAAAACTTATCTTTTCAATTAGTTGAAGGAATTTACTTAGTATTTGTTTTTACAGAAGTAGGACTTTTTTTTTTTTTTTTTAAAGAAATTCCCTTCAGTGAGAATCTGTGAAATATCTTAAGCTATTCTAATAATGAAATTGTATATGTATATATATGTATGTGTATATATACAAATACAATAATTGTATATAGCATAGATAATATTAGTACATTGGTTATAAAAGAAAGGTTAATAATAGGATTATATATTAGATTATAATACCCATATAAAATTTGAATTTATTCATCAAAAGTTCTGACATTACCTTGATAGCAACCACTGTTTAGGTTGGAGAGGTCAGAGAGGGAGTCCAATGCACACTCATTTTACTATGAACCATTTAATGGAGGCTTGTCATCTTTGGTCCTCAGGGGCTGGTCCAGGCCATATTTACACAATATCTTACTTGACTGCCCATAAATCTGTCCATGGCTCAATAACTTTGATGTAGTAACAAAGCCATATCCCGAAGATGTGGCCGAGATCGGCCCCAGAATACAAACTTTGGCCCTGTCCATTTGTGTTTCTCTTTAAGCTCTGATGCAGCCACTGTCCAAGACTGTGACTGAGGCTCAGGAAATGTGAGATATTTTAATGTTTCACGTTTCTTCATTCAAAAAGGAAAAATAAATCCATTCATTTGTCATTTACAGATCATTTATTGAAGTTTTTTTCTTTTTTTCTTTAAACCTGAAATAATTGGTGCGTCTTGTGATTTAGTGAAGAAGCACAAGAGGCGATGTTAAAGTGGACCAAGCATGACGATTCTTCTGATAATTTCTGTGAAGCTGATGGTAAACTCTGCTTTTAGCACTAATCTGTCCCAATATGTATTCTAGTTTTATTATAACACAAAAAGCCAGTCCTACGTTTTTTTGTTATATTGTTGCTTTTAAAAGGCATATGAAAGGTTTATGTATTTCACTAGGCATATGATGTACCTGTGTTTCTATTTACTTTTATGTGATTTTAAGAAGTGCTTAAAATCCTTTTATTTATTTTTTCTGCCTAAAATCATACGTTTTTCTATTTGGGTCTGCCCTCTGCAGCTCATGAATAAACAAACTGTTAAGTGCAGTGTTTCAAATTAGTCTGTTGTGACCTCTCAAGTAGCATGAATGTTGCCACTGATTTGTTGCTAGTAGACACTGCTCACACTGTCTTCATGAGCTGTAGAGGAGAGAAACCAGTTAGGACCTATTTGTAATATTTAGGGCTGAAAAACAAAGCTTATAAACAATTCTTAATAAAATGTTCCATTTCTTGGTCATTGATCATTAAAATTCCAATGCAATGATTAAAAGTTCAACATTGAATAATGTGTTTTTTTTTTTTTTTTTTATTTTAAACTTTTTGGGCCTCCAGTTGAGCTGCTTGTCTCCACCCCTCCTCATTGAAGGTTTGGGGTGGCAAGAGCTTCTAGGCCACTTGATAGCAAGGGAGTCTAGATAATAGTGGGTGTTCTTCATTGGCTGATGAATTACTGTATTGAACATGTCTGACCATTTAGTATTCAAGTGATGATCTCACAGGGAATGGAGATGAGCAGCTTTACTGGACACAGAGAGGTTGATATTTCACATTTTTAAATATGCTTAATTAAAATATCTACCTCTATTTCAGACACCCCTTTGCACTATATTAATGTCATACTTTTCATGCAGCTGTATATTTTGATTTATTCTTAACTATTTTTATATACAGATCCAAGCACATGTGGATCAGAAATAGGGACATTAAAACTAAATAGAACCTGCAAGAGAAAATCTATATTATCCTCCAATCACATTTTATTTTCACAGATGAGGAGTCTCCAGATACAGAATATGTGAACTTGCACCTTAATCCTGAGCGTTATACGGGTTACAAAGGAGCTGATACATGGAGGATCTGGAATAGCATATATGAAGAAAACTGTTTCAAGTGAGTAATTGGCATATAAAATGTATTTCCATGGGATTCAGTCTGGTACTTAAAAGGGGCTACTGTGTGGATCAGCTTTGAAGCATTAAAAACATTTTTTGTGTGCAAAGCAAATATTCCACAGTCCGTAGGTAATGCTTTGGTTCCCTCCGTTGGTAGCTGGTAGCTGCAATTCTCTGTTGCACTGCTTTCAGGTGAGGTGCCTCTGCAACGTGATTAAGTTGGTATTGCCAGTTGAACAGTAGTAGCAATCACTATGCAGGGTTTCCCCAGACCAATTTAGATGGACACTACACCCACCTAGTTAGAAGGGACCAACGGCTTGAGTAGTAAATAAAACACAAACGCACTTTGTAGAACTATATACTCACCCGGCTACTCCTTTATGCCACCCGGCTGGTAAACATTTCTGGTGAGAACATTGCTGTGGCAATGTCTCTGTTTCACCCACTATGGGTTTCTTAAAGTGATATGGCAGGTTTCTGGATGTTACTTGGTATATAATATTCCTGTGTATCTATTTACTGTTATGTACTTTATTTTATTAAGAAATGCTTATAAGCTCTGTATTTACTGCCTAAAATCAAACAAATATCACCTGCTTTGGTCTGCCCTTTGCAGCTCACAAAGACACAGATTCTCCTGTACTTGCTGTGCTGTATCAGACACTAACCATTCAGTGACCATCTCAGCAACATTGCTGATAGGCTAGGACACTACCCTACATAGTCTGTGACTGTAGTGGGCAGACAAATACTGGTATGATTTATTTGATTTAATTTTAGGAGAATATAAGCCCTTCTTAATGAAATTTGGTATATAAAAGTAGATAGATACACAGGTATATGATATACCTAGACAAATCTAGGAACCTTCTATATCTCTCTTTGTTTCAAATGGCACTTTTACAGAAGATCTTAATATTTTTTTTTTTTCATCCTGAATTCTTGATATACACCTTTTTAGCAAACTGTGCTTAATAGTGGTAAAACAAGCTTTGTTAGCATGAGTAAGAAAGTCCAACTTTATGCCAACCTTGATAAGGGATCATTTTGACCAATGTACAAACCAATTGAGAAACTATTCCATTTATATATATATTTATTTATTTATTTATTTTTTAACGAAGTATTTTTTTTTTGCAGGCCAGAAGCCACTAACCCTTCAGCATCGGGTCGAGGTAAATAGTTAGTTTATATTGTTAATGTGCTTTTATATTTTTATATATATATTTTGTTTTTTCAATGTGATAGTGGTGAACAAGGTATATGTGTGATTCACGTATACTGTACACCATAGTCTGTATTGTTTGTTTTTTGTTTGTTTTTTTAATCTATTTTTTAAAGAAAAGTTTAATGGTGGTCCATTTATCGTAATGGTCTGATTTTTGGGTTAAGTGAAACAGTGGTTGAGAGTAGGGAAGAGTGTGATGGTTGATAGCGGAGTTTGCCACCTCCCTGATATTGTCACGCAGATATAAAGAAGGTTCTCAATGGTGGATGTATATACTTTGGACAAGTAATCCTTTGGACACAAGGTCTTGTTATTAAATGGGTGTATGGCCACTGGATAATAGAGAAAGGCAGAGCGTTCGAAAAAAAAAAAAAAAATGCATGTGGCATGTCCTTAAAGAGATGGGAGTACCAGATCATCTCATCCTCCTCCTAAAGAATCTGTATGTCGACCAAGAAGCCACGGTCAGAACCGAACGTGGGACAACAGAATGGTTCAAGATCGGAAAAGGAGTGCGACAAGGTTGTATATTGTTGCCTTATTTATACAACTTATATGCAGAGTACATCATGCGTAAGGCCGGGCTGGATTAATTCAAAGCTGGAACCAATATTGCTGGAAAGAATATCAACACCCTCCTACACGCTGATGATACTACTCTGATGGCTGAAAGGGAGAAGGAACTGAAGGACTTATTGATGAGGGTAAAATAAGAGTGGAAAAGTTGGCCTGCTGCTCAACGTTAAAAAGACGAGAATCATGGCAAACAGCAATCTCACTTCCTGGCAAATAAACAGTGGTGAAGTGGAGGCAGTGACAGATTTTATTTTCCTTGGATCCAAGATCTGTGCAGATGGTGACTGTAGTCATGAAATTAAGACTGTTGCTTCTGGGGAGGAAAGCTATGGCAAGCTTGGACAAGCTAGTAAAAAGTAAAGATAATAAACTATCAACAAAGGTCTGCATAGTTCGAACTCTGGTATTCCCAGTAGTAACATATAGATGAGAGCTGGACCATAAAGAAATCTGAGCGCCGTAGAATTGACGCCTTTTGAATTGTGGTGTTGGAGAAGACTGCTTAGAGTCCCTTGGACTGCAAGAAGATCAAATAAATCAATAATTCAAGAAATCGAGACAAACTGTTCATTAAAGGTATGATCATGAGGCTGAAGCTCAAATATTTTGGCCATATTATGAGACGCAGGATTCCCTAGAAAAGACTCTGATGCTGGGAATGATTGAAGGCAGAAGAAGGTGAGGACAGAGGCGGAGATGGATAGATGAGGTCACTGAAGCAATGAACTTGATGGAGCTCAGAGGGGCAGTGACTGAGAGATGCCCCTGGCGTGCTGTGGTCCAAAGACTTACGGAGAGTCTGATGTGACTAAACGATTAAACAACAACAAATGTCCTATCTCACTGCGGACCCATGATATATTACATGTAATTTGTGGACGCAGCTTATTACAATATGGACCAAATCAACCTTTTTTAGAAAATTTATATTTTTTAAAATTAGCGCTGTCAAGTATTTATAAAGTTACAATAAAATGCATGATGAGGCACAATTCAGGGGTTTGAGTGCTCGCATTAAAGGGAATCTATTCTTCAATAATCATATGTAGGTTTGTTTTATACCTTGTTGCAGACAGTGACAGATAACAGAAGTACATTTGTATTGATACTTTTATGGAAAACAATGTTGTAATTTATTTTCCTAAATGGGAGTAATGCATTTTCTACATGTTTTTTTTTTTTTTTGTCTTATTTTGTGTTCTTATGTGTGCGTGTGTGTGTGTGTGTATATATATATATATGTATATGTATATATATATATATATATATATATATATATATATATATAATTTTTTTTATTTTTATTTTTTTAGGAGAAAGTGACGGTAAGAAAATACCTGTATGTATCCAACTTGTAGACCTGTAATTTCTATTACGTTGCAGTGCAAGATCCAGGTATTTTGGAATGCCTTGATATATTGTCTGTGTGTTGCTATCTGATTGCACACGTTCCCTAATCCAAAGAAGTAAAAGGGAAATGCCTCTAATGGGCAAGATCTACAGGGCTTGCCTCCGATGGAAGCCTTTTAGCAGCTACTTTTTATAACTAACCAGATGTACACATAAAACTAGTTATATTTTATATTACAGAGAACACCTAGATAAGTAGAGCTACATAAAAGTTATGGAACTTGCCTCGTTGTTCAGTTTTGCCTCCATGTTCCATTAAAGAGGAAGCCTCTATTTTAAGTTTCATCTTTGTCACTGACATTTTGTAATGCTGAGCGGACTGGCTCCTGAGATTTTGACCCAATTAGTCTGCAGTTCTAAACTGTGACCGTTAACTTCATGTATGCCATAATATACAGACGTCTTGTAGCAATGAAAGTCGTGCGCCAAACATTGTAATAATCATGTATATGAAAATGTTTAGATCTAGAGTTCAAGTAAGAGCAAACTGTGTTTAGATAACTTTGCATTCAATTCCCAAGTTAGATCATTCATGTCTTTCACAAAAAATAAAAATAAAAAATGTATATGTCTTTACATCTATTTTGGCTCCTTATGACTATATAATTCTAAAACTAGAGTCTTGTGTTTTACTCCCAATGAGTAGCATCCTCCCTACCAACCATTTTGTATTATTATTATTATTATTATTATTATTATTATTATTATTATTATTTAAATGTTACATTTTTACCCTTCTGTCCAGTGCTTTGTTGGCTTTGAGCGACCCTTTTTTTTTTTTTTTTTTTTTTAATTATTTCTCCACCTTTTATTTTTTAATGAAACTAACAATCTATTTATTTCTTCATTTGCAGAAAATATATTTTATAATTGGCTGGAGGGTAAGTACCTGGGATTGATAAGGCTGGAGATATGCCTATAAAGGGGTATTACTGCTGATGAGTTTTTCTTCTATCATTTAATAGCCTATAATTTTTATATTCAATGAAAAGTTAGTTGTTTTTTTTTGGTTTTTTTTTATGGATAACCATTAAAAACATTATATAGAGCAATCAAAATAAAGTAGAAAAGGTTTAAACCTGTTTTGGTGCAAGAATACATCTCAGTTTTTCTCTTGAGGTGAAAAATAATAATAATAATAATAATAATATTTAAGGGAAGTTTGTTTGAGGGTTATATAAAAATTACATGCCTTGATGTAAATTTGCCATAAAACATGATAGAAAAACAAGAGTGTCAGAAGAGAACGCACAAATGCCTAGTGCAGATAACCACGATTTCATACAGTCCCAGTGTGTACGATGGAAATACCTCATGTGTTGAGGCTGCACCTCTAACACTTCCCAATGTATAATTGCCTTAGTTTGGTACTTCTGTTGCTTCTCTAGGGATCCATGATAAACGATACTGGTGTTTTTATACATATATACTGACCTAGCAGAAAGGACTTCAGGAAGTCCTTTATGCTATTTCAGTTGGGCACTCTGATTTTAACGATGACTTTCTAATGTATCATACTCATGAAACATATTGTATAAATCAGAGGTCCCCAACCCTGTGGCCAGGGAGTAGGGGCAGATCTATCGGTGGTGCAAATGGTGCTTTGCACCTGGGCCTTTGCACCTTGAGGGGCCCAATGCTGTCTCAAAGGGCCAATCCCCCCCCCCCCCCCCCAGGGTCCCCTGCAGCCCCATTCATCGTGCACACACAGCAGCCTCCTCCTCTTACTTGTTCACTGTGGTCCATGGCTTGGTTGATTGTCAAAGGCTGAAAATCCTTCCCCTGGCGGTGCTTCATATTGCAGGGAATTCCCCTGCCCTGAATATGAAGCGCCGGCAGGGGAATGATTTCCAACCTCTGACTGAGACAAGGGGGCCAGGGACCACAGTGAACAAGTAAGAGGAAGGGGGCTGAATGGGAATACTGGGTGGAGTAAATAAGACTGCTGGGGGGGGGGGGGGGGTTGCTGGGAGGGGGGTAAATAATGCTGAATGGGGCTGCTGGGGGGGTTTGGGTTAAATGAGGGTGCTGAATGGTGCTACCGGGGTGTTGGGGGGCTAAATGCGGCTGCTGGGGGGAGTGGTGTTGCTGGGGGGTTATGGAGCTGCTGGGAGGGGCTGAATGGTGGCGTCGGGGGGCTGAATGGTGGCGTCGGGGGGCTGAATGGTGGCGTCGGGGGGCTGAATGGTGGAGTTGCAGGGGTGCACTTAACTACAGGAAAGGAACATGTTAGCATAAAATGGTTTTTACTTTGTTTAAATATGGCACTGGAGGGGGGCAAGTCGAAGCAATTTTTGCTCCTCCTTTTTGGGGGGCAAAGGTGTGTTGTTGTTTTTTTTTTTTTTTTTTTATGTACTACAGTTTTGTATAATAGACATTACAGTGCCTTGCAAAAGTATTCACTCCCCTTGACTCTACCTATTGTGTTACATTACAGCCTTAAGTTCAATGTTTTGATAATCTGAATTTTATGTGATGAATCAGAACACAATGGTCTAAGTTGGTGAAGTGAAATGAGAAAAATATATACATTTAACTATTTTTTAGAAATAGAAAATGTACATGTGCGTATGTATTCACCCCCTTTGTTATGCAGCCCATAAAAAGCTCTGGTGCAACAAATTACCTTCAGAAGTCACATAATTAGTGAAATGATGTCCACCTGTGTGCAATCTTAGTGTCACATAATCTGTCATTACATATACAAACCTTTTTTGAAAGGCCCCAGAGGCTGCAACACCTAAGTAAGAGGCACCACTAACCAAACACTGCCATGAAGACCAAGGAACTCTACAAACGAGTAAGGGACAATGTTGTTGAGAGGTACATGTCAGGGTTAGGTTATAAAAAAAAAAAAAAAAAAAAAAAATATCCAAATCTTTGATGATCCCCAGGAGCACCATCAAATCTATCATAACCAAATGGAAAGAACATGACACAACGGCAAACCTGCCAAGAGACAGCCGCCCACCAAAACTCATGGACCGGGCAAGGAGGGCATTAATCAGAGAGGCGGCACAGAAACCTAAGGTAACCCTGGAGGAGCTGCAGAGTTCCACAACAGAGACTGGAGTATCTGTTTGGCTTTATGGCAAAGTGGCCAGAAGAAAGCCATTACTTTCAGCAAAAAACAAAATGAGTTTGCAAAAAGGCATGTGGGAGAATCCCAAAATGTATGGAGGAGGGTGCTCTGGTCTGATGAGACTAACATTGAGCTTTTCGTTCCATCAAAGAAAACGCTATGTCTGGCGCAAACCCAACACATCACATCACCCAAAGAACATCATCCCCACAGTGAAACATGGTGGTGGCAGCATCATGCTGTGGGGATGTTTTTCAGCAGCCGGGACTGGGAAACTGGTCAGGGTTGAGGGAAAGATGGATGGTGCTAAATACAGGGATATTCTTGAGCAAAACCTGTACCACTCTGTGCATGATTTGAGACTAGGACGGAGGTTCACCTTCCAGCAGGACAATGACCCCAAACACACTGCTAAAGCAACACTTGAGTGGTTTAAGGGGAAACATGTAAATGTGTTGGAATGGCCTAGTCAAAGCCAGACCTCAATCCAATAGTAAATCTGTGGTCAGACCTAAAGATTGCTGTTCACAAGTGCAAACCATCCAACTTGAAGGAGCTGGAGCAGTTTTGCAAGGAGGAATGGGCAAAAATCCCAGTGGTAAGATGTGGCAAGCTCATAGAGACTTATCCAAAGCGACTTGGAGCTGTGATTGCTGCAAAAGGTGACTCTACAAAGTATTGACTTTAGGGGGTGAATAGTTATTCACATTGGACTATTTCTGTTATTTTGTCCTATTTGTTGTTTGCTTCACAATTGAAAAAAAAAAAACATCTTCAAAGTTGTGGGCATGTTCTGTAAATTAAATGATGCAAATCCTCACACTCCATGTTAATTCCAGGTTGAGGCAACAAAACACAAAAAATGCCAAGGGGGGTGAATACTTTTGCAAGGCACTGTAAATACTACCACACATTGGCTACATTTATAGACGTTTATCGTACATTCCACCAGTCACGTTCCAGATCGTTCTACTATAAACCTATAAAGGTATACTGGTGAAGCACCACTGATCAAAAACAGGAAGATCCACTTCTTGAGACTACATTTTGACATAAAACATGAATGTACTTGTTATAATTCTGAAAATATTGTTATAATAATGTATGTTTTATTTTATTTGCATTTCTTTCAGGCCTTTGTGTAGAAAAGAGAGCCTTTTATCGACTTATTTCTGGATTGCACACTAGTATCAATGTACACCTGAGCGCCAACTATCTATTGCAGGGTAAGTACAATACTTGGTCAGCATTAACAGGCCAATTGATAATGGATTTTGAATTGGAGATTTGATGGGTATGCAAACTGATTTTGCAACAATGTATTTTTAATCTCTTTTAGCTTTGTTTTATATGTAAAATATACATTTGTTTGAAAAATGTTTCTGCATGCACTATTGCAAGCAGTAATACAAGTGTATACCTGTCTAAGAACAATCAGAAAAATTACTTTTTTCTTACGGAATCTCAAGAATTAGTGTTTCCATTGCACTCAAGGAAATATGGGCAGCAATATGCAAATGAGCCAACTGTGTAGATCACACTTTGATCCAAAATAGTTTTATTTAGCTTGTGCCCACAGTCCTAAACCATTGGTTAGATATGCATAAATGAGTCAACCTACCAACAGATACCACTTCTGGATCGCTACCTTGTTGTGGGGAAGGAGCTTGTGTAGTTCAATGACTCTGAGCTAGACCATGTAGTGTCCCCCGATTATGGGAAGGTCATAGCAGAGAGGTCCGACAAATCACGGTTCACTGGAGCAGGAACTGGCAACCCTCTACGTTATCTGCCATCTGGATCGGCACAACCGGACACAAGATGTGCCTTGCATGCTGTGGTCCGTAAGGTCACAACTAAACAGCTGAACAACGCGCAGACAGCACTGTTTCATAATTGTGGAACTTGACCTGATGATGGCCAACTCGTGATATGAATCTGGTTCCAAGTCTACATGTCCAAAATTCAATAAAAAGCTTCACTGTAGTGCCAAACCTGTTAATAAAATGCTTAGCTATACAAACCAACACTTTGGTAGTTTTATTTTTAAAATTAAAAACAGGAGCTTTCCATATCCCTTTAATGGCATATTCTTATGCCAATGAGAACAAATCCCATATTATCTTTTTTTTTTTTTTCTTTTCTCATATCTGCATCTCTAAGGCTTGCATTACGCTCCCCCCCCCCCCCCCTTTATTTGATTTTCCTTTTTCCATATATAAATCAAGTATTAGAATATTAAAGAAAAGGAGGCAGGGGACGGTCGAAAGGTTTTCCTTGTTTTCAATATTAGTGGTAGTTAACGTTTTTCCCTGCTCTGCTGTAGACACTCTGCAAGAAAAGACTTGGGGCCACAATGTGATGGAGTTCCAGAAGAGGTTTGATGCCGTTCTTACAAAGGACGAAGGTCAGAAGCGTCTGAAGAACTTGTACTTCCTCTACTTGATAGAACTTCGGGCCATTTCCAAGGTTCTGCCATTCTTTGAACGGTCATCTTTTCTGTTGTACACTGGAAACCAAACCACAGACACCAGAAACAAAGAGATCCTGCTGGATGTTCTACAGGAGGCCAAGTAAGTCTCGGTCCCTAACATTGCAAGCCTCCTTTTTAGATAGAGTATTTTGTTTTGGTACCATAGGGCAGTGGTCTCAACCTTTTTGGTACCTTCCAGTGCTTGTGGAGACCACCTTTTTGAGATAAAAAATGCCTTTAATAGGATTATATCATGTAAGATATATTAAATGGCAGTGGGATGTTTAAAGGGACTCTAAAAATTAAATTATCACCCCTACAGGAAGTTAAAGTGCATTCAAAATCTGTTTTGCCGTGGCCACTGCAGACAGATTGATCTGTAAGATTTTTTTAGTACAGCCTCCTGGGCAGATCGTGTCCCATCTACTTGACACTTTTTTTATGGTAGGTGGAGAAGTGCCGCTCTGCTACATCCTGCAACGCTATCATTCAAATGTAACATTTAAAAGCTACATTGATTCTTATTTTATTTTTTCTTTCAAATACTTTTTTATTGCTAATTAATTAAATTTGACAAATGTAAATCTTATTCTATGAGCACTGCAGTAGTCTAATAAAGGGCTGCTGCTGTTCAAAAAAAGAGACCCTTGTTTGTCAAGTATGTACCAAACTAACAATACTAGCAGCGGTGTAAGTCATGGACAATTCTTATAAATCATGATTTTTATTTTTTAACTTTAGATGAATATAATGTGAGCTCCCTCTAGTGGTTTTGCTGAATACTTCGTAAAGGTTCACAGTAGAATCCTAAAAACTGGAGCTAGATATTATTATTAGCCATTTATCATTAATAAAATTAATATGCAAAGATTAAACTTTTTTTCTAAATATGCGGTACATACAGAACGTTTTTTGTGAAGTTACAAGCATTATATATGTTTTGAGGCAATAAATCGTCTTGTGAACGAAGACATTCTCGTTTTTATATTTAAGACCGTCCGTGTATATTAGTCTATTGCCTTTTCAGTTTAGCATGCATACCTTTTTTTAGATCCCTTTCAAAGTATTTTACTTTTTTAACAATTAAGAGTAAACTTAACATTAGGATAAACAAAATTAAAAAGAGGCGGTGGGTATTGATAAATGTAATGCTCTCCTCCTTCCACTACCTCCGGGGCCAGCTCCAGTCCACTTCCAAGGCACATTTGGGTGAAGCTAATGGTCTAATGCTCATGTTAAGGAAATGCTGTGAGCGGAACCAAGCCATGGTCCCCGGATGTTCATAAACTTAGGGCTTGTTTCCTCAAAATTACATGCTTATTATTAAAGACTTACACATATTTTAAACTGCCGGCTAAGGAAAGGACTACTACCCATAGTTTTTGGGACGGATCACCAGGTATGGAAGAAAGAGCCTATGTCCTGGCATCCTCGTAAACGTTGGGATCTGGTAAAAATTAATATTTATAAAGTTTATCGGGCTCAATGTAAATGGAGAACTTTGATGGGGGTCTCTAGGCTGCTATAATTAAGAGAACCCAGTGTGAGTCTTCCCATGTCATTGGTCCCAGCTGCGGCCCTGGTCTCCCTCTCAGCGAGTCATATATTTAAATTTCTGTCCAGAGGAGTCCACATTGAAGGTGTTGTAAAGGAGACTCAAGCTTATTCTTGAGATTGATGCCACATTTCATATTTTAGTGAACCAACAAGACTTCAGGCTTCCTAAGGTGCGTTCAGTGGTGGTAATAAAGTGTTTAATTCTGCAATAGTTGTAGTGTGAAAGTAAAATAAATAAATAAATTAAAGAATTAAAAAAAAATATTTTCTTGGCATTTCTGATTGTTTTTGAAACATTTTAGAACTGTTTCCAAGCTAAAGCACCTATCAGCCTTGATGACCTTATTCAAGCAGAGGCACATTTGGATGCTGATGCCCTGTTAGAACATTAATCATTTATAATAGCAACATTCAATAGGAACGTAATGATAAATTCATGATCAATGCATAATTAAAATAACCACATATTCTTGTTCAGGAATTAGGATGATGAGGTAGTTATTTTAATTATGCATTAATCATACATGCTGCTAGTAGATGCACGATTACAGTATTCAGTGATGATACTGTGTTAGTGTAATGGTCATTTTATTTTTATTAAAAGGGGAAGTTCCAGAATATGCACATTTCACATACCGTAAATGAAAGTGAGTTAATGACATTGTTACGTGTAAATCTTTAAAGGGCCAGTGACCTCACTGTAAGTGCTCACCGTGGTGAGAAATGGCACATGACTGTACGTTAAAATTATCTACTTACTTAATTACACTAATAACACTGCGCTGACCATTTAACCCATAGCTTTCCTGTTTAGGTGAGTCCAGTATTCCATATATGCACAGATATCCGTGTTCTATATATATATATATATATATATATATATATATAATCACAGAGCACTCGTTTTCTCATATTAAAAGAATAGTAACTGCACCTGGCTTTACATTCCTACCAATTGGTTTAACTGGTGTTTCTCTCTTTCTATTTATCATTATTCTTTATTCAGAACCCTTTAGCTATTAATATCTATTGACATTTGTGACAAACCCTCCCTCTGCACTGCCTTTTTACATCAGTCATGGGTCTAAGGGTCAGAACCTATCCATCATGTTCCGCCTTTGCTGAATGCAACCTTTCCCTGCCAAACAATGAACTAATTATGCCTGCACATGTTATTAATTGGAGAACTAATATAAAGAAGCTTGGTGAGGCCCAGGCAGGCCAGTGTAGTCTCGGGCATAGATGTACTGGATTAACATGCTGAAGAAAAGCTATTTCTTGCTATAAAGTATTGTTTTTTTGTTTATTCTCAGCTGATACAATAAGAGTGTTTTGAAAATCCATTCCTTAAGCAATTGACTTTTACAACATTGTTTTACTGGCTACATTTTAGAACTGTGTTGAGTTGTGATGCCACCAAGCTGTCTAAATATAATTGTTTATTTATTTTTGGTTACGCTTACTGGTAAATAGTGTGATCCTTTGAAATAACAGGTATGTAATGGTACTGGTGTGATCTTGTACAGGTAGACTATGGTTATTACACATTCACCTGGCTCACCAACCCTCCTTTTTCAATTTAATAGATCTTTTCCTTTGCATTTTGATGAAAACTCCTTTTTTGCTGGCAACAAGAAAGAAGCTGACAAGTTAAAGGTAAACGCCAGGTTCCATAATCCTAAATCATTTTGCAATGTAAAGATATAAATAATTACCTCAACACATTTTTTAAAAATAATTCAATTGCTAGTAACCTTTATTAGCAGGTACAAAATGACAAACTTCAATCAGAATCTTACGGATTCACATGTGCTATTATCATTGTGACCGAGTTTAATTGTATGTAATTATTTTCTGTGGTGTGAACGGGCACAGATGTTATCAATACATTTTAGACTGAAGGGATCATCCGTCTGTGCTATTAGTTTTGTTCTAAAGTGTAACTAATTGATGATCACTCCTTGGGTGTCTCCATATATAGTTTTCAGTCTACAACACATTTATCGGATCTGTGCATGCCCACACCCCGGAAAATAATTGGCTGTGATTTACACATCCATTTTTTTAGGAAATCTCAATGGGTAAAGTAGAGCTGCCCATTTAATACCGCACGGTACCTCCTTGTCCTGCTATCCTCTATTTAAGTGTATGGTCCAGTGGTTAGGATTCTGTGCTTTCACCGCTGTGACTTGAGTTCAATTCCAGTCAGGGAACCAAGAGGTCACACCACCATACAGGGTTGAGCCTGTTCAGTACCTGGATGGGAGACCACATAGGAATACCAGGGGCTGTTTGCTGTGGCGAACTGGCAACCCACTCCAGTATCTCTGCCATGAATACCAAGTGGATCAGCATTGTGCATTTCGGTCCATGAGGTCATGAAGAGTCGGACACGACTGAATGACACCCCCCCTACATACTCTGTTAGTACACACACATAGGTTAGAATAAAAAAAAAATAGTAATAAGTATTTTCTTACTTCAGTGAACCTTTTCATTTAATTCTACTGTTATTTTTTTATTGTTTAATTCTGGTGGTGTGCTGCATAATATTTCCATTTAGGTGCGGCAAACAAGAATTTTCTGCCTAAAATCATACAAGTTGTACCTGCTTGGGTCTGCCGTCTGCAGCTCATGAAGACTATGAAGTGCAGTGTTTAAAATTAGCCCGTCTGTGTCCTCTCTCGGCAGCATGTTGCAGAATGATGCCATTTATTGGTTACTACAGCAGATTATGTGTCTTTATGAGCTGCAGAGGGCTAACCCAAGCAGGTAATATTGGTGAAGTTTTAGGCATCACTTCCAAATGTATTATTATTATTATTATTATTATTATTATTATTATTATTATTATTATTGTAACTCGCCAACATTTTCTGTAGCGCTATACATAACTTGTGATCAAGGCAAAGCAATATTAACACATTACAAAATATGAAGGGCCCTGTCTTTGAGCTTAGAAGTCCATAGCACCAATCAAGATTGCAAACTCGCAGACTTACAATCTAAAGGTTTAGGGTGTGGTAAAGGAGGGAGAAAAATGCAGTGTGCATGTCAAGGAGGCAGGTGATTTGCTTCTTTAAACAGGTGTGTTTTTAGTGAGGTTTTGAAGGATTTGAAGCAAGAGGATAGTCCAGTGGAGCGAGGGAGGGATTTCCAGAGAGTAGGGGCAGCGCGAGAAGTCCTGAAGCCAGGAGTGAGAGAAGGTTATTAGCAGAGCGAAGAGGCCGGGTGGGGGAATATTTGGAGATGAGATCAGAGATCTAATGGGGTTGCAGTGTTAAGGGCTTTGTAAGATAAGGTCATGATTTTACATTTAATTCTGGAGGCTACAGGAAGCCAGTGGAGTGAATGAGAGAGAGGTGCGGCAGACATGGAGCGTTTATTACGGTAGATGAGTCTAGCAGAGGCATTCAAAATGGATTGAAGGGGATAGACAGGTGGTGGGTAGGCCAGCCAGAAGTGAGTTGCAGTAGTAAAGACCAGATATGATGAGGGAATGTATTTGAATCTTAGTTGTGTCTTGTGTAAGGTAGTGACATATTTTGGAAATTGTTTTTTAATTTGAAAAGACAAGATTTTGTTAGTGACTGTATATGAGGAATGAAAGTGAGGGCATGGTCCAGTAGAACCCCAAGACAACGAGCTTGGGAGGTAGGAGTGATGATGTCATTAACAGTGAGAGAGAGGCGAGGAATTGACGCTGTAGTAGATGGTGGGAAGATTAAGAGTTCAGTCTTCGACTAGTTGAGTTTGAAATGGTGGGCGCACATCCGGGAGGATATACCTGAGAGACCGTTGGAAAGACGTGCTAGAAGAGAGGGGGATAAATCTGGTACTTAGAGGTAGATTTGAGTGTCATCTGCATAGAGATGATCTTGGAGTCCAAACGATTTTATTAGGGTGCCAAGTGAGGATGTGTAGATGGAGAATAGGAGGGGGGCTAGGACTGAACCTTGGGGTACAGCAACAGGCAGAGGGTGAGGAGAAGACACTAAATGTTCGATCTTGCATGTATTATGTGAACCATGAGAGAGCAGTATCTCTGATTCCAAGGGATTGGAGAATTTGGGTTAGAGGGTGATCTGCTTCTCCTGGATTTCTCTGCTGCCTTTGACACAGTTGAAAAGAAAAGTGACCCTTTGACTTGGCGGTGAGCAAATCATTAGTGACTTTTGTGAGAGCTCTCTCAGTGGAGTGTTTGGGTTGGAAGTGGTCAAGAAGGGAGTTGGAGGAGATAAATTGGTTAAGGCTCAAGCAGTTTGGAAGCCTGGGGAAGTAGAGACATAGGGCGGTAGTTCGTTGCAGAATCAGTGTCAGAAGAGGGTCTTTTAAGAATGTGTTTAATTTTGGCATGTTTTTAGAGATTATAGAAACGTGCCAGTGTTTAAGGAAAGGTTGAAGAGATGTTTGAGAGCAGGGGTAAGTGTGGTGGAGAGGGGAGGAATAAGCTTTGGTGGAATAGGACCTAGAGGACTGGTTGTAAGGCGAGAGGTTGATAGTAAAGCTGGAGACTTCATCCTCGGTTACAAGGTTAAAGGAATGCATATTGGCTGTGGGATTGGGGAAGGATAAAGGCTGGGTGAGGGATGTGGGAGGGAGTGTGTGGTGCATGTTGAGAGGAGAGTTTGTTATGAATGTTTTCAATTTTATGCTTAAAATGGCTGGCAAAGTCTTCAGCTGTGGGACGGGAGGTGGTGGGCGGAGGGGAGTTTTGAATGAAGCAAACATTTGGGGTTAGAGGACAGTGTAGATATTAAAGATGTAAAATAGTGCTGTTTGGCAAGGTTGAGGGCAGAGAAGTAGGAGTGCAACATAGACTGTGGAGGAAATCACGCACAGCAGATTTCCTCCACTACAGGTTTTTCAGCAGTGCGGGAGCACCTATGGATGTATTGTGTTTTATGTAGTGTGCCATGATTGTGGATGAGAGCGAGGTTGTCTGTGTGTGGTTATGGGGGCCAGAGTGTCAAGGGTGGAAGTAAGTCATGTTGTACTCTGAGGTGGCAATGTCAGGACAAGTGAGATCAGTAAGGGGACTGAGAAGGGGTTGTAACACAGTGGAAAGGTGTTGTAGGTCAAGTGATTGCCCTTCTTCTACTCCAGTAACCATCACCCACAGAAACCTGCAGTGAGAAAAAGATTTAAGGCTGCAGGATGGAAGGTGGTGGGCAGATGGCGAGGTTAGAGGTTGTGCAGAGATGGGTGAAAATAAGGTCTAGGGAGTGCCCATCATGGTGATTTGGGGAATCTGTCAATTGTGAGAGGCAGAGAGAAGAGGTGAGTGAAAGTAGTTTAGCAGCTGTAGGGGAGATGGAAGTTTCAGTGGCAATGTTGAAGTCGCCAAGAACGGGTGAAGGGACGTTGGAGAGAAAGTGAGGGAGCCAGACGGCAAAGTGATCTAGAAATTAGGAACCTGGTCCAGGAGGGCAATAGATCACAGCAACACGTAAAGAGATGGGTGAGAAGGCGGATAATGTGAACTTCAAACAATGAAAATTGGAGGGAAGGACTAGTGGGTATGGAGTGAAATGTGCACCGAGAGGAAAGTAATCTGCTAACACCACCACCATGTCGGTTACCAGGTCGAGGTGTGTGACTGACTGAAGTGAAAACCACCATGGGAGAGTGCAGCAGGGGAGGCAGTGTCTGAAGGAGAGAGGTTTCTGTGAGAGTCAGTTGATTGAAGGAGTTGGTAGTGAATAGGTCATGAGTGAATGTGAGTTTATTGCAGATAGATCATGTGTTCCAGAGAGCGCAGGAAAAGGGGCAAAGAGGATGGTTTGTGGCAGGAGATAGATATTAAGTTTGGGGGGGGGGGGGGTATTTGCAATCCTGGGGGCAGTGCATGGCTGCTGGAGGGTGGAAATGAGTGAGGGGGCCTGGATTAGGAGATATATCTCCAGCTGCCAGGAGGAGTGAAAGGGATAGGAGATGGGTGTGGGTCTTACAGAAGCATTTTTGCTTGTGAGCTGCAGGAGATGGAGGAGATGGTGACTGGAGGAAGGAGAGGAGCTTGTGAGAGCAAGGAAAATGGGAGGAAATGACAGCAGGTGAAATGGTTATTTCATTGAATACATGATGTGAGGAAACTGGGGAGGAGAATCTGACACCTGAGCTTATGAAGAAGAAAAAGGTGAGGAAACATTGTGACACAGTGTGTCTTTTGGAAGTGTAATCAGGATTAATTAGCAGGTATTGCCATATAAGTACATAGATGCAGTTTATTCTATTCCCAGGAACCTTCCATATGCCTTTTAAAACTTTTTACTTTTTTTTCTATTATTATTATTCTTAATATTATTATTATTCAATTTTGGTTATCTACAATGTGTGATTTCATGAATTTTTAATAACACATTTGCATTTCTTTCTTTTTTATATATATATTTTTTCTTTTAAGGAGGAATTTAGACAACATTTTCGAAATATTTCAAGAATAATGGACTGTGTTGGTTGTGTCAAATGTCGCTTGTGGGGAAAGCTACAGGTGGGTCTCTGTTTTTTTTTTTAGAGTGCTTAAAGAACCACTGCAATTTAGGAAAAAAAATGTTTTTTATGGAATATGTATTAAATGAACAATATCAGCAGCTGTGTAAGCCTTGGGCATAAACATGTTTGGGGGGATGCAACCACAGCTCTCCAGAAATGTAATTACCTCTCTCTCACACACCACTTCCACTAATGTATCCCTACAGGGTCCTGCAGAGGCATAAAAACGTATTTTCATATAGGTAGTTTAGTGCGCGCACACACACACTGTTTTTTTTTTTCTATTCAGTTGTGCAATGGTCCTTTTTTAACAATGATTTTGCTGGTTGTTTTAGATTTTATATTTTTTTACAATTCTTTAAATTCAATTTATTTTACAGACTCAGGGTCTGGGTACAGCTTTGAAAATCTTATTCTCAGAAAAACAGATCTCGCAAATTCCAGAAAGTGGGCCGTCCTATGGATTCAATCTTAAAAGACAAGAAATTGTGTCATTGTTCAATGCATTTGGCAGGTTTGTATCTTACCTGGTGCTATTCACAATTACAGTTCTCCCCCTACTCCTACTATTTGGGGGAGACAATATAAATATTAGTTTTTTTTTTTTATTAAATGCTGCTCCGTCACAACTTGCCATTGGTTAGTAGATCTAGTATTGTAGAAAATGTTTGGAAGATGTCAGTGAGTAAACAGCTTTTAATCCTTTTGTTAATACAATTATGTTTAAATATGCAAATAAATGAATGTAGTTTTATTTAAATATTAAAAACAAGGAAACTTCCATGTCACTTTACACAAAGTATTATTTTCAAAGTGCATTAAATAATCCATCCAGTTGGCAGCTGCAGCTTTCTATTCTTGCTGTGCTTCCAGGTCAGATGGCTTTGCAACATTAGATGGTGCTGCCAAGGAGACCTTAATAGAATCGCATTGATTGCTACTATATGCTTCATAGGGGTTTTTATGGAGGGACTCCAGAATAATGTAACTGATCTAAACTATAGCATCTTTAAACATGTATAATTATACACCGATGGTGGGCAACAGCCAATCTGGGACCAAATGTGGACCCCAACTGTTCCTTGGAGTGGGAGACCATGCCCCTTTTCAACAATACACAGTTTATTATATCCCTCTAAATCAGTGGTTCCCAAACCTTTCCTCAAATGCCACCAGTCAGGCCATGATTTAAGAGAAACACTTTGTAAATACACAGGTGAAGCAATTTGAGATTCCACCACCTGTTGAATACTAGTTTCCTCACCTTTTAACAGTGTTTTACCTAAATAATGGCCTGTCTGAGTCTTGATGAGAGGTTTGGGAACCACTGGTCTAAATCTAGGCAACAATACACAACTGTACTCCTAAATATGTCTGCTTATTAGCTATACCTATATTACTAGTTCATTCCATTCCTATAAGGATTTTACCGTTATGGTGCTTTAAACCTTTGACAGAATCCAGGAGGCCCTTTTTAAGGACTTGGGGGGCCACATGACACCCTTCAAGTGAAATAGGTTGCAAATCATTGTAAAACGAAGTCTTGAGTACTCTGCAGTTAACGTGTACCTCACTTCTACATAATTATATAATCCTATACATTCAACACGCCAATCTTCAGAATATTTATATTTTATTGAAACCTCTTCTATCTCTCTGTAGGATTTCTACAAGTATTAAAGAATTGGAGAACTTCAAGAAGCTGTTACAGAATATTTAAACTTGATCACATCCGCTTAATAAACTGATCGGTCCAAATACTTTCAACTAAATGCAAGAACTCTGGGAGACTAAATATTTGGTTGTGTGTAAATAAATATATATTACTGTGTTTTGTAATTTCTTGTGTGTGGGATGATGAGGGGGTCCTTATAACTGTGAAATGGGTCAAGGTTCCTGCAGGAACGTGCTGTGTACATTGTGTAATAAACAGTTAGTACTAAAATGGTGTAGACTGAAAACATTTTTACATCATTTTATTAGGTATTATCGGATCTAGTCTATTTGGTGTGCGGCTGCGCCACAGCACCATCTGGTAGTGAAAGACTTTTACTGCAGGCAAATAACTATTCCATCCTCTGACGTGGCGCAATTTGAGCGGCGCTGAGTCAACAGCGAGGCCATCGATTTTATGTTCGGCGCGGGCACTCGGGCCCCCTGGGCCTCGGGGGCGTCTCTCTCTCGTAGCTCAAGACCTCTTCTTCCTTATGAGCCAGATCGCACAAGGGAATAGTTATTTGGCTGCAGTCAATTTTTAACACCACCAGGTGCTGCAGTGGCGCATCCACACTCCCCAGTGTTCTGACGGGACACTGCTATGAAATAGACTAGGACCGTATTATCTTTCACTTTTTTTAATTTTTTTTTTATTTTGTATTCAAATCTTTAGATCATGACATTTAAAGTGAGACATGGATTGTTTTGTCCGCCTCTTGATCAAACATTACCTAATACAGAGTAACATGAATCTGTTTAATGCCCACAAGCTTGCAGTCTGTCTATTACCATCTTTTTAAATTCAAAATGAGTTAAAAATAAATAAATAAATAAACACTTCAAGTTTTGTTATAATTTACTAGTCTACCTGAGGCAATAAGGCAAATGCATCTGTCTTTGAATAAGTAATTCCTTATCTTAAATTCAATCTGTCATACAAAATTGTAACTTAATTTGCTTGTAGAGTAACATTTCTCATCTTCTGAAACCTCCATAGTCTGCATGTTCTCTCATGTCACAGCTCTGAAACATGGCACCCTACATAAGGCAATAGGTATTGGCTTCTCACTACCAGTGTAACACTAACTTTTTCAGCTGTATGAGACTCTGGTGGTGTGTAGTCCCTCCTATAAGAGCATAACCTTAGATCACACCTGTGAACCATGGCATCCTACATGAGAACAGGAGGAAACTGGGAGATTTCAGAAGGTGAGGATCTGACCACTATGGTGTTCATTCAATACGATTTCTTTTGTTTGGTTTTATTGCTATTTAGTTACCAAAGTATTTTGTGGAAAACATGTAGCTTTTAAACAATTTGAATATTTGTAGGTCTGGGACTAGCAAAGCTGCTTCGGTCCACTCCTTATTAGGTATCAGGGGTGGGAGAGCCTCCCTCCTCCAAAAGACTGCCCTCATATATTTTTTCCACTGGTTTAGTTTTGCCTGCAGTGTTCAGTGTAGAATAGAAGACCGTTAACACTCCTACCAGGACTGCATCCTGGGCAAATTCACTAACACTCCTCTACACCACTATTAGAAAGGGCTGTATCTCCTGCAAACGTTCAAATGTAAGGTATAAAAGCTACATTCAAATTATTTTTGTTCAGTTACTGATTTCATTGCTAACTTGTTATGAAACTGATGGTTTCTATAGGAATACTGCAGTGTTCCTTATAATATAATTTTATTTCAATTCTTATGCAAAATCTTTTGAAACCTATAAAACAGCCACTTTAGTGGACTTTATGAACATTGGCACTAAGTGCTTCAGATCCCTAAATTGCATTTTCCTATGGTAAACCAACTTTGTAGTTTGCCATTCTGAGCCTCTGTGATGGCTTATCCATAATGTTAATTAATGAATTTACAAAACATTAGAATGTGTTTTTGTGGGTGGATCACAGGCTGACTGACAGCTCAAAACAGCAAATTTTAGTTTCCTTTTCATGTAAATGTGGGATCTTAAAATAAAGTACATTATCCAATGTTATTACCTAAACTTTTAAATTATACCATATTTGGAACTTTTGCTGTATCACTAATCTTATTATAAATTAAATTCTCCCCCCCCCCCCAAAAAAATGAGATTTATTATGCAATGTACCCATGCTTGGCATACAAGAGGTGAGAATATTTTTTCCTCTGTAATAATCTCAAGCCTCCTCTTAATGAGCCAAGAATCTGCGGCTGCTCTTGCATTGTACCAAAAAATACTATATATATATATATATATATATATATAAACACACACAGTATTTTTTTATTTTACATAAAGGCTAATAATAAAGGTGCCTTTTAAACTAACATTTGTTGTCGGATGTTTTGCTAGACTTTATTTAAATCACCCAAAATGACTCTCAGGTCACGAGGAGTTGACTGAATACACCGTTTTATTACTCACATTGTGTTGGAGTGACCTGATTTCCTTATATGTGAACAGATTTACATTCTGAGAATCACCATACCAAGAAACACACACTGCAAGATCATGGCCACGGACCTATATATAGAACATAATCTACCACTAGTCTCAGTGTAAAGAAATCATTGTATGAACCATTGGAGTTTTGAAAAAGCTTCATATGTTTGTACAGTAACAAAATAACTATCAAGTATGCAGATGTTATTTTTAGAGAAAATATTCTATATTAATGACAAAATGGTAGATAGAGCAATGTTTATTTTATGAAGACTTACTCTGCCACCACGTTGTGTTAAGTGCTATTTAGAGAGGCTCCATTTCTAAATAAGTTGCTTTTAACCTGCAATTTCCAGGTAATAAAATGGTGTCCTGAATATAGGTCAGTGAGATAACATGACTGTCTGAGCACATGTAATTAATGAAGGTATATATATATATATATATATATATATATATATATATATATATATATATATATATATATATACACATTTGTTGTTTTTTTCCATGCAGAATAAACAGTTGTAGGGTTTACAACATGCTATTTTTAGAGTCTCAATGGAAATAGTATGAGATCCATCTGTTTTAATGCATGCCCATATGTACTGAAGTGCCCATATGCTGCAATGTTTTGTCAAGTCTTTCTCACGTTTTTGGATACAGTGGCTATACAAACTGTAAATGGACAATGTAATCCTATGATTCAGGGACATTAAAAGAAAAAGACTAGTAGTAATTGGGACAAGAATGAACAAACCTTTGTTGTACCTGGCTCTGCCAATGTCACTCCTCTAAGAGTTTCAGATCTGCTAATGCACTAGTGTTATAATAAAATTTTCTCTGGAAGTGCAGTTGGTTAAATGTAACCAAGGTGCCCAGTAGGACACCCATAGTATACTTTGGATGGAACAGGTCAACAAAATCACAAGGGTGCGCAAGTATATGTAAACAGAAAATGTAATGTGTGGGAGTACAGTTCTCCGCAATATTATGGAATGTGCCTATGACGACCCTTGAAACCAACTGCTGAAAATCAAAATTTACCAGATCTATTAGCAGTAAGATTTTTAAAACACTATGACATGTCCCCTTTCGAAGAGAACATGCGGCTTGGAGTAATTCTAAGATAGTTACATAGGGCCTCATTCTATTAGCGGCCGTAAATCGGCCGTAAGGCTGCGATTCCTTGCGGGGGTTCAGTAAACTCGCGATTCTATTATACGGCCCCGCAAGGATCTCCTTTTACGGCCGGCCGCATATCTTGGAACCGGCCGTAATCTGTGAAATATAAAAACTCAAAAATAAATTCAAGCCTGCACTGTACAGCTCTGTAAATGCTAGGGATCATATTGGGGGACATGAGGATTAAAAGTAACCCACTCTCAAGCTTGCACATCAGCCCAAACCCGAGTTCAAATTAACTGTTTATTTTCCGGCTGCGGCGTGGGTGTGTCTGAGGTGCTCCAAGCACTCTGGACTTTTTACATGGATATTTTACGGATATTAAAAATAAAATATTTTACGGATTTGAGTACAGGATAATTATGTGCTATTTTTTCTAACACCTAAAATCCCTTTATAGTCTTCTCAAAGTGCAGGATGGCTTTATTTGAGCTATTTTATGTGCTTAATTGGTGCTAGCGAGACCTCTTTCCTGCAAGTAAGCTGCGGCTCGTTTTTAGCCTTGCAGAGAGGTTTCCCGGAGCAATTGAATTGCAAAACTCTTGCGGCCGTTTTAGATCAAAGGCTTTCCTCTGGCGCGAGCGGCCGCAAGAGATAGCAAGGCACCGGCCGCAAGCCTGCCGGAGCCTCCGGCCGTAAGGGAATAGAATAGCCGAATAGCTTGCGGCCGGTCCTTGCGGCCCCGCAACGGCTGCGGCCGCTAATAGAATGAGGCCCATAGTAATTAAGGTTGAAAAAAGACTTTTGGTCCATCAAGTTCAACCTTTTTGGATCTCCTCTGATCTGCAGTATTCAGTTTAATTATTAATTGATCCAAACAGAAAAAACCCCAGTGAAACTTTGCCAATTGTCTCAAAAGGGACAAAAATGAATTCCTTCCTGACCCCAGATACTGGTGATCGGACTCCTCCCGGGATCAATACTCTCTCTCTAATTACCCAGGATAACCCTGAATGCCCTTTTTATTTAGAAAAATATCCAAAGCCTTTTTAAAGTTATCTATCGAATCCACTGTCACCACCTCCTTTGGTAGAGAATTCCACAGATTAACCACCCTTACTTTGAAAAACTCTCCTTTCTTTAAGTTGGAATCTTTTTACTTCTAACCTCAAAGGATGTCCCCTTGTCAGATGAAAACCTCTTGGCACAAAAAGTTCACTTGACAACGCCTTATATTGATGCTGGATATATATGGGGTGATCATATCCCTGCTTTTTTCTTAGCTTTAAAATGTTCTTTTTATGAAGTGGTGCCCAAATTTGTACTCCATATTCCAAATGAGGGCGCACTAGGGATTTATGTAGTGGCAGAATTATAATTTCTTACCTTGTTTCTATACCCTTCTTAATACATGCTAATATTTTACTTGCCTTTGCAGCTGCTGCTTGGCATTGCGCACTGTTACCTAGGTAGTTGTCCACATGTACTCCCAAATCCCTTTCAATATCCAATACCCCAAGGTTTATTCCATTAAGATTATAAATTGCATGGCCATTTTTCCTTCCCAGATGCATACTTTTACATTTATTTGTATTAATCTAATCTGCAATTTAGATGCCCATTTCTCTAATTTATGCAAATCCCTTTGGAGCGAAAGTACATCCTTTTCTGATTTAATTACCTAGCACAACTTTGTGTCATCATCAAAAATGGAGACACTACTTTCCAGTCCTTCTCATTAATAAATATGTTAAAAAAGAGTCAACTTAATACTGAACCCTGAGGAACCCCACTTACCACATTTGTTCAATCTGAGTTTATTCCATTTACAACAACCCTTTGCTTTCTGTCTTTTAGCCAGCTCTCAATCCATGAGCAGATATATACTGCAATTCCTGCATCCCTTAATTTGCACAGTAGTCTTCTACGTGGCACTGTATCAAAAGCCTTTGTAAAATCCAAAATGAATACATCCACTGAGTTGCCTTGATCCAAGTTCCTACTAACCCCCTCATAGAAACTAATTAGATTTGTTTGACAAGACCTAACCCTCATAAATCCATGTTGTCTCCTACTTATAATCCTGTTCAAATAGACATATTCTTGTATATTATCCCTTATTAACCCTTCTAAAAGCTTTCATACGACAGAAGTGAGGCTCACTGTTCTATAATTCCCAGGATTTGCTCTTGCTCCCTTCTTAAATATGGGTATCACATCTGCTTTACTCCAATCATCTGGTAACGACATACATTGAGCCTTATCTTGAAGCACTCAAATGTTATTTAGCAATCTCATGCCCACGTAAACATTTTCCTAAGATGAACTTGGTATAAAATTATGTATTGATCAGTGCTGAATTATATATCTGTTAGTGGAAATTGACCAGTCTTCTAAGTCAACTCACTATTAAGTTACTCATTAATATGGCTGTGGAGTGGAGGGTTTTTATTATTTGACACATTCCCTATACATGGTTGGAAGTAGGCAGTTGCACTTTAAACTAGAACTCTTCCCTGCTTTGACCCCCTCAGCACTGGGCAGGGGGGAATACTGTGATTCCAGTCTCTATACACTAGCAGAGTTTGATAAAGCTAACATTTTCTCTGTAAATCTTTTTACACTCCTAACAAAGTTTTTACTGCTGCCAACAGCAGGGGCTCTGCATTAAAAAAAAAAATGTTTTCCGGACTAGTAATGTGCTTTATTTCTCACTTGGAAAGGATAATGGGCTGAAAATTGTTGATTTACACAGGTCTCCTTCAGTTTGCTGCAACTTTAAGGAGCAACCTACAAGACCATGATGAGACATCTTACTCCTAGGTTGTTCAACATGGAATCTATAAGTAGTCTAAGCTTTTCGAGCAGTTGCGGACAGAGAGATAAATATTTCCATAAATGGTGGAACTGACCCTTCTGGCTTCAAATTCCGATCCCCGGCATGGTTCTTTTTACTATTAACTAGCTTTCTAAATTATCTTAGCAACGAGAAGGGCCTGAGCTCTTAATTGGAAATGATCTGATATTTATTCCCACACTCAAATTATAGCTTTTGCGTCACAACTCCTTGCCCGTGTTCTCTCATGGGCTCCTTGGTTTGTACTTTTTGCACAAGGAGGAGCAGCCGCTTTTCCTTTGATTTTTTTTAGGTAACAAATTTAGATTATAGACTTTGGTTTTTATTATTTAAAATGTTGAATGGGCTCGGTGAGTCGCATTGTAAATATGATATGTCTATTTCATATATTTTTTTTTTACTGGGAACTTGTCAGATGCTGATTTAGAGATTAGGGGTTAACAGGATTTGCCTGGCCTCATACAGTACTAGAAGTTACAATAGCATCTTTTTCCTTTCTCTCCTCATAAGTATTTGTTTCACCTTGATAGGAAGGTTATGTTCTGTATACTTATATTTTTTATAGAACAGTGTTTGTAATGAGACCATAGTCTTGAAATAAATAATAATAATAAAACAAAAAATTATATATATATATATATATATATATATATATATAAATAAATATAAATATATAATGTGACAGGGCACCCCCTAGAGGCCAATCTGGAGGTAAAATCTCATTTATTCCAGCAGGAAGTGCGTCAACTCCTGCTATAAAAGGCTCCCTTGGAGAAATGGGTGTGGTCCCTGCCAGAAGCCTGTCTGTGAGACAGTGTGTGGAGCTGCAGGCTTGGAGCTGCCTGGGAGACACGCAAGCATGAGAGTCTCAAAGTCATGAGAGTCTCAAAAGCATGCAGTCCACAAAGAGACCCTCGAAAGGTGATTACCCAGTAGGGGAACGGCTGCAGAGGGAGAGAGACTGCTCCAACCAGAAGAGGGAGAGAGCGATTGCTCCAACCAGAAGAGGGAGAGAGCGATTGCTCCAACCAGAAGAGGGAGAGAGCGATTGCTCCAACCAGAAAGAGAGAGGGGGGGGGGGGACCTGAGACTACAGGCAAGTAACCCATGAGAAGAATTCCCTGAGAGAAGAGGGAACTACTGGAGTCCAATTCAGAGTGGACTGTCTGCTTTAAGGATGCTGGATTTTATTTGCAGAGTTCTTATACAATGCTGAAGTATAAATAAAGTGTATTAAGAGTGGAACAGCCTCCTGTGCCTTCCTCTATTAAGGTTAAGAGATGGTTAAAACAGGGCACTGACCCCGCAAGTGGTAGTGACTGTGTGTGTGTATATATATATATATATATATATATATATATATATATATATATATATATATAGTGGCAATGGAATTTGTAACATACTGAATGGTCAATCATTGGTAATATGTATGATATACCTTGCAAACAGAATAAACAAACAATTAAGACCCACACAACTTACTGTAAGCAATAGTCTCTCCTGTAGCCAATAACGTTGGGTACTAGTAACTAGTCAGCATCTCACCCAGATGGCTATGGCAAAGCAGGTTCAATACATTTAGGATCAATCTGAATTAAAAAGCAGGCCGCTCACCCACCCATGCAGAAAGCATTGACGGTTGGTTACCCAGTCGGGGGGGGGGGGGGGCGCAGCTGTAGATGACCTAATTAGTAACACCAGAGGACAGACAGGGGCTAAAAAAGAGGACGGTAGAGCTGTTCGGGAGGTTAGAGACGACAGTCCTTCGACTGGGCTGTCCTTACAGTATTCTAACTACGAGTCATCACTGGACGGGAGTGGACTGGACGACAGGTATGGCAGGCCAGGACAGCCCTCACATGGTTCTTTTTGCCTTGACATCATCTAGGGGCAGATCTCACTCCCACAGCCACAGGTCTTAATCGCCACGTCAGGGCGGACTCCAGTTCGGAGAGAGAATCATGTGCAACTAGTGTGAAGAGCAGGCGACCAAGATCCCGAGGCGGGAACAGTACAGCCAATCAGAGGCCACGCCAGGAGCCTGCCAGGCATGATACAAGTGAGACACTCACTTTGGGCTACACTGGTAGTGGCAGGGACGTACAGTCACAGACATTTTTGGCTGGGTTAAAGGGATTCTTGAGGTCATATGATGTTAACATGAACAATGAAGATTTAGGAGAATTAGTCAGGTTTGGCAAGACAGGCCTGGGGAGGACAAGGTACCATAGCACAGGCGAATAGCTGTGCCTCCCGGGTGGCGAGTGCTTCTGGATTAGTCTCAGCACCTTCCCCGGCAGACCCGGTAACAGCGGCCGGCGCAGTCAAGATATCCGACAGCTCAGTCAGGTCGACGGTGTTATGCAGCTTGGATAGCTTAGGTGCTCATCTGCCACTAGAAGTAAAAGAGCTGATTTGGAAGACGGAATTTATCGAAATATTCTCATTGCTACCCTCATCAAGATTTGTGGATACGCAGGACAGTGTCGGGCAAGCCAGAGCGGAAGGGCTTCAGGAAGATTCCTAAAACGTTTGAGAACAAACTGGCTGCAGGCATTTTCGATCCTGGCGCGCATCATCGGCGAGAGGTTTCCAGAGCAGTGTTCAGTGCTATTCTTTTATCTCGACGAGATACGGGGAGCGCACCGCACCTATGGCGTGGAGTGACAAGGCCGTCGCACACTGGCTGAATGAAATTACCCCTATGGGGGCGGTGGCGCCCTTTCTAGGTGGGGCGGGCCCAGACATCCCACCACGCCGGGTGGAGCAATCAAGCGGGCATGCGAGTTTGCAAGTGGGCGCCTAACTGTCAATATAGGCACGTTTGCTCAGGCTGTGGAGGTGAGCACTCAGTGCTTAGATGTGGAAAAACAAGGGAAACCGGCAGACAGGGTGAGCCCTCTGGAAAAGGGAACGACGCCGATATCACTGGACGCAATGCTGCCGTGGCTAAGACACTACGGTAAGGTCTCTGGAAAGGGGCAAGCAGCAAGGCTGCTGATCGACGGTTTTCGTGAGGGTTTTAGAATTCTGTCAAAGGTGGAGCAATGTTTTACCGTACAGCCCGCGAACCAAAAATCAGTGGCCGAGTTTCCTGGTGTAGCAGAAGAAAAAATTAGAAAAGAAGTCAAGTTAGGCAGGATGGCAGGCCCGTTTGCGGAACCCCCTATACCTTGTTTACGGATATCCCCCTAGTTCGAAGGGCTGACATTGGGGGCTCTGTTGGCGAAGGTGGACATAGAGTCGGTGTCTCGTTTGCTACCGGTTCACCCGTCAAGTTAGGCTGTCGTTTAGGGAGCAGCTACTTCGTGGACTTATTCATTCCCATGGGCTGTTCGGTGTTGTGCGCTTACTTCAAGACTTTCAGCAGTTTCCTGCAGTGGGTATCGGTCCAGGAGTCAGGATATGATAGCATAGTGCATTATTTGGATGACTTCCTGTTCGTGGGTCCAAGGGGACAAGAAGTGTGTGCGCATTTGCTGGCCACGTTCTCCAGAGTGGCGCATTCCTTTGGGGTTCCGTTGGGAGACCAGAAGACTCAGGGTCCAACCACCTGCCCTAGCTTCTTGGGCATCATGATAAATTCCCTGATGATGGAGTGCAGTTTGCCATTAAAAAAAAGTCAACGATTTAAGAGGCTAGTTGGCAACGCTTGCAGGTGCGAGGAGAGTGTCCCTTCGGCGGCTTCAGTCCTTTTCTTGGGAAGCTGGCGTTCGCATGTAGAATCATTCCCATGGGAAGGATCTTCTGTCGTCGGATCGCGTTAGCTACAGTTGGTATCAAGCAGGCACACCACTTCGCAAGGATAACGGCATCTATAAGAGAGGACGCGGCAGTTTGGGTGGCGTTCTTGGAATCCTTCAATGGTAGGGCATTGATTCACACGCATAGGCAGTCTAACATCCAGCTTGCCTTGTTTACTGACGTGTCGGGGGCTCATGGAGTTGGTGCATATTTCCGTGATAAATGGTGTGCAGCAGCATGGCCCGAAAAATGGATTGTGGCGGGCCTAACCAAGAATTTAGCCTTCCTGGAGCTATTTCCTATCGTTGTCTCAGTATGTATGTGGGGAGAAGACCTTAAGGATAGGCACTTCATCTTTTTCTCGGACAACATGGCAGTGGTCCACACGGTAAACAACATCCCGTCATCATCAGGTTGCTTCGACACTTAGTTCTTGCCAGCTTACGTTTGAACATATGTTTTAGAGCTAAGCATGTTCCGGGCATAGAGAACAGTATAGCTGACGCACGGTCTCGTTTTCAGTGGGGGCGCTTCAGACAGCTGGCACCTCAAGCAGCAGCGATGGGGGAGCATTTCCGGCTCGCGTTATGGGAGCTCAGAGCAGAGAGGTAGTGTCGCTGATCAGGAATTAATTGGCGCCATCAACATGGTCGGCATACAGGTAGTTGTGGTCTAAGTGGGCCGACTTGGTGGCGGCGGCAGGCGGTGAGGAGTCTGATGATTAGAGGTTAAGCATACTGCTGTGGTTCATACTGCAATGTAGGGATGCCGGTATGTCGGCGGCATCAGTGTCCAGTCAAGTAACTGCTTTAGCTTTCATATTCAAGCTATCTGGGCAGAAGGACTTGACTAAGGAGTTTCTGTTAAGGAGGGTCCTGAAAGGACTGGCTAAGGGTCAGTCGGGTAAGGACAAGCGGCACCCTGTCACATTCTTGCTGTTGTTGGGTATCACTGTGGCACTGGAGGAGGTTTGCCACACGGCCTACGAGGAGCTGCTGTTCCGTACAGCTTTTTCGCTAGCCTTCTTTGGGGCATTCAGGTTAGGCGAACTGGTTGCGGCTAGCAGGCACGGCCCTGGAGGCATGCCCGTGGAGGACGTGTGGGTGGAAGGTGACAGGGTAGTGTTATGGTTAAGGAGGTCCAAGACAGACCAGGTCAGTCATGGCAAGGAGATTATGCGGAGATGGGTAGGAACGGACTGTTGCCCAGTGGACTGTGTAGACCGACTGTTGCAGCGGCGCCGGGTTTGCCCGGGCCGTTATAAATACACTTGGACGGGCTTGCCTTGTCGCGCTTCCAATTCTCTAAGGTTTTCAAATGTTGTTTGAGCAAACTAGGACTATGGGAGTCTGAATTTGGAACTCACTCATTCGGCATAGGGGTGGTAACGGAAGCAGCTGGTTTGGGACTTACGAATGACGCGCTTAAGAGGATTGGAAGGTGGCAATCGAGCCGTTTCAAGTTATACATTCGACCGGCTTCAGTTGCTTACTAAGTTCGCCAGGCCATTGCAGACCCTCGGAATCAACTCTGGGTAATCGGGCACTCCTACCTATACTGGGTGGAGCATTTTGCCATGAACTCAAAGGATGGTCTGCAGTTGAGTATACCTAATGGGTGCGGAGCAGTGCGCTGGTTTGGTACGAGAGGAATGAGGTGGAGGCAAGCTAGTGTGTTGATGGACTCGTACACCCAGCGCTTTGGTCGGCCGGATAATGTGCTATTCTATGTGCGAGGAAATTATTTGGGATACATCCCTATCAAAAGGCTGGTGAGGGATATGAAGTGCGACATCAGTGGCTGGAGGGAGAGGTTACCAGAAATAACCGTTATATGGTCGGAGATGGTAAAAAGGAGGGCGTGGAGAAATGCGAGGGACCCAGGTAGCCTTGACATGGGCAGGCAGAAAGTGAACAAGCTGATGTCGAGCGGCATTAGAAAGATGGGATGGATATCTCTGCGCCATCATGAACTGGAGGACTCTAATGCAAATGCGTTTTTCTTGGATGATGGAGTACATCTGATGGAATTAGGCTTGGAGTTGCTTGTACTGAACTTTAAAGAAGGGGTACAGCGTGCCTTAGCGATGGGGGGGGGGGGGTAGCCCGGGCCAATGGTGAGAAGGGGCCATCCCTACCCCTGGAAAGGCGTGACGACGGCACAGAGGTTGACCTCTTGAGCATGGGCTCAAGGGATGGGGTTACTGCCAAGCCCAGGGCTCCTCCCCCGTTGTAGTGAATTTACATATGCCGTTTGCATATTATGATAATAAAACTCGCTGCGACCAGTTGTACCTCCAACAGTTGTGTTGTGTCTTTTTTGGGGGGGGGGGGGGGGTCAGGGACTTTGGGCCTTACCAGGTCAATACTCAATACTGAAACTTTCTTTGAGCACAGTAAATGGTTTATATATCTGGAGATTGTACACCTGATATTTATTAGTCCTGTTCCTGTGTACAGATACTAGAATTTGCTTTATAATGATGCCCTTTCAACTGTTGTTACTAAAGATAACGAATGGTTGGGGCTCACCTCTTTACACTGACAAATGTAATTCAGCAGCATTTTATTCATCTGCTAATTCTGTTGTATTAATATGTACTTTAGGAGACCATGGGTAACTCCTTGAGTACGAGTTTAAGATTAAATGAGCAGCAGTAACATCCATGACCTTTTATCACCTTCGCAAGCTCCAGCATCCTCATGTAATCCAGGGATGTCTTTAGTAGCCAGCACAGGATATCACAGCCTAACAAAGCATAACCCATTGTTCCCTCAAGAGTATCTCTTATGGCATTATAGAGAGAAAAGTCCATGCACTTATGCCATTTCAGGACAGGGCCATATCTTCGGCATGGGCTAGATTAATATGAATAAAAAGGTCTTCTCTGTAATGGAACTAGAGAAAGTAAAAACTTTTTTGAGGTATTTTCAAGTGGTTATTTATGAAGGAACAATGTATTTATTAGTCCACAGCTGTGTCCAAACAGACATAGTAATCTCAAGAGCATGAGTTTAACAAATATATTTTGCCTACTACTTAAAGAATTTTCTTACAGAGATTAAATGAACTACTTTATTAACAACATTAAAATCCAATATTGATATCTGAAAAAGAAAATAGAGGCAGATTATTAAAAAAAATAAAAAAAAATTGTAACCGCGGAAGAGTGCAGCTGAAAACAGGATAATCACTTGCATTGCCAGTCGAAATTTTTTTTTTTTTTTTTAAATAAAATCTGCGTGTTTAAAATTAATTAAAATGTAATGTGTATTTCTGCTAGAAGGTGTATGTGTTCGATTTGAAAATGTTAACAGGGAAACTTCCATATTACTGTAATTACCAATTTAAAAAAAATGTTGGTATCGGAATTCTTCCAATTCTATTCTTAAAATACCATATATCCTTTTTGCAACTGCCAGTAAATTACTTCGAGGGTTGATATTCAGAGCATATAATCTGTGCCGCTCTAAGCCTGGTTTTTGGCGGTTAACCAACCAACCTACACACACACACACAAACGAATATCTTACACAAATATTCATTAAACCTTTTATTAGATGAAATCTTACATCTCATTATGTATATAAGCCTACTGAGATACAGATAGTCTATAAAGCTGTGAATATACTGTACATATTATTCATGTATTTACATACCACTGTATTTTTTCTGCTCACCAAAAAGGTTATAGTCATGTTACTTAGCACAATATGTAGCAATGGGAGCGCTTCCAGTTTTAGTTTAAATTATTGGCACAGATACCAAGTCCACATTCAACTTCATCATTATAACTCCTCAGACAGTTTTTTTACTCTTATATACAGTCCCAAAGGCATGGTTATATCCCAGACCATAAGCATGAACACAAATATTATTCCCATCATTCAATCTAGTGCATACAACAACCAATTTTTACACATAATACATGAATGATTATTATAGTGTACTAGGAAATTGCCTGTCGAAAATTAAGGGAATATAAATTGCAAGGCTGGCAAGGCTGTTTGCCACACAATGTGAGGCTTTTGCTCCTTTGAGAACCCCCCCCCCCCCCCCCAAGTAATTCAAGTTTCCTGCTTTGCAATAATCACCTTTGTCGCTCATTGCGACCCTTTCCTCTCGCCTACTGTACGCGGCGCTTATTGCAGGGTTCATTAACCTGCAAGTTTTGTGCTTGGGAATGTCATGTGTCTCTTTCCACCATCTCCCCCCCATGTCTCTGTATCCTCCGTGTCTGCTGAGGGTTTGAAAATAAAACAAACGGCATTAAGCGCAACACTCAAAGTCCCACGTCCCTGCCGTGTAAGTGTTATGGTCTTTCCTAAGTCCTGCGTGCCTGGCTTTTCTCAGTCTCATTTTCATGCAGTTTCAGATTTTTTATGTTTGTCTGCCAAATATGGCTCAAATTCGCTTGCAACTGCGAACGCTCGCTTGCAAACGCTCTCCCGGTGCGGTGTGCAAGTTTTTTTTTTTTTTTAAGTTTATTATTACTACTACTACTTGTTTTTCGAGTTACATGCTTGATCTTGGCCGTAATTAGCAATCTGCGTTCCTACGTTTTTCGGCAGCGTCCCGTGAGGCTTGCGGTGAAATAAGCTCCTGCGGCGCTCATTGCAGCCAAAGTCCTGCGCCGCTGGCGACAAGCGCCTGTGGAGCTCATTGCAGCCTAAGTTCCGCGTGCGTCAACTGCTTGCCTCGCAGTTGAAAGCTCGCTTCACGAGGCTCGCAGGCAGTGCGTTAACATCGCAAACTTTTGGGGCAATATGGCTTACTCATAGGAAGGGCTTTACGTCAGTCAAAACAAGACAAACTCACTTAGGTGCAGATAAAACTTTATTTGAAAATTGTAGTGCTTACGTACAGTTTAGTTAACAACATTGTTACATTCATTGGCCACTTTACATTTTGAAACCAGTGACTAGCTGGTTACACAGTAGCTCAGGAAACACTGGTTAAATGATGCAAACAAATAAAACATGAAAAAAAAGGAACTTTAGATTAAGAGTAAATTATCTAATAATTACATTGGCAGCAATAAAATCCCAAACCTTTTATTAGGATGGTCTAGCATTAAAGATGGCAGTATTGTCCTGCCAACTTTGTGTATGGGAGGAGAAATCCATGCCTTTGAAAATATACAACGTTTAACAAAACCGACTTCAGTCCACTAATCCTGATGGAAGAACTATGAAAAAGTGCTCTAGTGCAAGAAGAGGAGAGGGCTCTTAAATTACTGTTAACAACCCCTGTCCTCCACATACACCATAAAGTGCACCAAGTGCTTCAAAATATGTAAAAATGGACTAGTCCCAATTTTTGTAGTTCTTTGGTGAGGGGGAAGAAATTTGCTAGATCAACTAACAAATGAAAGGGATTAAGTCTACCATTAGACTGGGGAATGATAAAGCCATTATTGATATATCAATTAAGATATGAATGTTGGGGCTGTATTTGCTAGTGCAAGCAGGTCTGGCTATAACAATATTTTTTTGTGTGCAATACACATATGGTAAAAAGGGTTTCCATTACAAACATTGTTTAAAAAAAAAAAAAATAATACTGCTGGGTTTTGGCAATTTCTTATTTGCAGTAAAATATGTACATTAGTCTATAGGCACCTGGAACAGCTGTGATCTGGTGAATAAATGCGGAGTACTACACCACTGTGGGCAATAACCATCATTTATATATGTTAGTTATATACATCTAAACTTTGTTTTAGTTGTGGACTAGTTCACTAGGAATAAAAAAAAAAAAAAAAAAAAAAAAGAATTTAGTGAAGGTATAGAAAGGATTAAATTAATGCATTCTATTGGCCATCCTTTCTAATTTGTTCCCCTAGCTCTGCGATGAGGGTAATCATGAGTTGAGGGAAATTTGCAGTACAGTCTTCCCAGCGTCATATTTTTTCAATCACTATAAATATATGTAATATATAATATATGTAAACTTTCATGGAGTAATTTGACCAACAAAAAGAAGTAGAGCTAGATGGATGAAAAAAAGTACAAATGATCTGTCTGGACCTATTCACATTAAACAGAAGTACAGAGTTCCCTCTTGTCTCCTCCATGATGATATCTCAGAACGATATAGATAGATATTGCCCAGGGAGAAGAACTTTCCGATGTGGTAAAAATTCACATTAGTCTACCCAGATTTCTAGATTTTGTCAACGGTTCCCACTACCAGAATGCCCATCGGAAATTTGCATTTAGACACAACTTTTTTGTTCTGCATACCGCAAATAATCAAGTCATTGTATACCTCAACATGTTTCCATTTAAGGGTAACAAAGTCTTGATCTCTTTAACATATTAAGGGATCTTGTCTTTAGATTTTGGAAGAAACATAATTAATACAATTTCTTTGGATATCTATATTAATGCAGTTATGGTACGCTTTAATTTTCAAATTAACCAGTTCCACCTGCAACAGGCTTTCAGTTCCAGTTACCCACATATGGTTGATTAATATTTCACTGCAGGACAAAATTTAGTCAGAAGACATATAAAATCTTCTGATTTCATAGATACACTTACACAGAAGTAAATAGATTATAAATTCCACAAATAAACTAGAACAATACAAGAAACTATGGCACTATATTTTCCTGAATAAACTTTTTTTTGCATCAAAAATGTACATATTGTGCTTTTCATTAACTATAGTAAGGGATCTAATTGAAGATTTATTGCATTAGAGCAAGTCTGACAAACCAAAAGCACATTGCTTGTTCCTGAAACAAATGCATGAATATTTATTATCCTACTTATACCGGTTTCCACTGAGAAAAAAAAGAAAAGAAAAAAAGTCACCTATATATAAAAGTTGCTCCTTTCCCCTCATCTTAAAGGGCCACTGTATTGCACTCAACAGGATCTATATATATATACCGTAATTAGGCATTACATAAACATTCTTCAAGATAAAGAATTTAGAAAAGCAAATTTTGGCATTAAACTTACGTTCAACAGTCAACTTGTAAACCTTCAGTTTAGCAACTCGCATCCACCCCTTGTGAGGTCATCAAGGGGTGGTAGCAACTCTGACTGGGAGGCAGTCATAAACAGGCATAAGCATATGTTTATACAAGAACAGATGAACTAATTTAACAAACCTGGCCAATGGGGGGGAGGAAATCGGGGCAAGGACACACGGTGACTATTTATGACTGGCCCCCACCCCAGTCAGTGTTGCTCAGACTCCTTTATGAACTCGTAAGTTGCAAAGACATCTCTAGATAATCTGCTGAATGTTTGAAAGTCTAATATTTAATATTGCTTTTCTAAAATTAAATAAGAATTTTATTAATAAATTAATTTGTATTAATTTATCAATGCCAAGTTCAACTATCCAGCTCTTATTAGGCCATTCCAGAGGTACTTTAAAATGAGCTGTCCCTCCCATCTGGTACAACAGAATTTTAATAAAAATGTACATGCAACTCCTCCATGATGCCAGATATCTTTAAATACTAGGATTTTGATATGGTACCAAGGCAGAACAACCACACTGCTATTGATAAGAATGCATTTAGGGATATTTCTTTCTGCCAGGACACTAAAAGGATGGGAGGAAGAGCACAGTCTGAATGAGGACAAAATTAAGGATTTACTTAGGTTTCTTCCTAAAACATTTTTGGAGTGAAAGTATTTGAACGAAAGTACCGAAATGCTTAAATTATAGGACGGTATTGGCCTTTGAGTCACACCTGGGCTGATGAATGACCACTAAACCCTCACACAAGATCATTCCATGACTGTATTTGGAGCATCAGATCCACAATTCCTGGTCTCAAAGTTACCTCTGCCAGTATGAATATATCACTGGAAAATACAAAAATTATCACAAATTGACATGTAACAGTTCCAAAAAAAAAAAAAAAAAATGCAATTAAAAAACAAACAAAAAAAGACACAAGAAGTACACCCGGTATTAGATACAGTTCAGTGCAACATTATAGAATATTGTAAACAATGGAGTATTGGCAAAGCAATTCTGGAAATCTGCAAGGACATACCTGAAATAACCCAGCATAAAAATGTAATATTATGCAGTAAATGCATTTCACAGTAAACACTGAACAGATGTTGCGCTTCTTAAGACTTGTCTCCAGTCTAATATTTAATGCTGCAGACGCGGAATTTGCAGTACATGATGCAGTCTTAAACATCCCCTTAAGTTTTGTATTAAGTTAGAATTATGTATGTAAACTACACAAAGCCTGTTAAAGACAATTTAATATATTGAACATCTGCAAAGCTGTATATCTAGTGATAAAGACTATTCCTAAAAGGATTGTGTTCCTATTAAATGAGGAGAATTGTGGACTAATTTTACTTACAAAAAGGACAATCATGTTTGTAACCTTTATAGTGGTAATTTAGCCAACTCTGCTCACCTTGGCTTCTGCAACACTACATTATTACTCTGAACTGGATCCGGCTTATATTCATGATGTGTGCAGTGTTTTGCACAAAGGAAAAATGGACGGACTGTATTTTTTTTAAAGCAATAAATCACATTAGGTCTACATGTGGGGTCCTAAACCGCTTACTTAATCTTAGGTTTGTCTTGGCCAATGGTCTATTGCTCACATGCATTCCAGTCTTGGGAATGCACAGAATGCTTCACACAGAGGCTGCTAAACTCTGCAGGAACACACCTGGGTGCTATGGGCAAAGATGTCCTCCATGCAAGCAAGACCCTTTATTTAAAAAATATACTGTTTTCAAGAACTAGATGGTCAAACTGTTCTAATAAAAAAAAAAAAAAAAAAAAAAAAACAGAGCTATCATTTATTATCTTATGCTGCAGTGGAATCTACCACTTTGGGTTTGGCTGACATACTTGGAGGGACTTCAAATGCAGGAGAATCTTCTAATGCACAATGGAAGTGTGGCAGTTAAAAACACCAGTGATATCAACAAGACTACTGGAAATGTCATGTTTCCAAGTACACAACCTCCTGAGAAGAGCGGAAATAAGAAGTTTACTAAAAAGGAAATTGAACCACACCTTGTATATAGAGGCTAAATATATAAAGGCTAACTATGTGTTTAAACATTTTTTTAAAAGCCTCCAAAATATAAAGTTATTCAAAAAGGCCATATACAAAAAAAGTGATTAGAGTAAGCCTTTAAAAATACCAGATGCAATTTGTATTGACAGAGTCAGTCTCAAACATATATAGGATCAGCTCTACAATCTGCTATTCATTTTTCAAATGACAAATACTTATTTTGTGCAGCTGCATCATGTAAACCAAGAATAAAAATGCAGCCTCTTGAAATGCCTGGTCAATAAAGCAATATATTTTACAGCCACTATGGACGTTTCATAGAAGCAGTAAACGGTCTGTCCTATACAGATTTCTAGCCCTGCTTCACACGTTGAATAGTTCTCCTACAGAACATGTCAAGGATTGTAAAGATATGTCCTTAATGGGATATTCATCTGAACACCCCATTAAATACAGGAGTGAAGTGCTATGAGGTGTTCTGTGAACATTTACAGTTTAATGTAGCTTGAGCCTTTCAGATGTTTGTTGGTATAATTTCATCTGAAAAGTACATAGGTGCAAAAAATGCATTTATACTTCTCAAAGTAGTCACCTGCTGCCATTCGGTTCCTTAAGACAAGCTACTTCAATAGTACCATAGTGTATCTTAAGGATGTTGCCAGTTTCCAAGGCCAGGTTTTACCTGCCTCGAAGACGGAATGTGTATGCAAATGCGTTACCGTAATGTAAACTAAAAAATAGACACCGCTTACTGTCTAGTAGTAAGACAGCTGAAGGAAAGGTGCAGTTTAACTATCCCAGGAGCAGAGACGGTCATGCCAATTGAGCTCCCATGTTCCCACACGTGAAGAGCAAAGGAGTGCCCACTGGAAGTCCGCTTAGCAATGGTGGGGGAATTGCACAGCTGTTAGTCGGGCAAATTGTTCCATACCATCCGGAGGCGTTTGGAGTGGATGGCAAGCTTGGTGGGGAAATAAGAGGGATAAAACAGTTAATAAAATAAACACCATGTAAGAACTAACAAATTACAAGATTACATTCTCTGTATTCCATTTTGTTTTACAAAATTAAGTTAATAATTTAGACTTATTAGTCATTCTTTATCATTAACTTTATTTGTATCGGGCCAACATATTCCGTATCGCTGTACAGGGGATAAGGACAAGGAAGAATACAATGTTAACAAACTGCAGAAAAATGGGAGGCCCCGTTTTGAGCTTAGAATCTTAGCAGGAAGTGCTTTTTTCCAAAGCACCCTACGAGATTGAGACCTTGCTACTTACAATCTAAAGGGGACGGAAGAGGCAGAAACTTGGGGAGGAACAGATAGGGGATAGCAAGGTTGAGGAAGAAAATGAAAGTTTAGGAAGGTATGTGACATTGTGAGGTGAATGGCTCAGGTGTGTAATAGGTTCTGTCCCTAGTGGTCAGATAATGTAACTGCTAGTGGGATTGTCAGGTCAAGCCCTCTGTTAGGAAATGTGTCTCCAGAAGGAGAGAGAAGGGAGATGCAAATGGTACTCATTAATTATTATCCGGCCTGGTAAAGTTTGTATATACATACATAAATAAATTAAGATAAAATAAATAGTTGCATGGAATTTAAGTGGATTTGTTAAATAACTAATCTGGAAAAAAAAAAAAAAAAAAAAAAAAAAAAAAAAAAAAAAACCTTCCTCACACTAAATAATGTAGTAATGAATGCTGGGCATGCAAACTGGGCATGCTCTTCCTGCTTAAGTAGATTGTAATCACAGAAGCATAGAAGTATAGGTTATTCTTTTTTATAATATTTGAGCATTGATAACAAAATCATATTCCATTAAAACATATGGCTCATTTCATGGCACTACAATGGGCCTTTGATTATGAGAGCTTTCGGAGCTCTATGGCACCTTCATCAGACAGGTTTGGTTAACAAAAACCTTGTGATAAATTTAAACTCCATGCAAAGTGAAACAAAACAGCTTGCATCACATACAATGGCAGGCTTGTGTGGGAGCAAGGTTGAATTGTTGCTGGCAAATAGATTTTAGCCAAGTTATTTTGAACGTGTTTTGCAATCTGATCATGTAATTTATTGCAAATTCCCGATATGTATTAATATACATTCTGAAGGTTGACTAACCTTTTTAAAAAAAGGGTCAGTGAACAAACCAGATGTGAAATGTTTGTTTGCAACATCAGCAAAGGAGGGGTTTAAATAAAATGGTTTTAACATTAATGTTGGTTAACAGTGCCTAGGTTTTTCCTCTGGTTTGTACCCCAAGTGGGATATGTGCATTATACATGGGGGGGGAAAGAGTAAGATAAGGGATGAGACTTTCTGGCACCATGGCCACACCTGGGAACCTCACCCACGATATCAGCCTGGTAAATTAGTAGACAATGGGAGAGACTCAAGGTGGAGGAAGGTTTAAGTTGGGTATGTGTGGACATGCAGTTTGTGTTCTATTTAATGTTTATCTGGCCCTTTATTGGGTAAGCTGTTTTTATAGGGGACTGAACAAAGTCAACTCTGGTCAATGATTGCAAGAGGAAGAGCTGTACTTAGTTAGCTCAAAACTCTTGGAAATTGTGTTATCCATCTTCAAAAACATTGAGGGTAGCCGTACCCACGATACAAAGACCTAACCATTCCATTGGAAGTTCCTGAGTGTGTCGGTCTTTCATTAAAGGCAAACAATGTGAGTAATGTAACAGACTCAAGATGGACAGCCCCAGCTCCCCAGACATATAAGCAATCTTAAAACCATTACAATAGGCTTTACTGTGCTCTTTGTAAACATACATTTCTTAATCTACACTAGATTGCTATATAAATGGTGCGCCCAACAAACAAGAACACTAAAATTCACTGCATGGCGTTAAAGCATCTTACCTCCCTCTTTCACCTTTTGGAGCAGCCAGTCTTGGCAAATCATCATCGCTATCGTATCTTCTGGGATTGTCAAAAAAGTAAGCTCTTGACCCAAAACTGTGACTGTTCACCATGCCTGCTGCTGCCTAGATAAGAAGACAGTCAACTGTCATCTACCATTTGAAATCAAATTTTTTATTGTAACGCAGAAATGGTTCAAGGTTTCTAAGAATAGTGGAAACTCACCAAATTTTGATTTAATCTCTTTGCTCGAAAGAAATAGACCATCATGCTCATTGGCAGGAGCTCGCAGAAGAAGAAGAAAATTCCAAAGAGCAAATATTCTAGGCCATTCATTTCCTCTAAAGCAGCCTAAGAAAACACAATGTAAATAGAAGCATGTTACGATTGGCTAACAGAGCGTAATTAAGGAATCCAAAACAAAAAACGAGCCAATGGCCGTTTCCCCAGTCTGGCTACAGTTAAGGAAAGATGGCAATAGCAGAACATTATATTCACACTTCAGCAGAATAATCTTTAGATGCTTCTTTACATTTATACCTTAAAAAGCACAAGAACAAGGGGAAATATCCCTACAGTGTGAGAATATCTTTAGTAAAACCAGAAACAAAGTCTGAACAAAACTCGAAAACATGGAAATACAATCATATCTTGGCAAAACCACAGAGTTTACAAAAACATAAATTTACTATAGATATTCACAACCAATAGAGAGATCCCCCCACTCCGAAAATAAAAAAATGCAGCAGCTTAGGGTGAGAGAAAAATGTGAATTTATACATATGCACATGGTCATTGACTTGATGGGCTAAAATTAATTTTTAAAACTTCAGTTACTATGTAAATGAATAAGCTTGAGAATGTAAAACATTTTTCCCAGACAAAGCCAGGGAAATCCATTTATTTTTCAGAGGTAGTGGTGGAACACCAGGACTACAAAACGAGTCAGGTCAAATCCCACAAGCACTTCATTGCGACAAAGTGGCTCTCTAATGTCCAAAAGAGGCCTTAAGTGTTCTTAATCCCACTTTGAATCTGCAGTTTCCAATACCAGGACCTTGTAGAGGAAGGAGAATAGATTTTAATTCAGAAACTGCATACAGATTAACCCCATGAAATTAAAAAGGCTTACAACCTGCTGCTAAAATAGTATATTATTATTTATTTGTATTTCATTTGTTTTTCTTGACAGTCGGGGGTGTCCTATCCTTCGCAAAACACATAAATGTTTTATCTTATTCTTTAAGATTTGTTTATGTACAAAATGAAAAAAAAAAAAAAAAAAAAAAAAAAAAGGTGTATGTCATCTTAATTGTGAAATGCTTAGGTTTTACAACCAGTCAGGTTTTAAAATCTACATTGAATAATGTCCTTCTGATACTGTACTAAAAGCTAAACCACCATATTAACCCATATTTTATGAGCATTAGTATGGCCATTTCAATGGACATTACATGTAACAAAACAAAAACAGAATACCAGTTTCTTCATAATTGCCAACTTATATGCGACAATTATCTGTGTGAAAGAAACGTTAAAAAGGTAAATTAGTGGTTTTACACATTTTACTCTTGGGTTTTTCCATTACTTACATGGTCAGATTCTCCATTCCAGCCATAGCTATACGGGCTTGGTTTATTTTCAGGCAATACGAATATTGTCACTAGATTATAGCAAGTCCTTACAATACACAGACCACTGATAGCAAAGCCAATTACAACCGCTCGACAGCCAGATGTACCCTAGACCCCAAAGAGAGACAGTCATATAAACATATATGCATTCTATCAAGTCTCCTGAACTAACAAACAAACAATGGTATATGTGTAAATAAATATATATATATATATATATATATATATATATATATATATATATATATAAAAAAAAATAGGTTTCCCTCACATCTGTGTTCACATTTGAAGGTCTAAAACAAGTTAAAAAAAAAACGTGCTTCCAGCTCAGAATTCCATGAAACAGTTATTACACTGCATTCTGTGAAGCAGAGAAGGGACATGCAAATGAGATCACAAATGCCTTGCTCTTCAACCCATAGCCAAATTTTAAACATGGCTTACACAGATTTTATGTAAAGCCGAGGTTGGATTATACACAGGCCAAACTTAAAGATAAAGTTAGACACACAATACAATAGCATTTACCTTTGACTCAAGGTAGACATATGCAGAGGACATTGTAAAAATCTTGTAGGAGCAACTTGCCAGTGTAAAGGAACAAGCAACATAAAGACTTTCATTTACAATAATTCTAGTCATCATGATCCACTTGTGCTGGTCACTATACGCACTGCTGTGAGCAATGAACCCACAGAACAAGTTTACTATTAGTAGAGTGATGCTTGTGAAGAGGACCCCAATCCTGAGAGGAATCCTGTAGAGTTGAAAATAAAAAACAAACATTATAATATATAAAATAAATAAAAAGGAGGCAATACATTTATTAAATATTACAGCAAGTAGACCTCTGCAATGCCCTTGCTAGGGGTGCTAGTTTTAATTATGCCGTGATCATTCATACAATTTCTATTTAGAATTTTTGCTCCCACCCTTATAAAGTCATTGGGGGGGGGGGGGGGATGGGTAAGCTAAGAGAAAGGTCTAAAGTGCACAATGTTGTTCATTAAGAGGCAAAACAGTGCAAAAGCTTATTGCCAATAGAATATAATTTGCACTCCATTGGCTGGAGACTTATTAGTTTGGTTACACTCTGTGCCTGAAAATTTAGCAATGCTTGCAGGAAAAAGCCACTTCATCCAATTGACCTCATAGTGAGTGAATACCAGAAGTGGTAGAGTCTGCACTTTGACAAGTTAAAAGATTTAAAAAAGGTGCAATAATAAACATAAATATGTATTGAGAGCTGGCTGTCAAACAGGAAGCAAAGGATTGTTGTAAATGAAACACTCAGATTGGACTAATGTGGTAAGTGGGGTTCCTCCGCGCTCAGTATTAGGTCCTATTCTTTTTTCCCCCCATTAATGATTTACCGGACCTTGGTTACCATGAATTTTTGTAATTATACATGGCTTTTAAATTCAAATATGCAATTTTTCCTGCATTAGTTTCAGTGTAAAACCCAATGATATTGAGAAAAATGATCCAAACTAGGTTAATTAGTCCCTGTAGTTGGCTTTCACTCAGCTTTACAATGAGTATACAGCTGACCTGGGAAGGTAGTTATTACTTCTGCCTGTTGCATGACACAGGGTTTATGTATATCTATATCTGTTTACACAAACGTATAGACATATATATTTTTAAATTGTTATTCTATGCGACTATTTGCAGCTCTGATCAAGTAATATTTTGCTGCAGAGTCACTCAATGATGCCTATATGAAAGTTATGTTCTGCTCTGAAGGTTGCATAGGATTTCCTGGGCTGAGTAGGAGGAGCCTCTTGATCTGGCAGGACTGTCTGCAGATTGTGTGGGTGAGCACCATTGTTCTCCAGAGGAACCTTGAAGTTATCATTGTTAGCTGGAAACACAGGGCACCATGGGAATTGTAATTCTCCTGGCTGGGTTGCCATGCAGAAGGCAGACAGTCTGTAATTGTCCTGCAGCACCCCATGCACACACATTTTTTATTTTATTTATTATGTGATGAGTCCTTAATCCCACAGTCCCCACTTTAGGTTAAGATACTTGAAGGCCAAGTTGAAGAGATTCTGTTTCTCCATGAATGATGCCCACAAACTTGCAGAACAGCAGGCTTATTGCAGACTGGAATTTAATCCCTTTAGTTAGGATAGCACAATTATCATCATCATCATCATTCATCGTTTATTTGTAACGCGCCAAAATATTCCGTATCGCTATACATAAAAGTTAAAGGTAATGACAAGTTCAAGACACACATTGCAAAGATTGGAGGGCCCTGCCCTTGAGCTTGGAATCTGGTGTCCATAGAGCTTTCCAGGATTGAAACTCGCAGACTTACAATCTAAAAGGTTGAAGTTTGTATATGGTACAGTAGGGAGAGAGTAGTGGTGAGCATGTTAGGGTGGAAGGTTATAGACTTTTTTTTTTTTTTTTTTTTTTTTTAAGTGTGTTTTTATTGAAGTTTTGAAGGATTTGAGGCAGGAGGATATTCTGGTGAAGTGAGGCAAGGAGTTCCAGAGAATAGGGTCAGCACGAGAAAAGTCCTGGAGGCGGGAGTGACAAGAGTGGTAGGAAGAAGGTTGTTAGCAGAACGAAGAGAGCGTGTGGGAGAGTATTTGGAGAGGAGAGCAGAGATGTATGGGGGTGCGCTGCTATTGAGGGTATTATCATCATCATTTATATTGCCTATTCCGTAGCGCTGTACAGGGGTTGAGTACATCGCAAAAAACAAACTTAACACCTTGTAAAGAATGGAGGGCCCAGTTTTTGAGCATAAAATCAAGATGTACATAGAGCTGGTTTCCAAGGCACCGACACAAGATTGTAAGTTTGCAAGTTTTCAAATCGAAGGGTCAAGATTTTAAAAAATGTATTCTAGAGGCCAAGGGAAGCCAGTGGAGTGATTGACAAAGGAGGAGCTGCCGAGACTGAACGATGTGTATGGAAGATGAATCTGGCGGAGGCATTTATTATGGATTGAAGTGGGGAGAGGCGAGTGGTGGGCAGGCCAACAGGGAGAGAGTCGCAATAGTCGAGACGAGAAATTATGAGAGTGTATTAGAATCTTCGTAGTGTCTTGTGTAAGGTAATGGCGTATTTTGGATATGTTTTTTTTTTTATAGATAGAGAAGACAAGATTTGGTTAGAGACTGAATGTGAGGGATGAAAGAGGGCAGGGTCCAGTAGAACCCAGAGACAACGGGCTTGGGAGGTAGGAGTGATGATGGCATTGACAGAGGGATATGTGAGGAATCGAAGCTGTAGTAGAGGGTGGGAAGATTAAGAGTTTAGTCTTAGACATGTTGAGTTTTAGATGGTGGGCGGACAACCAAGAGGATATACTAGAGAGGCAGTAGGAGATGTGTGCTAGAAGAAAGGGGGATAGATCTGGTGCTGAGAGGTAGATTTGGGTGTCATCTGCATAGAGATGGTACTGAAACTCAAGGAGTTTATTAGGATACAGAGTGAGGATGTATAGATGGAGAAGAGGAGGGGGCCTAGGACTGATCCTTGGGGTGCGCCAATAGACAGCGGGTGAGGAGATGAAGAGGTGCCGGAGAAAGAGATGCTAAATGATCGTTCTTGCAGGTATGACGAGAACCACGAGAGAGCAGGGTCTCAAATGCCGAGGGAGGAGAGAATGTGGAGTAGAAGCGGATGGTCAACTGTGTCAAATGCTGCAGAGAGATCCAGAAGAAGCAAAATGGAAAAGTGGCCTTTAGACTTGGCGGCGAGCAGGTCATTGGTGACTTATGAGGACTGTCTCAGTGTAGTGTTGGGGCCGAAAGCCGGGTTGGAAGGTGTCCAGAAGAGTTAGAGGAGATGAAACTGGTAAGGCGGTTATAGACAAGCCGCTCCAGCAGTTTGGAAGCCAGGGGAAGTAGAAAGATAGGGCGATAGTTAGATGCAAAGTCAGAATCGGATGAGGGTTTCTTGAGTGGGTGTAATTATGGCATGTTTTAGAGATAGAAATGTGTCAGTGTTTAGGGAAAGGTTGAAGATGTGTGTGAGAACTGAAATTAGCGTAGTAGAGAGGGGAGGGATGAGCCGAGATGGAATAGGATCCAGAGGACAGGTAGGGAGGTGAGAGGATGATATTAGGATGGAGACGTCATCCTCTGTTGAAGGGTAAAGTAGTTCAGAGTGGCTGTGGGAATGGGGAAGAAATAAAAGCTATGTAAGCAGACAGACTGACTATTGTGCTTACATTGTTATTTTAATCAGTGCAAAAATATTCACCTTCCCCCAACATTTCTCCCTCATATATAACTAGTCTTGTATGTTCTGCTGTCAGTAGGTCAGGGGTTAAAGGGGCATCTCACCCTGGCCCCAAAGGTCAATCATGACACCAAGGTACAGAAAGCGGTGTAGCACAGGGAGGACTGTTCAGTAGGAGGCCTGCTAGTGTACATCAGCATAGATGGGCTAGTAATGTATTTTCATGCCTTAACAGATTTTCAAAAGGTAAGGGCCAGATCCTGCAGCAGGCCTCTATTTGCCAGCAGTTGCGGGTAGGTCAGCTCAGAAAGAGGAGTAAAAACCAGAAACAGGGTCCCGTCAGGTTTCTACTTTATGAACAGTTCCACTTGAAATGGAGTGGCTCATTCAACGTCAGGTGGGTTCACAAGCTGTGAAGCGGATCCCAAAAAAACAACCCACTCTGTTTAATTTGCTGCTGGGTCAACACAATATTGTATAGAAGGACAATGTGCTGGTAGGGTGTGGTCGCAAAGAGACAGACATTCTGGGGTCTGCAGCAGTTAAGGAAGATGTTCCATCACAGAATTTGCAACATGAGACTCTAGTTCATGGATATGGTTCCAAAAAAAAGCAGGACACTTCTTTTGCTCCATTCAATGCGGGATGGTACAGTGAAGGGGTTGCAGCAGCCAAGTTTCTTATTGAGGGCTCTGTGATTGTGTGTTTGTTTTCATCAGTGAATTCCCTATTGTCAAAGGAATTGGAAAACAAACTGAGCTCCCTCAGCTAGCATATGAGAAACTGAGCAAGGGGGGTAGATTTACAGGCCCCTTTGTGGAGCCACCTAGGTTGCATTTGATGGTCTCGCCTCAAAAAAGGGTGATCCTGAAGAAAGATGGGTAAGTTCAGGTTTATCCATAAAACTTATCCTAAAAAGGGGATGGAGTTAATTATGACATTGCCAGTGATTTAACTTCTATGACATATGCATCATTTGACCTAGCCCCTTCCCTTGTTCGGCAGACGTGTTTATGTAGAATCAGCCTTTCATTTGTTACCAGTTTATGCAGACAGCTATATTTTGACAGCAAGTACTATGTGGACCTCTGTCTGCTGATAGGGTGCTACATATCATGCTTATATTTAGAGAAGTTTATCATATTCCTAAAGTAGCTTGCTCGCCAGGAGACTGGTTATGTGTCCATGGTATATTACTGGGAAGACTACATATTTGTGGACACAGCCAGCCAGAAGGTTTGTTTACATATCAGGTCTACATGCCACAGGCTGGCTAGGGAATTCAGGGTTCCCCTTGCAGAACATAAGACAAGGCCCAACTACAGGTTTAAGTTTCTTGAGAATCAAGACAGACTCCTTTCGGATGGAATATAGTTTGCCAAAAAAAAATATATATATTGTCTGACTTTGCAGCCCTTGTAGGGTCACAACATCACTGACGGATGATGGAAACGAGCACTATATACATTTGATTTTAAGCTCAAAACAGGGCCTTTGTTCTATATAAAGGGGTCTCATTTTGCTTTTGCGATGTCCTCAACCCCTGTATAGAGCTACAGAATATGTTGGCTAATAATAATAAGGCAGGGTTTTTTGTTCTTCAATGGGAGGACTCAAAGTCGGTCTAATATTGTTCTTGAGCTAAACAGACATAAGACATTTTTTCTAGGGACAATGGTGTGCTGCAACATGGCCAAGTGATTGTCTGCAATGAGTGGGGAAGCTAAAACCTCTCCCCCCTCCACTTTCCTCCAGAGCCCCCCACCCCGTGTCTCTTCCCCCTCCCCTGTGTCTTTGCCCCCCTCTCCCTTCCAGCTTTGAAATCATTTGCAAGCTTGGCTGTGGTTAAACCTGTAACTTTAAAAAAAATGGTGACAATGCCAAACAACGCCAAGGTAGTTTGCTAATTTTCTTTTGAATTGGCATCGATGAGCGCCTTTATCATGGGCCTCCCCCCCCCCCCCCCCCACCACTTTACGGGCCTTGCGATAAGCACCTTCGGCGCTCATTGCGCAAGCCCGTAACCTTTAACATACCATTACAACAACTATATATGTGATTTCTGTGGGCTGACAGCTTGCAAGACAGGCAGATTGTCTGTCTCCATCGCCCCCCCTCCTCCCCGATAACATGACAGGAGTGTGCACCATCAACACTAGGTCAGCATAATCTCCCCTGTAGCAATATTGGGAAGGACTTTGGTTTTGGGCTGTTTGCAGTTGAACATATAGTGTAGGGTAAAATTAGTCTTTTGGAAGATGTGGTTCTGACAACTGGAAGGTAGGAAATGCTACGTTTTTGGCTTTATGTCAGACCTCATTCAGCTGAATATTCATGTATAGTTTTAAGGTTTCAGGCCACTCTGCATCATTGACCATTTGTATATATACTGGGCCCAACAGTTCTCAGTTGTGGATAATGGCCTTCAGGTGGGTGTGCCTTTGGATGAGTTGGAGTTGCAGTGGTTTCGTATCAGGGGCATATGTTGGTCTCAAATGAGTGGACTTGTAGTAAAAGACATCACGGAGTGGTTGCAGCCATTCCCACGTATGTTGCTTGTCTGTACCAAAATTATAACATTGAGAGAATGAAGGAAGACCAGGAACCTAGAGATAAGATAGGGCTTGGCAAAAGATGAATAACCTCAGGTCCATTTTTGTCAGAAAAGTTGGTTTTATTTCTCTGCAGCATTGTGAGTTTGAGTGCAATGACGCTGACTGTAGGTTCCTCCCCAATGGCATTCATCTTACAAAGGCTGGCTTTGAGTGGACAAAATCTATGCATTCTACAGAAAGATAATGAACACTGCAAATTTAAACAATATGCAACTGCCACTTAAATTGTACAAGGCTGTGTCCATCTAAAATTTGCACAAGGTCATAATACCCCCAGGTAGTCGACTGGCCTAGGCTGAACGTACATTTTATCAACATTAGCAGAAGAATCTTGTAGCTTCCTGTCCATTTTTCTTTGGACGTTCCAGATTTTATTGAAATTGTGTTATCAGTGCTAAATAATTAGGTCACTGTATATTAGAACACATCTAACAGTGAGCTATACCTCCAGATATGCACCATGAAGCAAACTGCATACCTCAAGGAGAAGACCTCTCTGATCAGAGGAAGAGAGAAAAAAAAAAACAAACAAAAAAAAAACACACCACATGGAAGAGAGGTTTATCTTATTGAGGACAAAAGATATAGATAGCAAATTATATATTCGATAAGATTATTACTCCTAAAGATTGTACTTTGAGACTTGATAGCCCGTCACGAACGAACAAACGAACGAACTTGGAAAGGGAAAGCATATGGATGGATACTCCTGCCTTGAAGGCTCTCTAGTAGAAGAGCCAAAGCTTACTAAATTTCCTACTATAGATATAAAGAAACTCAAGTGTATAAAAATCCAATTTTTTCAAAGTTCATTCATTAAAAAAAGGAAAAGATGGGTAGATTAAAAACAAAGGAATTGTCTACACATTTAGTATCATATTTGGAAGTGCTCTGCTGTCCGTTTTCAATACATAAAAATGAATTTCTTGCAGGCTGTAACATTTAGGAATGGTAATATCAACCCTTCCCTAATGCCCTTTCAGGAACCTCACAAGTCTATCAATTGAATCTATAATAACTGAGCATGCTAAGATTCTCTTTTCCTACATAAAGCTTAAATGGCCGTTTTAACGGTTTCCTCAGAGGCTGTGTGTATACTGAAACAGCCATTAGGCCTTGTGTAGGAATATGAATTCCTAGCATGTGCAGTTGTTATAGATACAACTGATATACTTGTGAATGGGCATTAGGGAAGGGATAAATATTGCCATGCCTACCTTTGTTTTTAATCTACCACTTTTCCTTTTTTGCCATGAGTGGACTTTTAACAGCATATAAGCTTCTCCTATCTATAGTAGGAAATGTAGTGAGCTTTGGGGCATCTACAAGAGAGCCTTCCAGGCAGGAGTATCCACCGATATCATAGGACTTTTCTAGGCTTTCCCTTGCCATAAACTTTTTAATGAGCGGTGTGGTTTAAATTGGAATAAAAAAGTGACTTTTAGGTTTCATACTTGTTCATTTTGAACTAGATAGATTTTAACTGGAGTGTGTGGATCGCATACAAATGGTTCACTTTGTCAATTTAGTGTGCACAAACTAATTAGGTGTTAGACAAACCATTTAATATTTCCTGAATATTTGATAACTTACTTGTATTTGTTCAGTTCAGGCGAACACCTGGCTTTAAAAATAACCTGAGGGGAAGAAACAAAACAAAAACAGTCAATTTACCACACAACTTACTCACTTCTTGAAGTACAATTAACAAATAGTTGTATTGAAGGAGTTGTAGATCTTTTTAATATTATAGATATCTATTTAATCTCAACATCTTAAGACGTTGCAAACTCTAAATCTGCCAGGACCGAATGAGTTTTATAGCGTCTGTCTTCACAAAAAGGATTGTGTTTCTAGTTCTCACTCAATCACACACACATTAATGGTAAAAAATCATTTGGGGACCTGGCCTATACAGTGACATTACAGCACCTTAAAGAGCATTGTATTGCACTACTATACACATTACCTTTTTATCAGCACACTTTCACTAATTACATATAATCAGTTCTACTGGGTAAAGCTTTTTATATTTCCCCATATGCTGTGCAATGTCTAATAGCTAAAAGGCTAGGTTTTTGCTTTTATGAAAAACCAAATCTCCCAAGGGATACATTTCAAGTTGTTATATATAACTAGCGAATTGCCCGTCAAAAAATGACGGCAATGAAATAGTAAGGTAGCTAAATTAGTAAATGAATATATTGTACCTATTTTGAAGCATTGTGATGAAGAGCTGGCAATCTGTGTTGATGCTGCTGCAGCATTAGTGGTGTGGAGCTGCTGTATAAGCATGCTGAATGTGTGCAGTGTAACACTGTGCGTGCGCGAGACCAAACCGTTAGCGTAGTCGTGTACTTCCGCATTGGTGTAAAATGGCGAGTAATGTGTGGTATAGGTCTGTATCGGAATATCCGTAGGTGTTTTGTGGTGTTTTGCGAGTTTCTTGTGGTGTTTTGCGAGTTTAGAGTGCTGTAGCCTCGTTTTCTTCGGCGGCCATTTTTTCTCTCGCTTCGTTTTTTTTTTAGTCTCTAAACTGTTTTATTTCGAGTAAAATCGAGGTGTAAGTTGCATTTTTGAGGTCCTGGGTGCTCCCTCTTGGTGTAGGTAAGTTTTGTATGTATGTGCTGTGTGTATGTATTGTGTTTTAAATGTTTGTATGTCGGCGTGTTGCGTCCGATGTTTGCGAGGTCGTAATGTGTGGTAACGTGTTTCGTACGTTGTTTGCGTGCCTCGTAAAATTTAGCGAGTGTCGTAATTTGTGTGTCGTGTTTTTTGAGTAGCGACGTGAATTTTGCGAGGGTTTGAGGCCCTTGCCCAGTGACCTCGCCAGCAACTGAGTCCCTCGCTTCGCGAGGGGCCTCAGTTGCTGGCATGGAGCGCCTTCGGCGCTCCATGCCAGCAACTGAGGCCCTTGCCCAGTGACCTCGCCAGCAACTGAGTCCCTCGCTTCGCGAGGGGCCTCAGTTGCTGGCATGGAGCGCCTTCGGAACTCCATGCCAGCAACTGAGACCCGTGCCCAGTGACCTCGCGAGGGCCGCTTCGCGAGGGCCGCGGGCTCGCTACGCGAGCCCGCAAGCGTGAGCAACGACTCGTACGCTCACAACTATATATGTGATCATCTTTAACATAGGGCTGCAATTAGTGCAATAGATTTAGACAGTGCTCGCTGTATGCAGACAACATAAAATAACTTATAAAAGTAATGTCATCAATGCGGACCTGTTGTGGTTACTAAAAAAAAAAAAAAAAAAAAAAAAAAAAAGAATATTGCACATTAAAAGTGTAATAACTAAATACAATCCTTTAGTATGGTCTTAATTATTTTCTACAAAATAATTTGTGTGTAGTTAGATATATAGATAGATTTATTATGCACATTCATATTCAGGTATAACATTTTTGAATTTAAACTACTAGCTTACTATTGTGGGGAAATATTTAGAGGCAGTAAAAAAAAAAAAAAAGGAGCATAAACAGGGCAGACACGTATGAACAACACTATACTTAAAAAAGCACCGTCATCCTGAAATCATGAATATTTTTTCAATATTAAAAAAAATAAATAAAAGCAAGTAAATCTAGATATGCATTGTGCTAACCATTTGATTTTAAAGCAGGTCTTTCTTAAGTTAAGCAGTCTATGTTGTATTTTGCAAATGAGCAGTTTGTAAACATTAATTAGGATTAGGGCCTGCCTGTGTTTCTGGGGTGTCAAACAACATCCCTATAAAAAAAAAAAAAAAAAAAAGTGGTCATGCCGAAAGATCTCTTCTACCTTTCTTAAGCGCTCAACGCTAATGTGCAACTTAAATATGCTAATTTGCAACTAAGGAGTCCAACACCCAATGCATATTATGTCCGGAATGATATTATGTGGAGAAAGCCAGACAGTACAATATACAGGCCGATTTTAATGCTCTTTAGGATTAAAGCAACTTCCTGTTATGGACACAGTGTCCCTTTTTTTCTTTTCTTTTATAAAAACCTTAAATATTATAAAGGTACAGACAAAAATGGCGGCAGCTGCCCACCCGATGCAATTTGAGCCATTAATGAAATAATTGTATGCAGTAGTGCTTTGTTAGACTGAATGCAGACACGCTTCTAGTTCGTAGCACTGCAAGTTTTGCAAGCCCCAAGTGACAATCCAGGTAAAAAAAAAAAACAATGGCCACCACTATTACAGCAAGATTGCACAGAATGGTTAATACATAAAATAATGCATTTCCACTCAAAGACATTTTTACCATACTCTAGACATGGGACCTCAGCTGTGCTGTAAACGGACAGTTTATAAACAATATCACATTTAATTAGCAGAAAAATTATTTACAGGAAGCTCACAGCTTTTCCTTCCCACAGTTTAAAAAAAAAATGATGTATATTTATTGCAGACCATGGTAGTGGGAGAAAATTGGCCATTTTGTAAGTTAATGTGGTGCAATACCTGCTAAAATGTGAGCAGCAAAAAATACTGACTTGCAAAACAATAAAAAAAAAAAAAAAAGAGAAATCTGTACTGTCTTTAACAGACCGTCAAAAATACTAAATAGGTTAACAGTTTTTAAAAAGATATTTTTTTTATAAAATTAAAACAGTAGACCCGTTAATCGCTACCACAATTTAGAAAACTGGTTTATAGGACCACTGCAGTTCAAGAAAAAAAAAAAAGGGTTTGTCAAGTACGTACCAAGCTAACATTTTTTGGAGTTCAGGTATTAATATTGTGTTTGTTACATCACATCCTAAGCGCTGTCTAATGGGGGGGGGGGTGTCTACAGTTACCAGTGGGAGGAGGGAACAGATAGAAGACCACGGCATTTGCTTGATTGGATAAGACTAAAATTGTCCCTTCACAGGCCCAGAAGCAGACTCCTTGCTTCAGGAAATACAACTACAGCGCTGCAGAAATATAACGGACACACGTAATCATGGATCCCTCCAGGATCCTGCAGAGGCTACAAAATGAACCCCCACCCATTACAACAGATGTATCACAGTTTCCCGATTAAAAGGCATATCCAAGTTTCCCTGTTACCTTTTTCTAATCTATCACCTGCTGCTTATATCAGACACACACACACACATTACATGGCGCCATTCTATATACATAGGGCCTCATTCAATTGCGATTTGGCCAATTGAATAGGGCTCTAAATAAGCACATAGCATATTTTTTTAAAGAAGTTTTTAGTTAGTGAAAACCTTGCTTTTGGATAGATGTTTACTAACCAAAAACTTCTTTAAAAAAAAAATTTATGTGCTTATTTTGACCCCTATTCAATTGGCCAAATTGCAATTGAATGAGGGCCATAGACATTTAGGATCTATCCTGTTATATGTACGCATTTGGTGGAAGCGAAATCCTGTTATATGTACACACTCATTTAGATATATTCTGCACTCACCCAAGGCTGTGGATCTCACCCATCATCTATAACCCTCGGTCTGGCCAGTGGATCCCAACCTATTATCGGTGTATCACTCTGTCTGGTCAGGGGATCTCAGGTGTTGAGCTCACCCAGTCCCCGGGCACAGCATGCAACTGCCCCCCCTCCCCCCACCCAGAACACTATGGATCGGGGGAGACCCCGAGGCATCCGGCCCAGCTGATCACTGGACTTCAAGACCCAGGGGGCGCCGTACTACAAGGACAAGAAGTCCCGGGAGGCGATTGGCAAGTACCAACGGGCACTACTGGAGCTGAAGGGGCTGCCCGGGGAGCCAGAGCCTGACAGGGAGCCCCGCAGGGGGATCCTCATGAGAGCACACTAACAAAGAAGGGCATCGAGGTGGACTGCTACAACCGCCTGGCAGGTGGATGCAAAGTCTGGGTATCCTACATAATGGCATGGCACCCTTGGGTACATACTGCTGGCTCCCTGTATAAAGGCATGGAACAAATGGATACATAAAGATGGGTGCAAGATCCGTGTACATTCTGCTGGGTGCAAGCTCTGGGTACCCCTGTGTAATGGCATGGCTTCCACCAAATGTGTACATAACAAATGCGTGCGTACATATAACAGGATAGGTCCCTGTTATAGTTACGGCACAAATCTGCTGCTGCTGCAGTGCAGCAACCGACTGCTAGATGGTGCTGCCGATATTCTGCAGCTCTGCCGATTTGTTAGAGAAGTTCTAAGCTTAGAATGGTAGCCTAGGCCTTTAAGCAACCCTAAAAGTTTACCTAAGCCTGGACTAGGATATGGCACTGGAGTATCAGCAGCGTTATATAGGGATTTGTCACAGTGGCGGACTGGTGCCGTAACCATAACAGGATAGGACCCAGATTTGAAAAAATAAATAAATAAAATACACACACACACCACAACAACAACTTGTTTTCCACACCCCCAGAGCTGCTTACATAGGCACAGTGTACCTACCAATAAAAAAAATGCATTTGGGCATGGATTTTAACCCAACAGCAGCTCAATGCAGATATCTACAGATCAGTGTCTGACTCTTCCAGTTTCCTTCTACAGAGAGACTACACATCCCATGATTCCTTCCTGCACAAACTGTCATTATTGATGGTTACATTATATTAAAAATTATAGCAGCCTGGAAACTTAGATATTCCTTTAGTAAAAGTTTTAAATATTTTTTCTATGAAGCAGTGGTCCTTTACATTTGTTCAGCTAATCAGAATTGGCACAATGATAAGTCACCATACTGTGTACCAGTAGAAAAAAAAAAAAAAAAAGAAAAAAAAAAAAAAGGCCTTTTTAAATATATTCAAATAAAAGTGTGTGCTGCAAGAACATATTTTAAATACGAACAAAAAACAAAAATGCATTACATTTACAAAATAAAAAATGTAAATACTGGGGTAATATATAAAAACAGAATAATAAAAGTACTAAAAATAAAAGGAGTGTTTTTAATTATGAAATGATGCATACTGGCACAAGAAAGGAGGTATAAAAAAGGGTTGTGCTCAATAGGGGCAGGTAGCCATGTGCTGGTAATAATACATTGTCATGGTATGATGACAGTAGCACCTGGGCAGCTCAGAAATGATGGGGGAGAGGAGGGGGGTAAAATGAGAGGAAGAGATTAAACTGCTGCTGAAAAGCACTAACAATAGCTGAGCACAGCCAGCTGGTGACGTAATGACTGGCACAGCCCCAGCAGCCCTGACACTGAATGTGCCCCTTGTCATCCTCAGCCCCTGGACCCCAAAACAAGTGCAAAGCAAGACTTATGACGTCATGTCACTGCCTTGCAGGGAGTTATTACTTATGCACAAAGCTTTTATCCCTTAATCATCTTTGGCAAAGAGAGATAAGCTCTGATGACTATGGCTCTTATTGCAATGTTCAACTAAATTCTGTTTGAGGGTGCAACAAAGCATTGCAACTTTCAACTATTTGGGGTGCAGTATAATATTACAAGTAGGACTAGGCTTGGAATGAATCAAGCTATTGCAATATATGGGTGCACAAAGCATTATCAAATGAACTAGGGTTCGATTTGGTGGTGCACTAAAACATTACAAGGTTCAGTTTGGTACACCCCCACATAGCATTATAACTTTAAACAATTTGGGGTGCAATATAATATTGCAGAGAGGACTTGAGTTGGGATGAATTAGCCTTTTTGCAATACATGGATTCACAAAGCATTGTAATATTTACTGTACCAGGGTTTTATTTGTTTGTGCAATTGCAATGTTCAGCTAGGTTTCTGTTTTGGGGGTGCACCAAAGCATTGTAATTTTCAACTATAGCACTAGTTGGGGTGCACTATGATAATACAAATAAGATTAGGTATGGGATGAATTACACTATCGCTTTATAGGGGTGCACACATATTTAACTAGGGGGTCTGTTCAGTGGTGCACTCAAACATTGCAATGTTCATCTAGGTTTCTGTTTGAGGGTGCAACAAAGCATTGCAACTTTCAACAATTTGGGGTGCACTAGAATATTGCAAATAGGACTAGGTTTGGGATGAATGAAAGCATTGCAATATATGGGTGCACAAAGCACTGTAATACTTAACTAAGTTTATTTTAAGGGGAGCCCCAAAGCATTGCAGTTTCCAACTATAGCAGTATTGCATTTTAATATTACAAATAGTATTGGGTTTGGGATGAATTAAGTTATGGTTATATAGGGGTGCAAAAATATTGAACTAGGGTACTGTTAAGTGGTGCACTACAGCATTGCAATATTCAACTAAGGCTAGGTTTAGGGGTGCATTAAACTATTGCAAAAAAAAAAAGGGGGTGCACATATAAAAATCGATTACAGATCTCTTTTCTATGGTGTTTTAGTACCAAAACAGACAATAATAATTTCAATATAATGCACATTCAACTAACTGAAAGAAGTCTAGCAAGTCTTTAAAATGGGAAATAAAAAAGCAACTTACCTGTGAAAAATAAAGATTAAGCAGACACAAAGTGAAGAACTGCAAACAAACTGGGAAGCAATAGAGGAGCCAGTGTGGGAAGGGCTGCAGACCATTGGCTTGGACACAGTTTTTGAGATAAAAAGAGAAGAGGATGGTCCTGAAGCCCACCCAGAGCAGGCAGAGGAACATGCACAGGGTCTGGTGACTGAGCCTCTTTTGTTTGTAGTGCAAGAGCAGCCAGAGCTGCAAATAAATGTACAAGAAGAGGACACAACAAAGCACTGTATCAAACACAGTGAGTGCCAGCTCCACTGACCAGGGCAGGACTAGCTGCATGGTGTGCCCTGTGATATAGAGTCAGGGATGATGGATCCTGGCAGCTCACACCCTGCTGCAAGTCAAAGAAATAAAGAGAATAACTAAAAGCTGCTCCTTTATCCCATTAGAAGCACAAAGGGGGCTCTGCTCCTTGTCCTCCTCTCACATTCTCTCAATCACTCTGTCCCCCTTCTCTCCTCCTCCCACTGCAGTTCTATCTGTTCAAAAACAACTCTGCTGGAAGAGATCAGCTGAGCACAAACCATTTGAGGCACTCAACTCATAACCGAAGACGCTGATTGGTCAAGCCAAGCCCAGCCCCTTGTCTCTCACAGGACAAGTCAGCTGTCAGTTCTAAACTGGCAGCAGGGCTAGGACACGCCTATCTCAGTCGTGCTCGCTAATTGATTAGTAGAGACTGCTAGGCCTTGTTTTATTGGATGAGGGAGATGTCTGTCAATCCTTTGTTTGCCTGAGGTACCACCTCCGCTGGTATTTTCCTGATTCTGATTGGTGGATTGTTATGGTGGATTGTTATGATGACAGGAGGACGAGTTTGGTACCCGACCCGGGAGTGTGATGAGATAGGGAGGCCGGGGATGTGAGGAGTGCATGTGAGGCGGGAACGCGCAGTGTGAGCAGTGCTAAGGGATGCAGGAAGTGCAGGAATGGAGACAGGACGTGTATGAGGGAGCAATGGAGACAGTGAGGGGACAAGCACTGGCTAGAGAGGGTAAGAGAGCAGGCTCAGTATGGTCTGGGACACATCATGGTGCAAAGTTACACAAGAGAGCAACCACAGTATGGGTCACACAACATGTTGTACAGTCACACAAGAGAACAGCCACAGTATGGGACACAACATGGTGTAAGTCACACAAGAGAGCAGCCACAGTATGGGACACAACATGGAGCACAGTCACAGAAGGGAGCAGCATCAGTATGGAACACAACATGGTGCACAGTCACACTATGGGACACAACATGGTGCACAGTCACACTATGGGACACAACATGGTGCACAGTCACACAAGGGAGCAGCCACAGTATGGAACACAACATGGTGCACAGTCACACTATGGGACACAACATGGTGCACAGTCACACAAGGGAGCAGCCACAGTATGGGACACACAACATGTTGTACATTCACACAAGAGAGCAGCCACAGTTCGGGACCCAACATGGTTCACAGTCACACAAGGGAGCAGACACATTATGGGACACAACATGGTGCACAGTCACTGTATGGGACACAACATGGTGCACATTCACACAAGAGAGCAGACGCAGCATGGTGCACAGTCACCCAAGAGAGCAGCCACAGAATGGGACACAACATGGTGCACAGTCACATAAGAGAGCAGCCACAGTATGGGACGCAACATGGTGCACAGTCACATAAGAGAGCAGCCACAGAATGGGACACAACATGGTGCACAGTCACATAAGAGAGCAGCCACAGAATGGAACACAACATGGTGCACAGTCACACTATGGGACACAACATGGTGCACAGTCACACAAGACAGCAGCCACAGTATGGGACACACAACATGTTGTACATTCACACAAGAGAGCAGCCACAGTTCGGGACCCAACATGGTTCACAGTCACACAAGGGAGCAGACACATTATGGGACACAACATGGTGCACAGTCACTGTATGGGACACAACATGGTGCACATTCACACAAGAGAGCAGACGCAGCATGGTGCACAGTCACCCAAGAGAGCAGCCACAGAATGGGACACAACATGGTGCACAGTCACATAAGAGAGCAGCCACAGTATGGGACGCAACATGGTGCACAGTCACATAAGAGAGCAGCCACAGAATGGGACACAACATGGTGCACAGTCACATAAGAGAGCAGCCACAGAATGGAACACAACATGGTGCACAGTCACACTATGGGACACAACATGGTGCACAGTCACACAAGACAGCAGCCACAGTATGGGACACACAACATGTTGTACATTCACACAAGAGAGCAGCCACAGTTCGGGACCCAACATGGTTCACAGTCACACAAGGGAGCAGACACATTATGGGACACAACATGGTGCACAGTCACTGTATGGGACACAACATGGTGCACATTCACACAAGAGAGCAGACGCAGCATGGTGCACAGTCACCCAAGAGAGCAGCCACAGAATGGGACACAACATGGTGCACAGTCACATAAGAGAGCAGCCACAGAATGGGACACAACATGGTGCACAGTCACTCAAGAGAGCAGCCACAGTATGGGACACACAACATGTTGTACATTCACACAAGAGAGCAGCCACAGTATGGGACGCAACATGGTGCACAGTCACATAAGAGAGCAGCCACAGAATGGGACACAACATGGTGCACAGTCACACAAGAGGACAGCCACAGTATGGGACACATCATGGTGCACAGTCACCCAAGAGAGCAGCCACAGTATGGGACACAAAACAAGTTGTACAGTCACACAAGAGAACAGCCACAGTATGGGAAGCAACATGGTGCACTGTCACACTTTGGGACACAACATGGTGCACAGTCACACAAGAGAGCAGCCACAGTATGGGACACACAACATGTTGTACAGTCACACAAGAGAACAGCCACAGTATGGGACGCAACATGGTGCACAGTCACCCAAGAGAGCAGCCACAGAATGGGACACAACATGGTGCACAGTCACCCAAGAGAGCAGCCACAGTATGGGACACAACATGGTGCACAGTCACCCAAGAGAGCAGCCACAGTATGGGACACACAACATGTTGTACATTCACACAAGAGAGCAGCCACAGTATGGGACGCAACATGGTGCACAGTCACATAAGAGAGCAGCCACAGAATGGGACACACAACATGTTGTACAGTCACACAAGAGAGCAGCCACAGTATGGGACACATCATGGTGCACAGTCACCCAACAGAGCAGCCACAGTTTGGGACACATCATGGTGCAGTCACGCAAGAGAAAAGTCACAATATGGGACACAACAGGGTGCACAGTAACACGAGAGCAGCCACAGTATGGGACACAACATGGTGCACAATCACAGTATGGGACACCAAATGGTGCACAGTCACACGAGAGCAGCCACAGTATGGGGCACAACAGGGTGCACAGTCACACAAGAGAGCAGCCACAGTATGGGACACACAACATGTTGTACATTCACACAAGAGAGCAGCCACAGTATGGGACGCAACATGGTGCACAGTCACATAAGAGAGCAGCCACAGAATGGGACACAACATGGTGCACAGTCACACAAGAGGACAGCCACAGTATGGGACACATTATGGTGCACAGTCACCCAAGAGAGCAGCCACAGTATGGGACACACAACAAGTTGTACAGTCACTTAAGAGAACAGCCACAGTATGGGAAGCAACATGGTGCACAGTCACACTATGGGACACAACATGGTGCACAGTCACACAAGAGAGCAGCCACAGTATGGGACACACAACATGTTGTACAGTCACACAAGAGAACAGCCACAGTATGGGACGCAACATGGTGCACAGTCACCCAAGAGAGCAGCCACAGAATGGGACACAACATGGTGCACAGTCACCCAAGAGAGCAGCCACGGTATGGGACACAACATGGTGCACAGTCACCCAAGAGAGCAGCCACAGTATGGGACACACAACATGTTGTACATTCACACAAGAGAGCAGCCACAGTATGGGACGCAATATGGTGCACAGTCACATAAGAGAGCAGCCACAGAATGGGACACACAACATCTTGTACAGTCACACAAGAGAAAAACCACAGTATGGGAAGCAACATGGTGCACAGTCACACTATGGGACACAACATGTTGTACAGTCACACAAGAGAACAGCCACATTATGGGACGCAACATGGTGCACAGTCACCCAAGAGAGCAGCCACAGTATGGGACACAACGTGGTGCACCGTCACCCAAGAGAGCAGCCACAGTATGGGACACAACATGGTGCACCGACACCCAAGAGAGCAGCCACAGTATGGGACACACAACACGTTGTACAGTCACACAAGAAAACAGCCACAGTATGGGACGCAACATGGTGCACAGTCACCCAAGAGAGCAGCCACAGTATGGGACACAACATGGTGCACAGTCACACAAGAGAGCAGCCACAGAATGGGACACACAACATGTTGTACAGTCACACAAGAGAACAGCCACAGTATGGGACGCAACATGGTGCAAAGTCACCCAAGAGAGCAGCCACAGTATGGGACACAACATGGTGCACCGTCACCCAAGAGAACAGCCACAGTATGGGAAGCAACATGGTGCACAGTCACACTATGGGACACAACATGGTGCACAGTCACACAAGAGAGCAGCCACAGTATGGGACACACAACATGTTGTACAGTCACACAAGAGAACAGCCACATTATGGGACGCAACATGGTGCACAGTCACCCAAGAGAGCAGCCACAGTATGGGACACAACATGGTGCACCGTCACCCTAGAGAGCAGCCACAGTATGGGACACAACATGGTGCACCGTCACCCAAGAGAGCAGCCACAGTATGGGACACACAACACGTTGTACAGTCACACAAGAGAACAGCCACAGTATGGGACGCAACATGGTGCACAGTCACCCAAGAGAGCAGCCACAGTATGGGACACAACATGGTGCACAGTCACCCAAGAGAGCAGCCACAGTATGGGACACACAACACGTTGTACAGTCACACAAGAGAACAGCCACAGTATGGGACGCAACATGGTGCACAGTCACCCAAGAGAGCAGCCACAGAATGGGACACAACATGGTGCACAGTCACCCAAGAGAGCAGCCACAGTATGGGACACAACATTGTGCACCGTCACCCAAGATAGCAGCCACAGTATGGGACACACAACACGTTGTACAGTCACCCAAGAGAGCAGCCACAGTATGGGACACAACATGGTGCCCCGTCACCCAAGAGAGCAGCCACAGTATGGGACACACAACACGTTGTACAGTCACACAAGAGAACAGACACAGTATGGGACGCAACATGGTGCACAGTCACCCAAGACAGCAGCCACAGAATGGGACACAACATGGTGCACAGTCACCCAAGAGAGCAGCCACAGTATGGGACACAACATGGTGCACCGTCACCCAAGAGAGCAGCCACAGTATGGGACACATCATGGTGCACAGTCACCCAACAGAGCAGCCACAGTATGGGACACAACATGGTGCACAGTCACAGTATGGGACACCAAATGGTGCACAGTCACACGAGAGCAGCCACAGTATGGGGCACAACAGGGTGCACAGTCACACAAGAGAGCAGCCACAGTATGGGACACAACATGGTGCACAGTCACACAAGAGAGCAGCCACAGTATGGGACACATCATGGTGCACAGTCACCCAACAGAGCAGCCACAGTTTGGGACACATCATGGTGCAGTCACGCAATAGAAAAGTCACAGTATGGGACGCAACATGGTGCACAGTCACAGTATGGGACACAACATGGATCACAGTCACACAAGAGAGCAGCCACAGTATGGGACACAACAGGGTGCACAGTTACACGAGAGCAGCCACAGTATGGGACACAACAGGGTGCACAGTCACACAAGAGAGCAGCCACAATATGGGACACAACAGGGTGCACAGTAACACGAGAGCAGCCACAGTATGGGACACAACATGGTGCACAATCACAGTATGGGACACCAAATGGTGCACAGTCACACGAGAGCAGCCACAGTATGGGACACAACACGGTGCACAGTGACAGTATGGGACCCAACATGATTCACAGTCACAGTATGGGACGGGACACATCATGGTGCACAGTCACACAAGGGAGCAGCAACAGAATGGGACCCAACATGGTGCACAGTCACAGTATGGGACACAACATGGTGTACAGTCACAGTATGGGACACAACATGGTGCACAGTCACACAAGAGAGCAGCCACAGTATGGGACACAACATGGTGCACAGTCACAGTATGGGACACAACATGGTGCACAGTCACACAAGGGAGCAGCCACAGTATGGGACCCAACATGGTTCACAGTCACAGTATAGGACACAACATGGTGCACAGTCACACAAGAGAGCAGCCACAGTTCGGGACACAACATGGTTCACAGTCACACAAGGGAGCAGCCACATTATGGGACACAACATGGTGCACAGTCACTGTATGGGACACAACATGGTGCACAGTCACACAAGGGAGCAGCCACAGTATGGGACACAACGTGGTGCACAATCACAGTATGGGACACAACATGGTGCACAGTCACACAAGGGAGCAGCCACAGTATGGGACACAACATGGTGCACAGTCACAGTATGGGACACAACATGGTGCACAGTCACATAAGGGAGCAGCCACAGTATGGGATCCAACATGGTTCACAGTCACAATATGGGACACAACATGATGCACAGTAACACGAGAGCAGCCACAGTATGGCACACAACATGGTGCACAGTCACATAAGGGAGCAGCCACAGTATGGAACCCAACATGGTTCACAGTCACAGTATGGGACACAACATGGTTCACAGTCACAGTATGGGACACAACATGGTGCACAGTCACATAAGGGAGCAGCCACAGTATGGGACACAACTTGGTGCACAGTCACACAAGAGAGCAGCCACAGTTTGGGACACAACATGGTGCACAGTCACACAAGAGAGCAGCCACAGTATGGGACACAACATGGTGCACAGTCACACAGGAGAGCAGCCACAGTTTGGGGCACAACATGGTGCACAGTCACACAAGTGAGCAGTCACAGTATGGGACACAACATGGTGCACAGTCACAGTATGGGACACAACATGGTGCACAGTCACACAAGGGAGCAGCCACAGTATGGGACCCAACATGGTTCACAGTCACAGTATAGGACACAACATGGTGCACAGTCACACAAGAGAGCAGCCACAGTTCGGGACACAACATGGTTCACAGTCACACAAGGGAGCAGCCACATTATGGGACACAACATGGTGCACAGTCACTGTATGGGACACAACATGGTGCACAGTCACACAAGGGAGCAGCCACAGTATGGGACACAACGTGGTGCACAATCACAGTATGGGACACAACATGGTGCACAGTCACCCAAGAGAGCAGCCACAGTATGGGACACAACATGGTGCACAGTCACCCAAGAGAGCAGCCACACTATGGGACACACAACATGTTGTACATTCACACAAGAGAGCAGCCACAGTATGGGACGCAACATGGTGCACAGTCACATAAGAGAGCAGCCACAGAATGGGACACACAACATGTTGTACAGTCACACAAGAGAGCAGCCACAGTATGGGACACATCATGGTGCACAGTCACCCAACAGAGCAGCCACAGTTTGGGACACATCATGGTGCAGTCACGCAAGAGAAAAGTCACAATATGGGACACAACAGGGTGCACAGTAACACGAGAGCAGCCACAGTATGGGACACAACATGGTGCACAATCACAGTATGGGACACCAAATGGTGCACAGTCACACGAGAGCAGCCACAGTATGGGGCACAACAGGGTGCACAGTCACACAAGAGAGCAGCCACAGTATGGGACACACAACATGTTGTACATTCACACAAGAGAGCAGCCACAGTATGGGACGCAACATGGTGCACAGTCACATAAGAGAGCAGCCACAGAATGGGACACAACATGGTGCACAGTCACACAAGAGGACAGCCACAGTATGGGACACATTATGGTGCACAGTCACCCAAGAGAGCAGCCACAGTATGGGACACACAACAAGTTGTACAGTCACTTAAGAGAACAGCCACAGTATGGGAAGCAACATGGTGCACAGTCACACTATGGGACACAACATGGTGCACAGTCACACAAGAGAGCAGCCACAGTATGGGACACACAACATGTTGTACAGTCACACAAGAGAACAGCCACAGTATGGGACGCAACATGGTGCACAGTCACCCAAGAGAGCAGCCACAGAATGGGACACAGCATGGTGCACAGTCACCCAAGAGAGCAGCCACAGTATGGGACACAACATGGTGCACAGTCACCCAAGAGAGCAGCCACAGTATGGGACACACAACATGTTGTACATTCACACAAGAGAGCAGCCACAGTATGGGACGCAATATGGTGCACAGTCACATAAGAGAGCAGCCACAGAATGGGACACACAACATCTTGTACAGTCACACAAGAGAACAGCCACAGTATGGGACGCAACATGGTGCACAGTCACCCAAGAGAGCAGCCACAGTATGGGACACAACATGGTGCACAGTCACCCAAGAGAGCAGCCACAGTATGGGACACAACATGGTGCACCGTCACCCAAGAGAGCAGCCACAGTATGGGACACACAACACGTTGTACAGTCACACAAGAGAAAAACCACAGTATGGGAAGCAACATGGTGCACAGTCACACTATGGGACACAACATGTTGTACAGTCACACAAGAGAACAGCCACATTATGGGACGCAACATGGTGCACAGTCACCCAAGAGAGCAGCCACAGTATGGGACACAACATGGTGCACCGTCACCCAAGAGAGCAGCCACAGTATGGGACACAACATGGTGCACCGACACCCAAGAGAGCAGCCACAGTATGGGACACACAACACGTTGTACAGTCACACAAGAAAACAGCCACAGTATGGGACGCAACATGGTGCACAGTCACCCAAGAGAGCAGCCACAGTATGGGACACAACATGATGCACAGTCACATAAGAGAGCAGCCACAGAATGGGACACACAACATGTTGTACAGTCACACAAGAGAACAGCCACAGTATGGGACGCAACATGGTGCAAAGTCACCCAAGAGAGCAGCCACAGTATGGGACACAACATGGTGCACCGTCACCCAAGAGAGCAGCCACAGTATGGGAAGCAACATGGTGCACAGTCACACTATGGGACACAACATGGTGCACAGTCACACAAGAGAGCAGCCACAGTATGGGACACACAACATGTTGTACAGTCACACAAGAGAACAGCCACATTATGGGACGCAACATGGTGCAAAGTCACCCAAGAGAGCAGCCACAGTATGGGACGCAACATGGTGCACCGTCACCCTAGAGAGCAGCCACAGTATGGGACACAACATGGTGCACAGTCACCCAAGAGAGCAGCCACAGTATGGGACACACAACACGTTGTACAGTCACACAAGAGAACAGCCACAGTATGGGACGCAACATGGTGCACAGTCACCCTAGAGAGCAGCCACAGTATGGGACACAACATGGTGCACAGTCACCCAAGAGAGCAGCCACAGTATGGGACACACAACACGTTGTACAGTCACACAAGAGAACAGCCACAGTATGGGACGCAACATGGTGCACAGTCACCCAAGAGAGCAGCCACAGAATGGGACACAACATGGTGCACAGTCACCCAAGAGAGCAGCCACAGTATGGGACACAACATGGTGCACCGTCACCCAAGATAGCAGCCACAGTATGGGACACATAACACGTTGTACAGTCACCCAAGAGAGCAGCCACAGTATGGGACACAACATGGTGCCCCGTCACCCAAGAGAGCAGCCACAGTATGGGACACACAACACGTTGTACAGTCACACAAGAGAACAGACACAGTATGGGACGCAACATGGTGCACAGTCACCCAAGAAAGCAGCCACAGAATGGGACACAACATGGTGCACAGTCACCCAAGAGAGCAGCCACAGTATGGGACACAACATGGTGCACCGTCACCCAAGAGAGCAGCCACAGTATGGGACACATCATGGTGCACAGTCACCCAACAGAGCAGCCACAGTTTGGGACACAACATGGTGCACAATCACAGTATGGGACACCAAATGGTGCACAGTCACACGAGAGCAGCCACAGTATGGGGCACAACAGGGTGCACAGTCACACAAGAGAGCAGCCACAGTATGGGACACATCATGGTGCACAGTCACCCAACAGAGCAGCCACAGTTTGGGACACATCATGGTGCAGTCACGCAATAGAAAAGTCACAGTATGGGACGCAACATGGTGCACAGTCACAGTATGGGACACAACATGGATCACAGTCACACAAGAGAGCAGCCACAGTATGGGACACAACAGGGTGCACAGTAACACGAGAGCAGCCACAGTATGGGACACAACAGGGTGCACAGTCACACAAGAGAGCAGCCACAATATGGGACACAACAGGGTGCACAGTAACACGAGAGCAGCCACAGTATGGGACACAACATGGTGCACAATCACAGTATGGGACACCAAATGGTGCACAGTCACACGAGAGCAGCCACAATATGGGGCACAACAGGGTGCACAGTCACACAAGAGAGCAGCCACAGTATGGGACACAACACGGTGCACAGTGACAGTATGGGACCCAACATGATTCACAGTCACAGTATGGGACGGGACACATCATGGTGCACAGTCACACAAGGGAGCAGCAACAGAATGGGACCCAACATGGTGCACAGTCACAGTATGGGACACAACATGGTGTACAGTCACAGTATGGGACACAACATGGTGCACATTCACACAAGAGAGCAGCCACAGTATGGGACACAACATGGTGCACAGTCACAGTATGGGACACAACATGGTGCACAGTCACACAAGGGAGCAGCCACAGTATGGGACCCAACATGGTTCACAGTCACAGTATAGGACACAACATGGTGCACAGTCACACAAGAGAGCAGCCACAGTATGGGACACAACATGGTGCACAGTCACACAGGAGAGCAGCCACAGTTTGGGGCACAACATGGTGCACAGTCACACAAGAGAGCATCCACAGTATGGGACACAACATGGTGCACAGTCACACAAGAGAGCATCCACAGTATGGGACACAACATGGTGCACAGTCACACAGGAGAGCAGCCACAGTTTGGGTCACAACATGGTGCACAGTCACACAAGTGAGCAGTCACAGTATGGGACACAACATGGTGCACAGTGACACAAGAGAGCCGCCACAGTATGGGACACAACATGGTGCACAGTCACACAAGAGAGCAGCCACAGTATGGGACACAACGTGGTGCACAGTCTAGGTATGGGACACTGCTCTCGTGTTAGACTGTGCACCATGTTGTGTCCCATACTGTGGCTGCCCTCTTGTGTGACGGTGCACAGTCACAGTATGGGACACAACATGGTGCAAAGTCACACAACAGAGTTGCCACAGAATGGGACACAACATAGTGAACAGTCACACAAGAGAGCACCCACAGTATGGGACACATCATGGTGCACAGTCACAGTATGGGACACAACATGGTGAACAGTCACACAAGGGAGCAGCATTGTGCACCATATTGTGTCCCATACTATGACTGTGCACCGTCACACAAGAGAGTAGCCACAGTATGGGACACATCATAGTGCACAGTCACAGTATGGGACACAACATGGTGCACAGTCACACAAGAGAGCAGCCACAGTATGGGACACAACATGGTGCAAATTTACTCAAGGGAGCAGCCACAGTATGGGACACAACGTGGTGCACAGACACACAAGAGAGCAGCCACAGTATGGGACACAACATGAACAGTCACGCAAGCGAAAAGTCACAATATGGGACACAACAGGGTGCACAGTAACACGAGAGCAGCCACAGTATGGGACACAACATGGTGCACAATCACAGTATGGGACACCAAATGGTGCACAGTCACACGAGAGCAGCCACAGTATGGGGCACAACAGGGTGCACAGTCACACAAGAGAGCAGCCACAGTATGGGACACACAACATGTTGTACATTCACACAAGAGAGCAGCCACAGTATGGGACGCAACATGGTGCACAGTCACCCAAGAGAGCAGCCACAGAATGGGACACAACATGGTGCACAGTCACCCAAGAGAGCAGCCACAGTATGGGACACAACATGGTGCACCGTCACCCAAGAGAATAGCCACAGTATGGGACACACAACACGTTGTACAGTCACACAAGAGAGCAGCCACAGTATGGGACACATCATGGTGCACAGTCACCCAACAGAGCAGCCACAGTTTGGGACACATCATGGTGCAGTCACGCAAGAGAAAAGTCACAGTATGGGACGCAACATGGTGCACAGTCACATTATGGGACACAACATGGATCACAGTCACACAAGAGAGCAGCCACAGTATGGGACACAACAGGGTGCACAGTCACACAAGAGAGCAGCCACAATATGGGACACAACATGGTGCACAATCACAGTATGGGACACCAAATGGTGCACAGTCACACGAGAGCAGCCACAGTATGGGGCACAACAGGGTGCACAGTCACACAAGAGAGCAGCCACAGTATGGGACACAACATGGTGCACAGTCACAGTATGGGACACAACATGGTGTACAGTCACAGTATGGGACACAACATGGTGCACATTCACACAAGAGAGCAGCCACAGTATGGGACACAACATGGTGCACAGTCACAGTATGGGACACAACATGGTGCACAGTCACACAAGGGAGCAGCCACAGTATGAGACCCAACATGGTTCAGAGTCACAGTATAGGACACAACATGGTGCACAGTCACACAAGAGAGCAGCCACAGTTCGGGACACAACATGGTTCACAGTCACACAAGGGAGCAGCCACATTATGGGACACAACATGGTGCACAGTCACTGTATGGGACACAACATGGTGCACAGTCACACAAGGGAGCAGCCACAGTATGGGACACAACGTGGTGCACAATCACAGTATGGGACACAACATGGTGCACAGTCACACAAGGGAGCAGCCACAGTATGGGACACAGCATGGTGCACAGTCACAGTATGGGACACAACATGGTGCACAGTCACATAAGGGAGCAGCCACAGTATGGGATCCAACATGGTTCACAGTCACAATATGGGACACAACATGATGCACAGTCACACGAGAGCAGCCACAGTATGGGACACAACATGGTGCACAGTCACATAAGGGAGCAGCCACAGTATGGAACCCAACATGGTTCACAGTCACAGTATGGAACCCAACATGGTTCACAGTCACAGTATGGAACCCAACATGGTTCACAGTCACAGTATGGGACACAACATGGTTCACAGTCACAGTATGGGACACAACATGGTGCACAGTCACATAAGGGAGCAGCCACAGTATGGGACACAACTTGGTGCACAGTCACACAAGAGAGTAGCCACAGTATGGGACACAACATGGTGCACAGTCACACAAGAGAGCATCCACAGTATGGGACACAACATGGTGCACAGTCACACAGGAGAGCAGCCACAGTTTGGGACACAACATGGTGCACAGTCACACAAGTGAGCAGCCACAGTATGGGACACAACATGGTGCACAGTCACACAAGTGAGCCGCCACAGTATGGGACACAACATGGTGCACAGTCACAGTATGGGACACAACATGGTGCACAGTCACATAAGGGAGCAGCCACAGTATGGGACACAACTTGGTGCACAGTCACACAAGAGAGTAGCCACAGTATGGGACACAACATGGTGCACAGTCACACAAGAGAGCAGCCACAGTATGGGACACAACATGGTGCACAGTCACACAAGGGAGCAGCCACAGTATGGGACACAACATGGTGCACAGTCACACAAGAGAGTAGCCACAGTATGGGACACATCATAGTGCACAGTCACAGTATGGGACACAACATGGTGCACTGTCACACAAGAGAGTAGACACAGTATGGGACACATCATAGTGCACAGTCACAGTATGGGACACAACATGGTGCACAGTCACACAAGAGAGCAGCCACAGTATGGGACACAACATGGTGCAAATTCACTCAAGGGAGCAGCCACATTATGGGACACAACGTGGTGCACAGACACACAAGAGAGCAGCCACAGTATGGGACACAACATGGTCCACAGTCACAGTATGGGACACAACATGGTGCACAGTCACACAGGAGAGCAGCCACAGTTTGGGACACAACATGGTGCACAGTCACACAAGTGAGCAGCCACAGTATGGGACACAACATGGTGCACAGTCACACAAGTGAGCCGCCACAGTATGCGACACAACATGGTGCACAGTCACACAAGAGAGCAGCCACAGTATGGGACACAACGTGGTGCACAGTCTAGGTATGGGACACTGCTCTCGTGTGTGACTGTGCACCATGTTGTGTCCCATACTGTGGCTGCCCTCTTGTGTGACGGTGCACAGTCACAGTATGGGACACAACATGGTGCACAGTCACACAACAGTGTTGCCACAGAATGGGACACAACATGGTGAACAGTCACACAAGAGAGCACCCACAGTATGGGACACATCATGGTGCACAGTCACAGTATGGGACACAACATGGTGAACAGTCACACAAGGGAGCAGCATTGGGTACCATATTGTGTCCCATACTATGACTGTGCACCGTCACACAAGAGAGCAGCCACAGTATGGGATACAACATGGTGCACAGTCACAGTATGCAACACAACATGGTGCACAGTCACACAACAGAGTTGTCTCAATATGGGACAAAACTTGGTGCACAGTTACACAAGAGAGTAGCCACAGTATGGGACACATCATAGTGCACAGTCACAGTATGGGACACAACATGGTGCACTGTCACACAAGAGAGTAGACACAGTATGGGACACATCATAGTGCACAGTCACAGTATGGGACACAACATGGTGCACAGTCACACAAGAGACCAGCCACAGTATGGGACACAACATGGTGCACAGTCACACAAGAGAGCAGCCACAGTATGGGACACAACATGGTGCACAGTCACAGTATGGGACACAACATGGTGCACAGTCACACAACAGAGTTGCCACAGTATGGGACACAACATGGTGCACAGTCACAGTATGGGACACAACATGGTGCAGAGTCACACAAGGGAGCAGCCACAGTATGGGACCCAACTTGTTGCACAGTCACACAAGAGAGTAGCCACAGTATGGGACACAACATGGTGCACAGTCACACAAGAGAGCAGCCACAATATGGGACACAACATGGTGCACAGTCACAGTATGGGACACAACATGGTGCACAGTCACACAAGAGAGCCGCCACAGTATGGGACACAACATGGTGCACAGTCACACAAGAGAGCAGCCACAGTATGGGACACAACGTGGTGCACAGTCTAGGTATGGGACACTGCTCTCGTGTGTGACTGTGCACCATGTTGTGTCCCATACCTAGACTGTGCACCATGTTGTGTCCCATACTGTGGCTGCCCTCTTGTGTGACGGTGCACAGTCACAGTATGGGACACAACATGGTGCACAGTCACACAACAGAGTTGCCACAGTATGGGACACAACATGGTGAACAGTCACACAAGAGAGCACCCAAAGTATGGGACACATCATGATGCACAGTCACACAAGAGAGTAGCCACAGTATGGGACACATCATAGTGCACAGTCACAGTATGGGACACAACATGGTGCACTGTCACACAAGAGAGTAGCCACAGTATGGGACACATCATAGTGCACAGTCACAGTATGGGACACAACATGGTGCCCAGTCACACAAGGGAGCAGCCACAGTATGGGAACCAACATGGTTCACAGTCACATTATGGGACACAACATGGTACACAGTGACACAAGAGAGCAGCCGCAGTATGGGACACAACATGGTGCCCAGTCACACAAGGGAGCAGCCACAGTATGGGACGCATCATGGTGCACAGTGACACAAGAGAGCAGCCACAGTATGGGACACATTGTGGTGCACAGTCACAGTATGGGACACAACATGGTGTACAGTCACACAAGAGAACAGCCACAGTTCCGGACACAACATGGTGCACAGTCACAGTATGGGACACAACATGGTGCACAATGACACAAGGGAGCAGCCACATTATGGGACACAACTTGGTGCACAGTGACAGTAAGGGACACAATATGGTGTACAGTCACACAAGAGAACAGCCACAGTATGGGACACAACGTGGTGCACAGTCACACAAGAGAGCAGCCACAGTATGGGACACAACGTGGTGCACAGTCTAGGTATGGGACACTGCTCTCGTGTGTGACTGTGCACCATGTTGTGTCCCATACTGTGGCTGCCCTCTTGTGTGACGGTGCACAGTCACAGTATGGGACACAACATGGTGCACAGTCACACAACAGAGTTGCCACAGAATGGGACACAACATGGTGAACAGTCACACAAGAGAGCACCCACAGTATGGGACACATCATGGTGCACAGTCACAGTATGGGACACAACATGGTGAACAGTCACACAAGGGAGCAGCATTGGGTACCATATTGTGTCCCATACTATGACTGTGCACCGTCACACAAGAGAGCAGCCACAGTATGGGATACAACATGGTGCACAGTCACAGTATGCAACACAACATGGTGCACAGTCACACAACAGAGTTGTCTCAATATGGGACAAAACTTGGTGCACAGTTACACAAGAGAGTAGCCACAGTATGGGACACATCATAGTGCACAGTCACAGTATGGGACACAACATGGTGCACAGTCACACAAGAGAGTAGACACAGTATGGGACACATCATAGTGCACAGTCACAGTATGGGACACAACATGGTACACAGTCACACAAGAGAGCAGCCACAATATGGGATACAACATGGTGCACAGTCATAGCAGCCACAGTATGTGACACAACATTGTGCACAGTCACAGTATGGGACACAACATGGTGCACAGTCACACAACAGAGTTGCCACAGTATGGGACACAACATGGTGCACAGTCACAGTATGGGACACAACATGGTGCAGAGTCACACATGGGAGCAGCCACAGTATGGGACCCAACTTGTTGCACAGTCACACAAGAGAGTAGCCACAGTATGGGACACAACATGGTGCACAGTCACACAAGAGAGCAGCCACAATATGGGACACAACATGGTGCACAGTCACAGTATGGGACACAACATGGTGCACAGTCACACAAGAGAGCCGCCACAGTATGGGACACAACATGGTGCACAGTCACACAAGAGAGCAGCCACAGTATGGGACACAACGTGGTGCACAGTCTAGGTATGGGACACTGCTCTCGTGTGTGACTGTGCACCATGTTGTGTCCCATACCTAGACTGTGCACCATGTTGTGTCCCATACTGTGGCTGCCCTCTTGTGTGACGGTGCACAGTCACAGTATGGGACACAACATGGTGCACAGTCACACAACAGAGTTGCCACAGTATGGGACACAACATGGTGAACAGTCACACAAGAGAGCACCCAAAGTATGGGACACATCATGATGCACAGTCACACAAGAGAGTAGCCACAGTATGGGACACATCATAGTGCACAGTCACAGTATGGGACACAACATGGTGCACTGTCACACAAGAGAGTAGCCACAGTATGGGACACATCATAGTGCACAGTCACAGTATGGGACACAACATGGTGCCCAGTCACACAAGGGAGCAGCCACAGTATGGGAACCAACATGGTTCACAGTCACATTATGGGACACAACATGGTACACAGTGACACAAGAGAGCAGCCGCAGTATGGGACACAACATGGTGCCCAGTCACACAAGGGAGCAGCCACAGTATGGGACGCAACATGGTGCACAGTGACACAAGAGAGCAGCCACAGTATGGGACACATTGTGGTGCACAGTCACAGTATGGGACACAACATGGTGTACAGTCACACAAGAGAACAGCCACAGTTCCGGACACAACATGGTGCACAGTCACAGTATGGGACACAACATGGTGCACAATGACACAAGGGAGCAGCCACATTATGGGACACAACTTGGTGCACAGTGACAGTAAGGGACACAATATGGTGTACAGTCACACAAGAGAACAGCCACAGTATGGGACACAACGTGGTGCACAGTCACACAAGAGAGCAGCCACAGTATGGGACACAACGTGGTGCACATTCTAGGTATGGGACACTGCTCTCGTGTGTGACTGTGCACCATGTTGTGTCCCATACTGTGGCTGCTCTCTTGTGTGACGGTGCACAGTCACAGTATGGGACACAACATGGTGCACAGTCACACAACAGAGTTGCCACAGAATGGGACACAACATGGTGAACAGTCACACAAGAGAGCACCCACAGTATGGGACACATCATGGTGCACAGTCACAGTATGGGACACAACATGGTGAACAGTCACACAAGGGAGCAGCATTGGGTACCATATTGTGTCCCATACTATGACTGTGCACCGTCACACAAGAGAGCAGCCACAGTATGGGATACAACATGGTGCACAGTCACAGTATGCAACACAACATGGTGCACAGTCACACAACAGAGTTGTCTCAATATGGGACAAAACTTGGTGCACAGTTACACAAGAGAGTAGCCACAGTATGGGACACATCATAGTGCACAGTCACAGTATGGGACACAACATGGTGCACTGTCACACAAGAGAGTAGACACAGTATGGGACACATCATAGTGCACAGTCACAGTATGGGACACAACATGGTGCACAGTCACACAAGAGACCAGCCACAGTATGGGACACAACATGGTGCACAGTCACACAAGAGAGCAGCCACAGTATGGGACACAACATGGTGCACAGTCACAGTATGGGACACAACATGGTGCACAGTCACACAACAGAGTTGCCACAGTATGGGACACAACATGGTGCACAGTCACAGTATGGGACACAACATGGTGCAGAGTCACACATGGGAGCAGCCACAGTATGGGACCCAACTTGTTGCACAGTCACACAAGAGAGTAGCCACAGTATGGGACACAACATGGTGCACAGTCACACAAGAGAGCAGCCACAATATGGGACACAACATGGTGCACAGTCACAGTATGGGACACAACATGGTGCACAGTCACACAAGAGAGCCGCCACAGTATGGGACACAACATGGTGCACAGTCACACAAGAGAGCAGCCACAGTATGGGACACAACGTGGTGCACAGTCTAGGTATGGGACACTGCTCTCGTGTGTGACTGTGCACCATGTTGTGTCCCATACCTAGACTGTGCACCATGTTGTGTCCCATACTGTGGCTGCCCTCTTGTGTGACGGTGCACACTCACAGTATGGGACACAACATGGTGCACAGTCACACAACAGAGTTGCCACAGTATGGGACACAACATGGTGAACAGTCACACAAGAGAGCACCCAAAGTATGGGACACATCATGATGCACAGTCACACAAGAGAGTAGCCACAGTATGGGACACATCATAGTGCACAGTCACAGTATGGGACACAACATGGTGCCCAGTCAAAGAAGGGAGCAGCCACAGTATGGGAACCAACATGGTTCACAGTCACATTATGGGACACAACATGGTACACAGTGACACAAGAGAGCAGCCGCAGTATGGGACACAACATGGTGCCCAGTCACACAAGGGAGAAGCCACAGTATGGGACGCAACATGGTGCACAGTCACACAAGAGAGCAGCCACAGTATGGGACACATTGTGGTGCACAGTCACAGTATGGGACACAACATGGTGTACAGTCACACAAGAGAACAGCCACAGTTCCGGACACAACATGGTGCACAGTCACAGTATGGGACACAACATGGTGCACAATGACACAAGGGAGCAGCCACATTATGGGACACAACTTGGTGCACAGTGACAGTAAGGGACACAATATGGTGTACAGTCACACAAGAGAACAGCCACAGTATGGGACACAACGTGGTGCACAGTCACACAAGAGAGCAGCCACAGTATGGGACACAACGTGGTGCACATTCTAGGTATGGGACACTGCTCTCGTGTGTGACTGTGCACCATGTTGTGTTGCATACTGTGACTGTGCACCATGTTGTGTCCCATACTGTGGCTGCCCTCTTGTGTGACGGTGCACAGTCACAGTATGGGACACAACATGGTGCACAGTCACACAACAGAGTTGCCACAGTATGGGACACAACATGGTGAACAGTCACACAAGAGAGCACCCAAAGTATGGGACACATCATGATGCACAGTCACACAAGAGAGTAGCCACAGTATGTGACACATCATAGTACACAGTCACAGTATGGGACACAACATGGTGCACTGTCACACAAGAGAGTAGCCACAGTATGGGACACATCATAGTGCACAGTCACAGTATGGGACACAACATGGTGCCCAGTCAAAGAAGGGAGCAGCCACAGTATGGGAACCAACATGGTTCACAGTCACATTATGGGACACAACATGGTACACAGTGACACAAGAGAGCAGCCACAGTATGGGACACAACATGGTGCCCAGTCACACAAGGGAGCAGCCACAGTATGGGACCCAACATGGTGCACAGTGACACAAGAGAGCAGCCACAGTATGGGACACATTGTGGTGCACAGTCACAGTATGGGACACAACATGGTGTACAGTCACACAAGAGAACAGCCACAGTTCCGGACACAACATGGTGCACAGTCACAGTATGGGACACAACATGGTGCACAATGACACAAGGGAGCAGCCACATTATGGGACACAACTTGGTGCACAGTGACAGTAAGGGACACAATATGGTGTACAGTCACACAAGAGAACAGCCACAGTATGGGACACAACGTGGTGCACAGTCACACAAGAGAGCAGCCACAGTATGGGACACAACGTGGTGCACATTCTAGGTATGGGACACTGCTCTCGTGTGTGACTGTGCACCATGTTGTGTTGCATACTGTGACTGTGCACCATGTTGTGTCCCATACTGTGGCTGCCCTCTTGTGTGACGGTGCACAGTCACGGTATGGGGCAGAACATGGTCCACAGTCACACAACAGAGTTGCCACAGTATGGGACACAACATGGTGAACACTCCAGTATGGTACTCAACATGGTGCACAGTCACACAAGGGAGCAGCTACATTATGGGACACAACATGGTGCACAGTCACAGTATGGGACACAACATGGTGCACAGTCACACAAGGGAGCAGCCACAGTATGGGACACAACTTGGTGCACAGTCGCACAAGAGAGCAGCCACAGTATGGGACACAACTTGGTGCACCATCACACAAGAGAGTAGCCACAGTATGGGAGACAACATGGTGCACAGTCACACAAGAGAGCAGCCACAGTATGGGACACAACATTGTGCACAGTCACACAAGAGAGCAGCCACAGTATGGGACACAACATGGTGCACAGTCACATTATGGGACACAACATGGTGCACAGTCACACAACAGATTTGTCTCAGTATGGTACAAAGCTTGTTGCACAGTCACACAGGAGAATAGTCACAGTATGGGACACAACATGGTGCACATTTACTCAAGGGAGCAGCCACAGTATGGGACACAACATGGTGCACAGACACACAAGAGAGGAGCCACAGTATGGGACACAACATGGTGCACAGTCACAGTATGGGACACAACGTGGTGCAGTGCCACACAAGGGAGCAGCCACAGTATTGGACACAACATGGTGCACAGTCACACAAGAGAGCAGCCACAGTATGGGACACAACATGGTGCACAGTCACTCAAGGGAGCAGCCACAGTATGGGACACAACATGGTGCACATTCACAGTATGGGACCCAATATGGTGCACAGTCACACAAGGGAGCAGCCACAGTATGGGACACATCATGGTGCACAGTCACAGTATGGGACACAACATGGTGCACAGTCACAGTATGGGACACAACATGGCGCAGTGTCACACAAGGGAGCAGCCACAGTATGGGACACAACATGGTGCACAGCCACACAAGAGAGCAGCCACAGTATGGGACCCAACATGCTTCACAGTCACATTATGGGACGCAACATGGTACACAGTCACACAAGAGAGCAGCCGCAGTATGGGACACAACATGGTGCCAAGTCACACAAGGGAGCAGCCACAGTATGGGACACAAAATGGCGCACAGTCACACAAGAGAGCAGCCACAGTATGGGACACAACATGGTGCACAGATGCACAAGAGAGCAGCCACTGTATGGGACACAACATGGTGCACAGTCGCACAAGAGAGCAGCCACAGTTCCGGACACAACATGGTGCACATTCACAGTATGGGACACAACATGGTTCACAATCACACAAGGCAGCAGCCACATTATGGGACACAACATTGTGCACAGTGACAGTATGGGACACAACATGGTGTACAGTCACACAAGAGAGTAGCCACAGTATGGGACACAACATGGTGTACAGTCACACAAGTGAGCAGCCACAGTATGGGTCACAACATGGTGCAAAGTCACACAAGAGAGCAGCCACAGTATGGGACACAACGTGGTGCACAGTCTAGGTATGGGACACTGCTCTCATGTGTGACTGTGCACCATTTTGTGTCCTATACCTAGACTGTGCACCATGTTGTGTCCCACACTGTGGCTGCCCTCTTGTGTGACGGTGCACAGATACAGTATGGGACAGAACATGGTGCACCGTCACACAACAGAGTTGCCACAGTATGGCACACAACATGGTGAACAGTCCAGTATGGGACACAACATAGTGCACAGTCACATAAGGGAGCAGCCACAGTATGGGACCCAACATGGTTCACAGTCACAGTATGGGACATAACAAGGTGCACAGTCACAGTATGGAACACAACTTGGTGCACAGTCATACAAGAGCGCAGCCACAGTATGGGACACAGCATGGTGCACAGTCACAGTATGGGACACAACTTGGTGCACCATCACACAAGAGAGTAGCCACAGTATGGGAGACAACATGGTGCACAGTCACACAAGAGAGCAGCCACAGTATGGGACACAACATGGTGCACAGTCACATTATGGGACACAACATGGTGCACAGTCTCACAACAGATTTGTCTCAGTATGGTACAAAGCTTGTTGCACAGTCACACAGGAGAGTAGTCACAGTATGGGACACAACATGGTGCACATTTACTCAAGGGAGCAGCCACAGTATGGGACACAACATGGTGCACAGACACACAAGAGAGCAGCCACAGTATGGGACACAACATGGTGCACAGTCACAGTATGGGACACAACATGGTGCACAGTCACTCAAGGGAGCAGCCACAGTACGGGACACAACATGGTGCACAGTCATAGTATGCAACACAACATGGTGCACAGTCAAATAAGGGAGTATGCACAGTATGGGACACATCATGGTGCACAGTCACAGTATGGGACATAAAATGGTGCACAGTCACACAAGGGAGCAGCCGCAGTATGGGACCCAACATGGTTCACAGTCACAGTATGGGACACAACATGGTACACAGTCACAAAAGAGAGCAGCCACAGTATGGGACACAACATGGTGCAAAGTCACACTAGAGAGCAGCCGCAGTATGGGACACAACATGATGCCCAGTCACACAAGGGAGCAGCCACAGTATGTGACACAAATGGTGCACAGTCACTCAAGGGAGCAGCCACAGTATGGGACACATCATGGTGCACAGTCACAGTATGGGACATAAAATGGTGCACAGTCACACAAGGGAGAAGCCACAGTATGGGACCCAACATGGTGCACAGTACGGGATACAACATGGTGCACACTCACACGAGAGCAGCCACAGTTCCGGACACATCATGGTGCACAGTCACACAAGAGAGCAGCCACAGTATGGGATACATTTTGGTGCACAGTCACACAAGAGAGTAGCCACAGTATGGGACCCAACATGGTTCACAGTCACATACGAGAGACGGCACAGTATGGGACCCAACATGGTGCACAGTGACAGTATGGGACACAACATGGTGCACAGTCACACAAGAGAGCAGCCACAGTATAGGACACAACATGGTGCACAGTCACACAAGAGAGCAGCCACAGCATGGGACCCAACATGGTGCACAGTTACAGTATGGGACCCAACATGGTGCACAGTTACAGTATGGGACACAACATGGTGCACAGTCACACAAGGGAGTAGTCACAGCATGGGACCCAACATGGTGCACAGTTACAGTATGGGATCCAACATGGTGCACAGTTACAGTATGGGACCCAACATGGTGCACAGTTACAGTATGGGACCCAACATGGTGCACAGTTACAGTATGGGACCCAACATGGTGCACAGTTAAAGTATGGGACCCAACATGGTGCACAGTCACATTATGGGATACAACATGGTGCACAGTCACAGTATGGGACACAGCCTGGTACACAGTCATACAAGAGAGCAGCCACAGTATGGGACACAACATGGTGCACAGTCACAGTATGGGACACAGTCACACAAGAGAGCAGCCACAGTATGGGACACAACATGGTGCACAGTCACACAAGAGAGCAGCCACAGTATGAGACACAATATGGTGCACAGTCACAGTATGGGACACAGCCTGGTGCACAGTCATACAAGAGAGCAGCCCCAGTATGGGACACAATATGGTGCACAGTCACAGTGTTGGACACAACATGGTGCACAGTCACACAAGAGAGCAGCCACAGTATAGGACACAACATGGTGCACAGTCACACAAGAGAGCAGCCACAGCATGGGACCCAACATGGTGCACAGTTACAGTATGGGACACAACATGGTGCACAGTCACACAAGGGAGCAGTCACAGCATGGGACCCAACATGGTGCACAGTTACAGTATGGGACCCAACATGGTGCACAGTTACAGTATGGGACCCAACATGGTGCACAGTCACAGTATGGGACACAACATGGTGCACAGTCACATTATGGTATACAACATGGTGCACAGTCACAGTATGGGACACAGCCTGGTGCACAGTCATACAAGAGAGCAGCCACAGTATGGGACCCAACATGGTGCACAGTTACAGTATGGACCCAAGATGGTGCAAAGTTACAGTATGGGACCCAACATGGTGCACAGTCACAGTATGGGACCCAACATGGTGCACAGTCACAGTATGGGACCCAACATGGTGCACAGTCACAGTATGGGACCCAACATGGTGCACAGTCACAGTATGGGACCCAACATGGTGCACAGTCACAGTATGGGACCCAACATGGTGCACAGTTAAAGTATGGGACCCAACATGGTGCACAGTCACATTATGGGATACAACATGGTGCACAGTCACAGTATGGGACACAGCCTGGTACACAGTCATACAAGAGAGCAGCCACAGTATGGGACACAACATGGTGCACAGTCACAGTATGGGACACAGTCACACAAGAGAGCAGCCACAGTATGGGACACAACATGGTGCACAGTCACACAAGAGAGCAGCCACAGTATGAGACACAATATGGTGCACAGTCACAGTATGGGACACAGCCTGGTGCACAGTCATACAAGAGAGCAGCCCCAGTATGGGACACAACATGGTGCACAGTCACACAAGGGAGCAGCCACAGTATGGGACACAACGTGGTGCACAATCACAGTATGGGACACAACATGGTGCACAGTCACCCAAGAGAGCAGCCACAGTATGGGACACAACATGGTGCACAGTCACCCAAGAGAGCAGCCACAGTATGGGACACACAACATGTTGTACATTCACACAAGAGAGCAGCCACAGTATGGGACGCAACATGGTGCACAGTCACATAAGAGAGCAGCCACAGAATGGGACACACAACATGTTGTACAGTCACACAAGAGAGCAGCCACAGTATGGGACACATCATGGTGCACAGTCACCCAACAGAGCAGCCACAGTTTGGGACACATCATGGTGCAGTCACGCAAGAGAAAAGTCACAATATGGGACACAACAGGGTGCACAGTAACACGAGAGCAGCCACAGTATGGGACACAACATGGTGCACAATCACAGTATGGGACACCAAATGGTGCACAGTCACACGAGAGCAGCCACAGTATGGGGCACAACAGGGTGCACAGTCACACAAGAGAGCAGCCACAGTATGGGACACACAACATGTTGTACATTCACACAAGAGAGCAGCCACAGTATGGGACGCAACATGGTGCACAGTCACATAAGAGAGCAGCCACAGAATGGGACACAACATGGTGCACAGTCACACAAGAGGACAGCCACAGTATGGGACACATTATGGTGCACAGTCACCCAAGAGAGCAGCCACAGTATGGGACACACAACAAGTTGTACAGTCACTTAAGAGAACAGCCACAGTATGGGAAGCAACATGGTGCACAGTCACACTATGGGACACAACATGGTGCACAGTCACACAAGAGAGCAGCCACAGTATGGGACACACAACATGTTGTACAGTCACACAAGAGAACAGCCACAGTATGGGACGCAACATGGTGCACAGTCACCCAAGAGAGCAGCCACAGAATGGGACACAACATGGTGCACAGTCACCCAAGAGAGCAGCCACAGTATGGGACACAACATGGTGCACAGTCACCCAAGAGAGCAGCCACAGTATGGGACACACAACATGTTGTACATTCACACAAGAGAGCAGCCACAGTATGGGACGCAATATGGTGCACAGTCACATAAGAGAGCAGCCACAGAATGGGACACACAACATCTTGTACAGTCACACAAGAGAAAAACCACAGTATGGGAAGCAACATGGTGCACAGTCACACTATGGGACACAACATGTTGTACAGTCACACAAGAGAACAGCCACATTATGGGACGCAACATGGTGCACAGTCACCCAAGAGAGCAGCCACAGTATGGGACACAACGTGGTGCACCGTCACCCAAGAGAGCAGCCACAGTATGGGACACAACATGGTGCACCGACACCCAAGAGAGCAGCCACAGTATGGGACACACAACACGTTGTACAGTCACACAAGAAAACAGCCACAGTATGGGACGCAACATGGTGCACAGTCACCCAAGAGAGCAGCCACAGTATGGGACACAACATGGTGCACAGTCACATAAGAGAGCAGCCACAGAATGGGACACACAACATGTTGTACAGTCACACAAGAGAACAGCCACAGTATGGGACGCAACATGGTGCAAAGTCACCCAAGAGAGCAGCCACAGTATGGGACACAACATGGTGCACCGTCACCCAAGAGAACAGCCACAGTATGGGAAGCAACATGGTGCACAGTCACACTATGGGACACAACATGGTGCACAGTCACACAAGAGAGCAGCCACAGTATGGGACACACAACATGTTGTACAGTCACACAAGAGAACAGCCACATTATGGGACGCAACATGGTGCAAAGTCACCCAAGAGAGCAGCCACAGTATGGGACACAACATGGTGCACCGTCACCCTAGAGAGCAGCCACAGTATGGGACACAACATGGTGCACCGTCACCCAAGAGAGCAGCCACAGTATGGGACACACAACACGTTGTACAGTCACACAAGAGAACAGCCACAGTATGGGACACAACATGGTGCACAGTCACCCAAGAGAGCAGCCACAGTATGGGACACAACATGGTGCACAGTCACCCAAGAGAGCAGCCACAGTATGGGACACACAACACGTTGTACAGTCACACAAGAGAACAGCCACAGTATGGGACGCAACATGGTGCACAGTCACCCAAGAGAGCAGCCACAGAATGGGACACAACATGGTGCACAGTCACCCAAGAGAGCAGCCACAGTATGGGACACAACATGGTGCACCGTCACCCAAGATAGCAGCCACAGTATGGGACACACAACACGTTGTACAGTCACCCAAGAGAGCAGCCACAGTATGGGACACAACATGGTGCCCCGTCACCCAAGAGAGCAGCCACAGTATGGGACACACAACACGTTGTACAGTCACACAAGAGAACAGACACAGTATGGGACGCAACATGGTGCACAGTCACCCAAGAAAGCAGCCACAGAATGGGACACAACATGGTGCACAGTCACCCAAGAGAGCAGCCACAGTATGGGACACAACATGGTGCACCGTCACCCAAGAGAGCAGCCACAGTATGGGACACATCATGGTGCACAGTCACCCAACAGAGCAGCCACAGTTTGGGACACAACATGGTGCACAATCACAGTATGGGACACCAAATGGTGCACAGTCACACGAGAGCAGCCACAGTATGGGGCACAACAGGGTGCACAGTCACACAAGAGAGCAGCCACAGTATGGGACACATCATGGTGCACAGTCACACAAGAGAGCAGCCACAGTATGGGACACATCATGGTGCACAGTCACCCAACAGAGCAGCCACAGTTTGGGACACATCATGGTGCAGTCACGCAATAGAAAAGTCACAGTATGGGACGCAACATGGTGCACAGTCACAGTATGGGACACAACATGGATCACAGTCACACAAGAGAGCAGCCACAGTATGGGACACAACAGGGTGCACAGTTACACGAGAGCAGCCACAGTATGGGACACAACAGGGTGCACAGTCACACAAGAGAGCAGCCACAATATGGGACACAACAGGGTGCACAGTAACACGAGAGCAGCCACAGTATGGGACACAACATGGTGCACAATCACAGTATGGGACACCAAATGGTGCACAGTCACACGAGAGCAGCCACAGTATGGGACACAACACGGTGCACAGTGACAGTATGGGACCCAACATGATTCACAGTCACAGTATGGGACGGGACACATCATGGTGCACAGTCACACAAGGGAGCAGCAACAGAATGGGACCCAACATGGTGCACAGTCACAGTATGGGACACAACATGGTGTACAGTCACAGTATGGGACACAACATGGTGCACATTCACACAAGAGAGCAGCCACAGTATGGGACACAACATGGTGCACAGTCACAGTATGGGACACAACATGGTGCACAGTCACACAAGGGAGCAGCCACAGTATGGGACCCAACATGGTTCACAGTCACAGTATAGGACACAACATGGTGCACAGTCACACAAGAGAGCAGCCACAGTTCGGGACACAACATGGTTCACAGTCACACAAGGGAGCAGCCACATTATGGGACACAACATGGTGCACAGTCACTGTATGGGACACAACATGGTGCACAGTCACACAAGGGAGCAGCCACAGTATGGGACACAACGTGGTGCACAATCACAGTATGGGACGCAACATGGTGCACAGTCACACAAGGGAGCAGCCACAGTATGGGACACAGCATGGTGCACAGTCACAGTATGGGACACAACATGGTGCACAGTCACATAAGGGAGCAGCCACAGTATGGGATCCAACATGGTTCACAGTCACAATATGGGACACAACATGATGCACAGTAACACGAGAGCAGCCACAGTATGGCACACAACATGGTGCACAGTCACATAAGGGAGCAGCCACAGTATGGAACCCAACATGGTTCACAGTCACAGTATGGGACACAACATGGTTCACAGTCACAGTATGGGACACAACATGGTGCACAGTCACATAAGGGAGCAGCCACAGTATGGGACACAACTTGGTGCACAGTCACACAAGAGAGTAGCCACAGTTTGGGACACAACATGGTGCACAGTCACACAAGAGAGCATCCACAGTATGGGACACAACATGGTGCACAGTCACACAGGAGAGCAGCCACAGTTTGGGGCACAACATGGTGCACAGTCACACAAGTGAGCAGTCACAGTATGGGACACAACATGGTGCACAGTCACAGTATGGGACACAACATGGTGCACAGTCACACAAGGGAGCAGCCACAGTATGGGACCCAACATGGTTCACAGTCACAGTATAGGACACAACATGGTGCACAGTCACACAAGAGAGCAGCCACAGTTCGGGACACAACATGGTTCACAGTCACACAAGGGAGCAGCCACATTATGGGACACAACATGGTGCACAGTCACTGTATGGGACACAACATGGTGCACAGTCACACAAGGGAGCAGCCACAGTATGGGACACAACGTGGTGCACAATCACAGTATGGGACACAACATGGTGCACAGTCACCCAAGAGAGCAGCCACAGTATGGGACACAACATGGTGCACAGTCACCCAAGAGAGCAGCCACACTATGGGACACACAACATGTTGTACATTCACACAAGAGAGCAGCCACAGTATGGGACGCAACATGGTGCACAGTCACATAAGAGAGCAGCCACAGAATGGGACACACAACATGTTGTACAGTCACACAAGAGAGCAGCCACAGTATGGGACACATCATGGTGCACAGTCACCCAACAGAGCAGCCACAGTTTGGGACACATCATGGTGCAGTCACGCAAGAGAAAAGTCACAATATGGGACACAACAGGGTGCACAGTAACACGAGAGCAGCCACAGTATGGGACACAACATGGTGCACAATCACAGTATGGGACACCAAATGGTGCACAGTCACACGAGAGCAGCCACAGTATGGGGCACAACAGGGTGCACAGTCACACAAGAGAGCAGCCACAGTATGGGACACACAACATGTTGTACATTCACACAAGAGAGCAGCCACAGTATGGGACACAACATGGTGCACAGTCACCCAAGAGAGCAGCCACAGTATGGGACACAACATGGTGCACAGTCACACAAGAGGACAGCCACAGTATGGGACACATTATGGTGCACAGTCACCCAAGAGAGCAGCCACAGTATGGGACACACAACAAGTTGTACAGTCACTTAAGAGAACAGCCACAGTATGGGAAGCAACATGGTGCACAGTCACACTATGGGACACAACATGGTGCACAGTCACACAAGAGAGCAGCCACAGTATGGGACACACAACATGTTGTACAGTCACACAAGAGAACAGCCACAGTATGGGACGCAACATGGTGCACAGTCACCCAAGAGAGCAGCCACAGAATGGGACACAGCATGGTGCACAGTCACCCAAGAGAGCAGCCACAGTATGGGACACAACATGGTGCACAGTCACCCAAGAGAGCAGCCACAGTATGGGACACACAACATGTTGTACATTCACACAAGAGAGCAGCCACAGTATGGGACGCAATATGGTGCACAGTCACATAAGAGAGCAGCCACAGAATGGGACACACAACATCTTGTACAGTCACACAAGAGAACAGCCACAGTATGGGACGCAACATGGTGCACAGTCACCCAAGAGAGCAGCCACAGTATGGGACACAACATGGTGCACAGTCACCCAAGAGAGCAGCCACAGTATGGGACACAACATGGTGCACCGTCACCCAAGAGAGCAGCCACAGTATGGGACACACAACACGTTGTACAGTCACACAAGAGAAAAACCACAGTATGGGAAGCAACATGGTGCACAGTCACACTATGGGACACAACATGTTGTACAGTCACACAAGAGAACAGCCACATTATGGGACGCAACATGGTGCACAGTCACCCAAGAGAGCAGCCACAGTATGGGACACAACATGGTGCACCGTCACCCAAGAGAGCAGCCACAGTATGGGACACAACATGGTGCACAGACACACAATAGAGCAGCCACAGTATGGGACACACAACACGTTGTACAGTCACACAAGAAAACAGCCACAGTATGGGACGCAACATGGTGCACAGTCACCCAAGAGAGCAGCCACAGTATGGGACACAACATGGTGCACAGTCACATAAGAGAGCAGCCACAGAATGGGACACACAACATGTTGTACAGTCACACAAGAGAACAGCCACAGTATGGGACGCAACATGGTGCAAAGTCACCCAAGAGAGCAGCCACAGTATGGGACACAACATGGTGCACCGTCACCCAAGAGAACAGCCACAGTATGGGAAGCAACATGGTGCACAGTCACACTATGGGACACAACATGGTGCACAGTCACACAAGAGAGCAGCCACAGTATGGGACACACAACATGTTGTACAGTCACACAAGAGAACAGCCACATTATGGGACGCAACATGGTGCAAAGTCACCCAAGAGAGCAGCCACAGTATGGGACGCAACATGGTGCACCGTCACCCTAGAGAGCAGCCACAGTATGGGACACAACATGGTGCACCGTCACCCAAGAGAGCAGCCACAGTATGGGACACACAACACGTTGTACAGTCACACAAGAGAACAGCCACAGTATGGGACGCAACATGGTGCACAGTCACCCAAGAGAGCAGCCACAGTATGGGACACAACATGGTGCACAGTCACCCAAGAGAGCAGCCACAGTATGGGACACACAACACGTTGTACAGTCACACAAGAGAACAGCCACAGTATGGGACGCAACATGGTGCACAGTCACCCAAGAGAGCAGCCACAGAATGGGACACAACATGGTGCACAGTCACCCAAGAGAGCAGCCACAGTATGGGACACAACATGGTGCACCGTCACCCAAGATAGCAGCCACAGTATGGGACACATAACACGTTGTACAGTCACCCAAGAGAGCAGCCACAGTATGGGACACAACATGGTGCCCCGTCACCCAAGAGAGCAGCCACAGTATGGGACACACAACACGTTGTACAGTCACACAAGAGAACAGACACAGTATGGGACGCAACATGGTGCACAGTCACCCAAGAAAGCAGCCACAGAATGGGACACAACATGGTGCACAGTCACCCAAGAGAGCAGCCACAGTATGGGACACAACATGGTGCACCGTCACCCAAGAGAGCAGCCACAGTATGGGACACAACATGGTGCACAGTCACCCAAGAGAGCAGCCACAGTTTGGGACACAACATGGTGCACAATCACAGTATGGGACACCAAATGGTGCACAGTCACACGAGAGCAGCCACAGTATGGGGCACAACAGGGTGCACAGTCACACAAGAGAGCAGCCACAGTATGGGACACATCATGGTGCACAGTCACCCAACAGAGCAGCCACAGTTTGGGACACATCATGGTGCAGTCACGCAATAGAAAAGTCACAGTATGGGACGCAACATGGTGCACAGTCACAGTATGGGACACAACATGGATCACAGTCACACAAGAGAGCAGCCACAGTATGGGACACAACAGGGTGCACAGTAACACGAGAGCAGCCACAGTATGGGACACAACATGGTGCACAGTCACACAAGAGAGCAGCCACAATATGGGACACAACAGGGTGCACAGTAACACGAGAGCAGCCACAGTATGGGACACAACATGGTGCACAATCACAGTATGGGACACCAAATGGTGCACAGTCACACGAGAGCAGCCACAATATGGGGCACAACAGGGTGCACAGTCACACAAGAGAGCAGCCACAGTATGGGACACAACACGGTGCACAGTGACAGTATGGGACCCAACATGATTCACAGTCACAGTATGGGACGGGACACATCATGGTGCACAGTCACACAAGGGAGCAGCAACAGAATGGGACCCAACATGGTGCACAGTCACAGTATGGGACACAACATGGTGTACAGTCACAGTATGGGACACAACATGGTGCACATTCACACAAGAGAGCAGCCACAGTATGGGACACAACATGGTGCACAGTCACAGTATGGGACACAACATGGTGCACAGTCACACAAGGGAGCAGCCACAGTATGGGACCCAACATGGTTCACAGTCACAGTATAGGACACAACATGGTGCACAGTCACACAAGAGAGCAGCCACAGTATGGGACACAACATGGTGCACAGTCACACAGGAGAGCAGCCACAGTTTGGGGCACAACATGGTGCACAGTCACACAAGAGAGCATCCACAGTATGGGACACAACATGGTGCACAGTCACACAAGAGAGCATCCACAGTATGGGACACAACATGGTGCACAGTCACACAGGAGAGCAGCCACAGTTTGGGGCACAACATGGTGCACAGTCACACAAGTGAGCAGTCACAGTATGGGACACAACATGGTGCACAGTCACACAAGTGAGCCGCCACAGTATGGGACACAACATGGTGCACAGTCACACAAGAGAGCAGCCACAGTATGGGACACAACGTGGTGCACAGTCTAGGTATGGGACACTGCTCTCGTGTTAGACTGTGCACCATGTTGTGTCCCATACTGTGGCTGCCCTCTTGTGTGACGGTGCACAGTCACAGTATGGGACACAACATGGTGCAAAGTCACACAACAGAGTTGCCACAGAATGGGACACAACATAGTGAACAGTCACACAAGAGAGCACCCACAGTATGGGACACATCATGGTGCACAGTCACAGTATGGGACACAACATGGTGAACAGTCACACAAGGGAGCAGCATTGTGCACCATATTGTGTCCCATACTATGACTGTGCACCGTCACACAAGAGAGTAGCCACAGTATGGGACACATCATAGTGCACAGTCACAGTATGGGACACAACATGGTGCACAGTCACACAAGAGAGCAGCCACAGTATGGGACACAACATGGTGCAAATTTACTCAAGGGAGCAGCCACAGTATGGGACACAACGTGGTGCACAGACACACAAGAGAGCAGCCACAGTATGGGACACAACATGAACAGTCACGCAAGCGAAAAGTCACAATATGGGACACAACAGGGTGCACAGTAACACGAGAGCAGCCACAGTATGGGACACAACATGGTGCACAATCACAGTATGGGACACCAAATGGTGCACAGTCACACGAGAGCAGCCACAGTATGGGGCACAACAGGGTGCACAGTCACACAAGAGAGCAGCCACAGTATGGGACACACAACATGTTGTACATTCACACAAGAGAGCAGCCACAGTATGGGACGCAACATGGTGCACAGTCACCCAAGAGAGCAGCCACAGAATGGGACACAACATGGTGCACAGTCACCCAAGAGAGCAGCCACAGTATGGGACACAACATGGTGCACCGTCACCCAAGAGAATAGCCACAGTATGGGACACACAACACGTTGTACAGTCACACAAGAGAGCAGCCACAGTATGGGACACATCATGGTGCACAGTCACCCAACAGAGCAGCCACAGTTTGGGACACATCATGGTGCAGTCACGCAAGAGAAAAGTCACAGTATGGGACGCAACATGGTGCACAGTCACATTATGGGACACAACATGGATCACAGTCACACAAGAGAGCAGCCACAGTATGGGACACAACAGGGTGCACAGTCACACAAGAGAGCAGCCACAGTATGGGACACAACATGGTGCACAATCACAGTATGGGACACCAAATGGTGCACAGTCACACGAGAGCAGCCACAGTATGGGACACATCATGGTGCACAGTCACACAAGAGAGCAGCCACAGTATGGGACACAACATGGTGCACAGTCACAGTATGGGACACAACATGGTGTACAGTCACAGTATGGGACACAACATGGTGCACATTCACACAAGAGAGCAGCCACAGTATGGGACACAACATGGTGCACAGTCACAGTATGGGACACAACATGGTGCACAGTCACACAAGGGAGCAGCCACAGTATGAGACCCAACATGGTTCAGAGTCACAGTATAGGACACAACATGGTGCACAGTCACACAAGAGAGCAGCCACAGTTCGGGACACAACATGGTTCACAGTCACACAAGGGAGCAGCCACATTATGGGACACAACATGGTGCACAGTCACTGTATGGGACACAACATGGTGCACAGTCACACAAGGGACCAGCCACAGTATGGGACACAACGTGGTGCACAATCACAGTATGGGACACAACATGGTGCACAGTCACACAAGGGAGCAGCCACAGTATGGGACACAGCATGGTGCACAGTCACAGTATGGGACACAACATGGTGCACAGTCACATAAGGGAGCAGCCACAGTATGGGATCCAACATGGTTCACAGTCACAATATGGGACACAACATGATGCACAGTCACACGAGAGCAGCCACAGTATGGGACACAACATGGTGCACAGTCACATAAGGGAGCAGCCACAGTATGGAACCCAACATGGTTCACAGTCACAGTATGGAACCCAACATGGTTCACAGTCACAGTATGGAACCCAACATGGTTCACAGTCACAGTATGGGACACAACATGGTTCACAGTCACAGTATGGGACACAACATGGTGCACAGTCACATAAGGGAGCAGCCACAGTATGGGACACAACTTGGTGCACAGTCACACAAGAGAGTAGCCACAGTATGGGACACAACATGGTGCACAGTCACACAAGAGAGCATCCACAGTATGGGACACAACATGGTGCACAGTCACACAGGAGAGCAGCCACAGTTTGGGACACAACATGGTGCACAGTCACACAAGTTAGCAGCCACAGTATGGGACACAACATGGTGCACAGTCACACAAGTGAGCCGCCACAGTATGGGACACAACATGGTGCACAGTCACAGTATGGGACACAACATGGTGCACAGTCACATAAGGGAGCAGCCACAGTATGGGACACAACTTGGTGCACAGTCACACAAGAGAGTAGCCACAGTATGGGACACAACATGGTGCACAGTCACACAAGAGAGCATCCACAGTATGGGACACAACATGGTGCACAGTCACACAGGAGAGCAGCCACAGTATGGGACACAACATGGTGCACAGTCACACAAGAGAGTAGCCACAGTATGGGACACATCATAGTGCACAGTCACAGTATGGGACACAACATGGTGCACTGTCACACAAGAGAGTAGACACAGTATGGGACACATCATAGTGCACAGTCACAGTATGGGACACAACATGGTGCACAGTCACACAAGAGAGCAGCCACAGTATGGGACACAACATGGTGCAAATTCACTCAAGGGAGCAGCCACATTATGGGACACAACGTGGTGCACAGACACACAAGAGAGCAGCCACAGTATGGGACACAACATGGTCCACAGTCACAGTATGGGACACAACATGGTGCACAGTCACACAAGTGAGCAGCCACAGTATGGGACACAACATGGTGCACAGTCACACAAGTGAGCAGCCACAGTATGGGACACAACATGGTGCACAGTCACACAAGTGAGCCGCCACAGTATGCGACACAACATGGTGCACAGTCACACAAGAGAGCAGCCACAGTATGGGACACAACGTGGTGCACAGTCTAGGTATGGGACACTGCTCTCGTGTGTGACTGTGCACCATGTTGTGTCCCATACTGTGGCTGCCCTCTTGTGTGACGGTGCACAGTCACAGTATGGGACACAACATGGTGCACAGTCACACAACAGTGTTGCCACAGAATGGGACACAACATGGTGAACAGTCACACAAGAGAGCACCCACAGTATGGGACACATCATGGTGCACAGTCACAGTATGGGACACAACATGGTGAACAGTCACACAAGGGAGCAGCATTGGGTACCATATTGTGTCCCATACTATGACTGTGCACCGTCACACAAGAGAGCAGCCACAGTATGGGATACAACATGGTGCACAGTCACAGTATGCAACACAACATGGTGCACAGTCACACAACAGAGTTGTCTCAATATGGGACAAAACTTGGTGCACAGTTACACAAGAGAGTAGCCACAGTATGGGACACATCATAGTGCACAGTCACAGTATGGGACACAACATGGTGCACTGTCACACAAGAGAGTAGACACAGTATGGGACACATCATAGTGCACAGTCACAGTATGGGACACAACATGGTGCACAGTCACACAAGAGACCAGCCACAGTATGGGACACAACATGGTGCACAGTCACACAAGAGAGCAGCCACAGTATGGGACACAACATGGTGCACAGTCACAGTATGGGACACAACATGGTGCACAGTCACACAACAGAGTTGCCACAGTATGGGACACAACATGGTGCACAGTCACAGTATGGGACACAACATGGTGCAGAGTCACACATGGGAGCAGCCACAGTATGGGACCCAACTTGTTGCACAGTCACACAAGAGAGTAGCCACAGTATGGGACACAACATGGTGCACAGTCACACAAGAGAGCAGCCACAATATGGGACACAACATGGTGCACAGTCACAGTATGGGACACAACATGGTGCACAGTCACACAAGAGAGCCGCCACAGTATGGGACACAACATGGTGCACAGTCACACAAGAGAGCAGCCACAGTATGGGACACAACGTGGTGCACAGTCTAGGTATGGGACACTGCTCTCGTGTGTGACTGTGCACCATGTTGTGTCCCATACCTAGACTGTGCACCATGTTGTGTCCCATACTGTGGCTGCCCTCTTGTGTGACGGTGCACAGTCACAGTATGGGACACAACATGGTGCACAGTCACACAACAGAGTTGCCACAGTATGGGACACAACATGGTGAACAGTCACACAAGAGAGCACCCAAAGTATGGGACACATCATGATGCACAGTCACACAAGAGAGTAGCCACAGTATGGGACACATCATAGTGCACAGTCACAGTATGGGACACAACATGGTGCACTGTCACACAAGAGAGTAGCCACAGTATGGGACACATCATAGTGCACAGTCACAGTATGGGACACAACATGGTGCCCAGTCACACAAGGGAGCAGCCACAGTATGGGAACCAACATGGTTCACAGTCACATTATGGGACACAACATGGTACACAGTGACACAAGAGAGCAGCCGCAGTATGGGACACAACATGGTGCCCAGTCACACAAGGGAGCAGCCACAGTATGGGACGCAACATGGTGCACAGTGACACAAGAGAGCAGCCACAGTATGGGACACATTGTGGTGCACAGTCACAGTATGGGACACAACATGGTGTACAGTCACACAAGAGAACAGCCACAGTTCCGGACACAACATGGTGCACAGTCACAGTATGGGACACAACATGGTGCACAATGACACAAGGGAGCAGCCACATTATGGGACACAACTTGGTGCACAGTGACAGTAAGGGACACAATATGGTGTACAGTCACACAAGAGAACAGCCACAGTATGGGACACAACGTGGTGCACAGTCACACAAGAGAGCAGCCACAGTATGGGACACAACGTGGTGCACAGTCTAGGTATGGGACACTGCTCTCGTGTGTGACTGTGCACCATGTTGTGTCCCATACTGTGGCTGCCCTCTTGTGTGACGGTGCACAGTCACAGTATGGGACACAACATGGTGCACAGTCACACAACAGAGTTGCCACAGAATGGGACACAACATGGTGAACAGTCACACAAGAGAGCACCCACAGTATGGGACACATCATGGTGCACAGTCACAGTATGGGACACAACATGGTGAACAGTCACACAAGGGAGCAGCATTGGGTACCATATTGTGTCCCATACTATGACTGTGCACCGTCACACAAGAGAGCAGCCACAGTATGGGATACAACATGGTGCACAGTCACAGTATGCAACACAACATGGTGCACAGTCACACAACAGAGTTGTCTCAATATGGGACAAAACTTGGTGCACAGTTACACAAGAGAGTAGCCACAGTATGGGACACATCATAGTGCACAGTCACAGTATGGGACACAACATGGTGCACTGTCACACAAGAGAGTAGACACAGTATGGGACACATCATAGTGCACAGTCACAGTATGGGACACAACATGGTGCACAGTCACACAAGAGACCAGCCACAGTATGGGACACAACATGGTGCACAGTCACACAAGAGAGCAGCCACAGTATGGGACACAACATGGTGCACAGTCACAGTATGGGACACAACATGGTGCACAGTCACACAACAGAGTTGCCACAGTATGGGACACAACATGGTGCACAGTCACAGTATGGGACACAACATGGTGCAGAGTCACACATGGGAGCAGCCACAGTATGGGACCCAACTTGTTGCACAGTCACACAAGAGAGTAGCCACAGTATGGGACACAACATGGTGCACAGTCACACAAGAGAGCAGCCACAATATGGGACACAACATGGTGCACAGTCACAGTATGGGACACAACATGGTGCACAGTCACACAAGAGAGCCGCCACAGTATGGGACACAACATGGTGCACAGTCACACAAGAGAGCAGCCACAGTATGGGACACAACGTGGTGCACAGTCTAGGTATGGGACACTGCTCTCGTGTGTGACTGTGCACCATGTTGTGTCCCATACCTAGACTGTGCACCATGTTGTGTCCCATACTGTGGCTGCCCTCTTGTGTGACGGTGCACAGTCACAGTATGGGACACAACATGGTGCACAGTCACACAACAGAGTTGCCACAGTATGGGACACAACATGGTGAACAGTCACACAAGAGAGCACCCAAAGTATGGGACACATCATGATGCACAGTCACACAAGAGAGTAGCCACAGTATGGGACACATCATAGTGCACAGTCACAGTATGGGACACAACATGGTGCACTGTCACACAAGAGAGTAGCCACAGTATGGGACACATCATAGTGCACAGTCACAGTATGGGACACAACATGGTGCCCAGTCACACAAGGGAGCAGCCACAGTATGGGAACCAACATGGTTCACAGTCACATTATGGGACACAACATGGTACACAGTGACACAAGAGAGCAGCCGCAGTATGGGACACAACATGGTGCCCAGTCACACAAGGGAGCAGCCACAGTATGGGACGCAACATGGTGCACAGTGACACAAGAGAGCAGCCACAGTATGGGACACATTGTGGTGCACAGTCACAGTATGGGACACAACATGGTGTACAGTCACACAAGAGAACAGCCACAGTTCCGGACACAACATGGTGCACAGTCACAGTATGGGACACAACATGGTGCACAATGACACAAGGGAGCAGCCACATTATGGGACACAACTTGGTGCACAGTGACAGTAAGGGACACAATATGGTGTACAGTCACACAAGAGAACAGCCACAGTATGGGACACAACGTGGTGCACAGTCACACAAGAGAGCAGCCACAGTATGGGACACAACGTGGTGCACATTCTAGGTATGGGACACTGCTCTCGTGTGTGACTGTGCACCATGTTGTGTCCCATACTGTGGCTGCCCTCTTGTGTGACGGTGCACAGTCACAGTATGGGACACAACATGGTGCACAGTCACACAACAGAGTTGCCACAGAATGGGACACAACATGGTGAACAGTCACACAAGAGAGCACCCACAGTATGGGACACATCATGGTGCACAGTCACAGTATGGGACACAACATGGTGAACAGTCACACAAGGGAGCAGCATTGGGTACCATATTGTGTCCCATACTATGACTGTGCACCGTCACACAAGAGAGCAGCCACAGTATGGGATACAACATGGTGCACAGTCACAGTATGCAACACAACATGGTGCACAGTCACACAACAGAGTTGTCTCAATATGGGACAAAACTTGGTGCACAGTTACACAAGAGAGTAGCCACAGTATGGGACACATCATAGTGCACAGTCACAGTATGGGACACAACATGGTGCACTGTCACACAAGAGAGTAGACACAGTATGGGACACATCATAGTGCACAGTCACAGTATGGGACACAACATGGTGCACAGTCACACAAGAGACCAGCCACAGTATGGGACACAACATGGTGCACAGTCACACAAGAGAGCAGCCACAGTATGGGACACAACATGGTGCACAGTCACAGTATGGGACACAACATGGTGCACAGTCACACAACAGAGTTGCCACAGTATGGGACACAACATGGTGCACAGTCACAGTATGGGACACAACATGGTGCAGAGTCACACATGGGAGCAGCCACAGTATGGGACCCAACTTGTTGCACAGTCACACAAGAGAGTAGCCACAGTATGGGACACAACATGGTGCACAGTCACACAAGAGAGCAGCCACAATATGGGACACAACATGGTGCACAGTCACAGTATGGGACACAACATGGTGCACAGTCACACAAGAGAGCCGCCACAGTATGGGACACAACATGGTGCACAGTCACACAAGAGAGCAGCCACAGTATGGGACACAACGTGGTGCACAGTCTAGGTATGGGACACTGCTCTCGTGTGTGACTGTGCACCATGTTGTGTCCCATACTGTGGCTGCCCTCTTGTGTGACGGTGCACAGTCACAGTATGGGACACAACATGGTGCACAGTCACACAACAGAGTTGCCACAGTATGGGACACAACATGGTGAACAGTCACACAAGAGAGCACCCAAAGTATGGGACACATCATGATGCACAGTCACACAAGAGAGTAGCCACAGTATGGGACACATCATAGTGCACAGTCACAGTATGGGACACAACATGGTGCACTGTCACACAAGAGAGAAGCCACAGTATGGGACACATCATAGTGCACAGTCACAGTATGGGACACAACATGGTGCCCAGTCAAAGAAGGGAGCAGCCACAGTATGGGAACCAACATGGTTCACAGTCACATTATGGGACACAACATGGTACACAGTGACACAAGAGAGCAGCCGCAGTATGGGACACAACATGGTGCCCAGTCACACAAGGGAGCAGCCACAGTATGGGACGCAACATGGTGCACAGTGACACAAGAGAGCAGCCACAGTATGGGACACATTGTGGTGCACAGTCACAGTATGGGACACAACATGGTGTACAGTCACACAAGAGAACAGCCACAGTTCCGGACACAACATGGTGCACAGTCACAGTATGGGACACAACATGGTGCACAATGACACAAGGGAGCAGCCACATTATGGGACACAACTTGGTGCACAGTGACAGTAAGGGACACAATATGGTGTACAGTCACACAAGAGAACAGCCACAGTATGGGACACAACGTGGTGCACAGTCACACAAGAGAGCAGCCACAGTATGGGACACAACGTGGTGCACATTCTAGGTATGGGACACTGCTCTCGTGTGTGACTGTGCACCATGTTGTGTTGCATACTGTGACTGTGCACCATGTTGTGTCCCATACTGTGGCTGCCCTCTTGTGTGACGGTGCACAGTCACAGTATGGGACACAACATGGTGCACAGTCACACAACAGAGTTGCCACAGTATGGGACACAACATGGTGAACAGTCACACAAGAGAGCACCCAAAGTATGGGTCACATCATGATGCACAGTCACACAAGAGAGTAGCCACAGTATGGGACACATCATAGTACACAGTCACAGTATGGGACACAACATGGTGCACTGTCACACAAGAGAGTAGCCACAGTATGGGACACATCATAGTGCACAGTCACAGTATGGGACACAACATGGTGCCCAGTCAAAGAAGGGAGCAGCCACAGTATGGGAACCAACATGGTTCACAGTCACATTATGGGACACAACATGGTACACAGTGACACAAGAGAGCAGCCGCAGTATGGGACACAACATGGTGCCCAGTCACACAAGGGAGCAGCCACAGTATGGGACGCAACATGGTGCACAGTGACACAAGAGAGCAGCCACAGTATGGGACACATTGTGGTGCACAGTCACAGTATGGGACACAACATGGTGTACAGTCACACAAGAGAACAGCCACAGTTCCGGACACAACATGGTGCACAGTCACAGTATGGGACACAACATGGTGCACAATGACACAAGGGAGCAGCCACATTATGGGACACAACTTGGTGCACAGTGACAGTAAGGGACACAATATGGTGTACAGTCACACAAGAGAACAGCCACAGTATGGGACACAACGTGGTGCACAGTCACACAAGAGAGCAGCCACAGTATGGGACACAACGTGGTGCACATTCTAGGTATGGGACACTGCTCTCGTGTGTGACTGTGCACCATGTTGTGTTGCATACTGTGACTGTGCACCATGTTGTGTCCCATACTGTGGCTGCCCTCTTGTGTGACGGTGCACAGTCACGGTATGGGGCAGAACATGGTCCACAGTCACACAACAGAGTTGCCACAGTATGGGACACAACATGGTGAACACTCCAGTATGGTACTCAACATGGTGCACAGTCACACAAGGGAGCAGCTACATTATGGGACACAACATGGTGCACAGTCACAGTATGGGACACAACATGGTGCACAGTCACACAAGGGAGCAGCCACAGTATGGGACACAACTTGGTGCACAGTCGCACAAGAGAGCAGCCACAGTATGGGACACAACTTGGTGCACCATCACACAAGAGAGTAGCCACAGTATGGGAGACAACATGGTGCACAGTCACACAAGAGAGCAGCCACAGTATGGGACACAACATTGTGCACAGTCACACAAGAGAGCAGCCACAGTATGGGACACAACATGGTGCACAGTCACATTATGGGACACAACATGGTGCACAGTCACACAACAGATTTGTCTCAGTATGGTACAAAGCTTGTTGCACAGTCACACAGGAGAATAGTCACAGTATGGGACACAACATGGTGCACATTTACTCAAGGGAGCAGCCACAGTATGGGACACAACATGGTGCACAGACACACAAGAGAGGAGCCACAGTATGGGACACAACATGGTGCACAGTCACAGTATGGGACACAACGTGGTGCAGTGCCACACAAGGGAGCAGCCACAGTATTGGACACAACATGGTGCACAGTCACACAAGAGAGCAGCCACAGTATGGGACACAACATGGTGCACAGTCACTCAAGGGAGCAGCCACAGTATGGGACACAACATGGTGCACATTCACAGTATGGGACCCAATATGGTGCACAGTCACACAAGGGAGCAGCCACAGTATGGGACACATCATGGTGCACAGTCACAGTATGGGACACAACATGGTGCACAGTCACAGTATGGGACACAACATGGCGCAGTGTCACACAAGGGAGCAGCCACAGTATGGGACACAACATGGTGCACAGCCACACAAGAGAGCAGCCACAGTATGGGACCCAACATGCTTCACAGTCACATTATGGGACGCAACATGGTACACAGTCACACAAGAGAGCAGCCGCAGTATGGGACACAACATGGTGCCAAGTCACACAAGGGAGCAGCCACAGTATGGGACACAAAATGGCGCACAGTCACACAAGAGAGCAGCCACAGTATGGGACACAACATGGTGCACAGATGCACAAGAGAGCAGCCACTGTATGGGACACAACATGGTGCACAGTCGCACAAGAGAGCAGCCACAGTTCCGGACACAACATGGTGCACATTCACAGTATGGGACACAACATGGTTCACAATCACACAAGGCAGCAGCCACATTATGGGACACAACATTGTGCACAGTGACAGTATGGGACACAACATGGTGTACAGTCACACAAGAGAGTAGCCACAGTATGGGACACAACATGGTGTACAGTCACACAAGTGAGCAGCCACAGTATGGGTCACAACATGGTGCAAAGTCACACAAGAGAGCAGCCACAGTATGGGACACAACGTGGTGCACAGTCTAGGTATGGGACACTGCTCTCATGTGTGACTGTGCACCATTTTGTGTCCTATACCTAGACTGTGCACCATGTTGTGTCCCACACTGTGGCTGCCCTCTTGTGTGACGGTGCACAGATACAGTATGGGACAGAACATGGTGCACCGTCACACAACAGAGTTGCCACAGTATGGCACACAACATGGTGAACAGTCCAGTATGGGACACAACATAGTGCACAGTCACATAAGGGAGCAGCCACAGTATGGGACCCAACATGGTTCACAGTCACAGTATGGGACATAACAAGGTGCACAGTCACAGTATGGAACACAACTTGGTGCACAGTCATACAAGAGCGCAGCCACAGTATGGGACACAGCATGGTGCACAGTCACAGTATGGGACACAACTTGGTGCACCATCACACAAGAGAGTAGCCACAGTATGGGAGACAACATGGTGCACAGTCACACAAGAGAGCAGCCACAGTATGGGACACAACATGGTGCACAGTCACATTATGGGACACAACATGGTGCACAGTCTCACAACAGATTTGTCTCAGTATGGTACAAAGCTTGTTGCACAGTCACACAGGAGAGTAGTCACAGTATGGGACACAACATGGTGCACATTTACTCAAGGGAGCAGCCACAGTATGGGACACAACATGGTGCACAGACACACAAGAGAGCAGCCACAGTATGGGACACAACATGGTGCACAGTCACAGTATGGGACACAACATGGTGCACAGTCACTCAAGGGAGCAGCCACAGTACGGGACACAACATGGTGCACAGTCATAGTATGCAACACAACATGGTGCACAGTCAAATAAGGGAGTATGCACAGTATGGGACACATCATGGTGCACAGTCACAGTATGGGACATAAAATGGTGCACAGTCACACAAGGGAGCAGCCGCAGTATGGGACCCAACATGGTTCACAGTCACAGTATGGGACACAACATGGTACACAGTCACAAAAGAGAGCAGCCACAGTATGGGACACAACATGGTGCAAAGTCACACTAGAGAGCAGCCGCAGTATGGGACACAACATGATGCCCAGTCACACAAGGGAGCAGCCACAGTATGTGACACAAATGGTGCACAGTCACTCAAGGGAGCAGCCACAGTATGGGACACATCATGGTGCACAGTCACAGTATGGGACATAAAATGGTGCACAGTCACACAAGGGAGAAGCCACAGTATGGGACCCAACATGGTGCACAGTACGGGATACAACATGGTGCACACTCACACGAGAGCAGCCACAGTTCCGGACACATCATGGTGCACAGTCACACAAGAGAGCAGCCACAGTATGGGATACATTTTGGTGCACAGTCACACAAGAGAGTAGCCACAGTATGGGACCCAACATGGTTCACAGTCACATACGAGAGACGGCACAGTATGGGACCCAACATGGTGCACAGTGACAGTATGGGACACAACATGGTGCACAGTCACACAAGAGAGCAGCCACAGTATAGGACACAACATGGTGCACAGTCACACAAGAGAGCAGCCACAGCATGGGACCCAACATGGTGCACAGTTACAGTATGGGACCCAACATGGTGCACAGTTACAGTATGGGACACAACATGGTGCACAGTCACACAAGGGAGTAGTCACAGCATGGGACCCAACATGGTGCACAGTTACAGTATGGGATCCAACATGGTGCACAGTTACAGTATGGGACCCAACATGGTGCACAGTTACAGTATGGGACCCAACATGGTGCACAGTTACAGTATGGGACCCAACATGGTGCACAGTTAAAGTATGGGACCCAACATGGTGCACAGTCACATTATGGGATACAACATGGTGCACAGTCACAGTATGGGACACAGCCTGGTACACAGTCATACAAGAGAGCAGCCACAGTATGGGACACAACATGGTGCACAGTCACAGTATGGGACACAGTCACACAAGAGAGCAGCCACAGTATGGGACACAACATGGTGCACATTCACACAAGAGAGCAGCCACAGTATGAGACACAATATGGTGCACAGTCACAGTATGGGACACAGCCTGGTGCACAGTCATACAAGAGAGCAGCCCCAGTATGGGACACAATATGGTGCACAGTCACAGTGTTGGACACAACATGGTGCACAGTCACACAAGAGAGCAGCCACAGTATAGGACACAACATGGTGCACAGTCACACAAGAGAGCAGCCACAGTATAGGACACAACATGGTGCACAGTCACACAAGAGAGCAGCCACAGCATGGGACCCAACATGGTGCACAGTTACAGTATGGGACACAACATGGTGCACAGTCACACAAGGGAGCAGTCACAGCATGGGACCCAACATGGTGCACAGTTACAGTATGGGACCCAACATGGTGCACAGTTACAGTATGGGACCCAACATGGTGCACAGTCACAGTATGGGACACAACATGGTGCACAGTCACATTATGGTATACAACATGGTGCACAGTCACAGTATGGGACACAGCCTGGTGCACAGTCATACAAGAGAGCAGCCACAGTATGGGACCCAACATGGTGCACAGTTACAGTATGGACCCAAGATGGTGCAAAGTTACAGTATGGGACCCAACATGGTGCAAAGTAACAGTATGGGACCCAACATGGTGCACAGTCACAGTATGGGACCCAACATGGTGCACAGTCACAGTATGGGACCCAACATGGTGCACAGTCACAGTATGGGACCCAACATGGTGCACAGTCACAGTATGGGACCCAACATGGTGCACAGTTAAAGTATGGGACCCAACATGGTGCACAGTCACATTATGGGATACAACATGGTGCACAGTCACAGTATGGGACACAGCCTGGTACACAGTCATACAAGAGAGCAGCCACAGTATGGGACACAACATGGTGCACAGTCACAGTATGGGACACAGTCACACAAGAGAGCAGCCACAGTATGGGACACAACATGGTGCACAGTCACACAAGAGAGCAGCCACAGTATGAGACACAATATGGTGCACAGTCACAGTATGGGACACAGCCTGGTGCACAGTCATACAAGAGAGCAGCCCCAGTATGGGACACAATATGGTGCACAGTCACAGTGTTGGACACAACATGGTGCACAGTCACACAAGAGAGCAGCCACAGTATAGGACACAACATGGTGCACAGTCACACAAGAGAGCAGCCACAGTATAGGACACAACATGGTGCACAGTCACACAAGAGAGCAGCCACAGTATAGGACACAACATGGTGCACAGTCACACAAGAGAGCAGCCACAGCATGGGACCCAACATGGTGCACAGTTACAGTATGGGACCCAACATGGTGCACAGTTACAGTATGGGACACAACATGGTGCACAGTCACACAAGGGAGCAGTCACAGCATGGGACCCAACATGGTGCACAGTTACAGTATGGGACCCAACATGGTGCACAGTTACAGTATGGGACCCAACATGGTGCACAGTCACAGTATGGGACCCAACATGGTGCACAGTCACAGTATGGGACACAACATGGTGCACAGTCACATTATGGTATACAACATGGTGCACAGTCACAGTATGGGACACAGCCTGGTGCACAGTCATACAAGAGAGCAGCCACAGTATGGGACCCAACATGGTGCACAGTTACAGTATGGGACCCAAGATGGTGCAAAGTTACAGTATGGGACCCAACATGGTGCACAGTCACAGTATGGGACCCAACATGGTGCACAGTCACAGTATGGGACCCAACATGGTGCACAGTCACAGTATGGGACACAACATGGTGCACAGTCAAAGTATGGGACACAACATGGTGCACAGTCACAGTATGGGACCCAAGATGGTGCACAGTCACAGTATGGGACACAACATGGTGCACAGTCACAGTATGGGACACAGCCTGGTGCACAGTCATACAAGAGAGCAGCCGCAGTATGAGACAATATGGTGCACAGTCACATAAGAGAGCAGCCACAGCATGGCCTGAATCACAGCATGGTGGCACAGTTATACTATTACACTTGTTTCTCTTTAAACTGTGATGCAGGCTGTCATGTGGCTCACAGAGTTTCAAGTCATTGCTAAGATAACATGTCATGTCTGTCAGTCACGTACTTTGTTTGCTTTCCCTGTATCTGTAGAATTATATACTATATATATATATATATATATATATATATATATATATATATATATATATATATATGTTACTCCAGGGGGCTTCTTAGAAATAAGTAAAGTATAAATTGTATGTCCTAATTGCATTAAGGAGGATAAATTAAAGGTACATGGAATGTTTCTGGATGTTACTATTTACATGATAACTCCTATGTATCTATTTACTTTTGCATACTTTATTTTACCAACAAGTTCTTACATGCTCGTTTTTTTTCTGCCTAAAATCAAACTAATAGTGTCACAACCGACTAGGATGATAGGATCTAGAGTATCCTAGTACTCTTATTCCCAGTAGGTTTAGACCTAAGTTTGGGTGACTCTAGACCTATGGACAGTCTTTGTTGATACAAAGGCATAAGTCCCAGCTGCTGTGGTAGTGTACCTGGGAGCACCTTGGTAGGGATTCAGAACGAGCTCTCTGCAAGCATATGCCTCTGGGTCAATAATACATGCTTAGTCAAAGTATGAAAATTAAGAACAACTTTTTTTTGGAAACACACAGTATTTAAGAACTTTTCAACATAGTAGAGGGAGGGGCTACCTGAGGTCAGCCCCTAATGGCCTCTGGCCAATCACATAGGGTCATGTCCTGGGAATCGGGTGTGGCTAACAGTGTCATTTGGCTTCTGACCACCAGAGGGGAAGCATGTCTTGACTCTCTCCTGGTTCTTCTGCTAGGAACTGAGAAGCCCCCTGGGGAGATGGTGCCTCTGTGGCTGTGGGGATCTTATTGTTTATGACTCTTATCCCTTAAGTGTGTGTACACAAGGGATTAGCCTTTGGGGCCAGATTTCCCTGACAAGATGTTTGTAGCAATGTGTGCATTAGAATTACTCCCTACTGTAAGACATCGTTATATATAGTATTCCACATACTGTCGGTCTGGTCACGTAAAAGCATAAAAGCGTACCCAACATAAAACCGCCTACTGCCCTCATAGGGTATGGGAGTGGGGTAGGGTTTCCACATCAATCCCTCTAATGCATTAATAACTTTTATTGATGGTGATGGGAACCCTGCTCCTTTCCCTAGACAACAATCATAACAATATACCATTATAACATTATACCAGTGGCTCTGTGAGCTCAAACCCCCAGTTATCATCTCCACTGGCAAGAGCCTGTGGCAGACATCAGTCCAAGACTGAGATGGGCGCCGATTGAGCCATGACAAATAGTTCCTAACTGGTTGCACTTTCTGATAGCAACCAATGAGTGGCAACATTTTGCAACAGAGAGAGGGTGATTTGTAACTGCACTTCACAGTCTTTGTATGAGGACAAACCCAACCAGGCAAAACTTGTATGATTTTAGGCAGAGCTTTTAAGCACTCCTTATAAAAAATAAAGCACATGAACATAGATGCATAGGCACATTATATGTTTGCTAAAATGCAGAAACCTTCCATGTTACTTTAAGTAAGTAATTTAATGAAAAAATCATATTAAAAAAATTGCCTAAAGCGTCCCTTTAATCAGATGTTCCACAGCAGTGGTCTATGAACTGCATGTAGGTGATACACAGAATTACTGGTGTCACACATCTTCTAATGCATATTTAATAAAAATGCATAACCAAGTTGTACGGAAGTAGTATACACTAAATCCCCCTGCTTAATGAGCATACGCTACACTACAACATAGCACAGTGCCCTGCAACAGGTAAACAACAACCCCAAAGGTTCTGCCAACATTTTCTGAAGTTTTTTGGTCGTCATCAGAAAGAAATACGGTAGTTTAGGGAGCACTACACTAAATTGTTGTTAAATATTTAATAGTAAATTATTTTCCCATTTAAACTTTGCTTATGTATAAATATATTGTTTTTGTATATTTATTTTTTAAATTAGCTCACCAAACCTCCATGTGAGAAAAATCGTCTTACCTGGCTTGTCATCTGAAATGTTACGGCATCCCTGATCTAGAATCTGCTTCTGTCTGGAAGACATGTCTATGTAAGTATTTGTATACATCTAGGTGATCAAGCAGGAGGTGAGAGGCAAATTTGGTATCTCTGGTCCCTATTCTATTGCCCATATAGTAAATTTATACACTGTCAAAATCACTGTTAATATTGCCACATATTCTATTCTATTAACTTCTTAAAATCCGATTACGAGTAACCCGCCCAAAATCATTACTGGCCAGCCAAAGATTAAAAAACGGCCTTAGAACTCCATTAGTTTTAGCACAGCTCCAGTGCTAACTTATTAGTTACACAAAATTGATATTCTAGATCGCAAATAAAGTCTGACCTGTAACTACAAAACGTATCAAGTTTCTGTCAAAAATATTATGAGTATTAAATAGGACTCATAAGGGCTTTTTCAAACACTTGTTAGAGCTGTAACAGCAATTAAACACACAATAATGTACTATAGAAGCATGTGAAGGCATGGAAAGATATTAGAATTAATTGCACAACAGCCTCAAACACACAAATATGCAATTAAAAAATATAATTTTTAACTGTTATTTCTGTGTAATATCGATCCCGGGACTCAAGAGGTTAATACATATCCTGAAACTCACATGGATTAGAACAGATGATCTAATGCATTTTAACTTCCATGTTTTACTCCTTTACTGTTGGCTGTGTCTAAGAAGTAAATTACGGACTTGCTTAAATATTGTCAGATTATATGATCACGCCCCCTGACATCCTACTTACAAAGGCAGAGTTTACTTGTGGATGCTTGAGTCAATGGAATACATCTAAACATTTAGTGATAAAAACACCCATTGCTAAAATCATTGGTTAGAGGCATTTAGCGGCTTCTAATAAAATAGGGCTCACTGTTGGTAAATGTGTTACTTGGGGGGCTGTTTGCATTGCAGTTTATATATAAAATGTAGGCTGTCCTAGGCTTACTGATTGCAATTCTAGAAATGTAAGATATCTAAATAATTTTGAAAATTTTCTCTCTCTTGCAAAATCTGTAGAAAAAAAAGAATTAATTTTTTAGTGGACTGCAGCATTAATTGAACAACTTTAAAATACTACTCCTCACATATTCAGCAAGGCTTACTGAAACCCAAATACACTGTATATTCCTTTGATGAAATACAATCAATAGTAGTTACATATTTTTAGAAAGGTAAAGTGTTTCATGTAATTTATGAAATATCACTTTGTAGTTTGGTTATCTGTCTTGTGAAGTTGGAGATAACCTTGAGAATAAAGAACCACTGTACTTGAAGAAAAATGGCACTTGTTTGTGTAGTACACAATAAACTTACAAAACTAGCAGTGTGTGAGCCATGAACATAAAATGTTGTTTTGAAAACTCGAAAAAGACATATTTTTATGAGTAAATTAATGCATTTGTTTGTGTTATATCACTTATGAGTTCTGGATCGTGATCTGGTTTTGTATCAGTGGATGGAGGGAGGGGTGGGGGAGGAGGAAACGGAGAGAGCGCACAGAAGGCGCTCAAAGTGAAATTGACATCACATATTTTCTCTCTCCCAGAGCCATCATTTAATGGAAGCATTGCTCTCCAGACATGTAAATCTCTTTCTCACACACAACTTCAATCAATGTATCATGGATGCCGGGTCCAGCAGACATCACACTTTCTTCATTTCTTTTTCATCAAAAATTCTCATTAGATATAGTAAGAACAATACAAATAAATTAATTTTTATTATCACACATTTATATATTAAAATATAATTTATTATATAATCAGAGTAAACTTAACAACAATGAGGTAGAGATTGTGTAGATGTTTATAAACATTAAAGTTTGATTTACAAGGGGATAAGGAATGAGAAGGTTCTGGTCATTTGACTAGTGCAGAGGGTCGAGTATCAGAAGGTTTTTTTAAGGTATAATCAGGCCGTATCTCCAGAAATGAATACTCGAGAATTGAATAATCTCCTTGTTTACTTTACCCCTTTAGTTTATGGATGAATAAATATTAAGCCAACCTCCTTTCTTCCGAGAGCACTAGTCGGGGAAGTAGGGGAGAAAATTAAAAGGGTGGATGTGAACCCCGTTCTAAATGTAGTTTGAGATCGTTTGTGACTTAATGTTCGGTTCTTTCTCCAGGGTTGGCACCAATCCCGAGGCCCCTCAGTTCGCACCATCCTAAGCATTTTGATGTAGTGAGAGAGTCAGGAAGGATATATTCCCCTTACCGTAAGGTAATGCTGTTAGGGGACCTCAGCCAGATTTTCAGAAATGAGGGGAAGGTATCAGATATTATATGTGTTAATCTTTCATTAATCATGATAAAATGTATTTTGTTGATGATTTTCTTGGACGTTCAGACATGTGTCTTTCCATTTCCTAGCGATGTGGGTTTTGGAAGCGAACATTATAAATTTAAGTAATTTATTTTGGGAGTTGGAAAGAGAGGGTTTGTGAGAGCCTAAAATGCATAATTTAATGGAAGGAATGTTGAATAGATTGGAGATTAATGAGTTGAGCTTGGGGCAGGACCACCATGTGTTTAAAAATGTCCCTAAAGTTGAACATCCTCTAAAACAATCAGCGCTTTCTTGGGGTTTCATTTTGTGGAGCCTGACAGGGGGATGTAGGTTATATAACGTACTTTTAACAAGGTTTCCAATATACTATAATTCAATGATCCCTTGGAATTGTTAATGCAGGGTTTTTCCCATTTCTCTAAATGCACTTGCAGTTTTTAAAGTGATGCCCTTTTTCACCCGCATATTTCTATGGGCTTCTGATGCTCCTTACAGCCATCCGCTAACGTCCTTTATTAGTAATATGCAGGGGTGTGAAGCAGCTGTAGCCAATAGGCAGTACACTACTGCAGTTACATTGCTGTCTATGGAGCTGGCAATGACTAACAGCTCTGCCAGTTAGACCCTCCAAGCATGTTCAAAAATTGTGGATAACTACTGCTAGTGATTATCCTAGCCACTCATTCCCCAATGATTTCAGGAGGCTTCCTACAGTGCCTTACAGCATGCTAGGCACTGCATACAGATACACAGACTCACCTTGCTGCATATCTCCCTGCCATTGACCTACAGAATAAATTTTGCTACAAGTAATAATTAAAAGCAAGTGAATGTTATTGAGCTAAATGAAATGTTTGTGCATTTATAAAGCACTGTGTATTTAGAGCTATTTTAGGTTTGTGAGACTGTACTCATAGACTCCGATAAACAGACAGTTGAGAGGTACAACTATCTATGCCAGAAAAAAGTGTTGGTACTTTATACACAGAATGCCATACGTTTGTTTATGATTGGCTAAAGAGACGTACCTCCATAACAGTGAGAAAGCAAGATGGAGGGCTGGAAGCTATATAAACATGAGACATCTTTAAAAGGCTTACATTTCAAAATATCAACAATTATTTCCACATATTTTAATGAGATTTAAATGATGATGAAGGATAATTTCTACCATATTTATGTTCCTTTAATTATGCTCTTTTTTTTCTGATTGTACACTGATCGTTTAAATATTCTAGCTATGTAAACCCTTGGCCGATACAGGAGTGAGGCTTTCAAACATGTATAGTTTTATTTTTATTGTACAGTGGTCTTTTAATCATAGACACAATAATTGGCTTTGTTACTATTCTTATTATTACAATGCTGAGTATCACATATAATAGTTTCTGTAGTATGTAATGCTCCAGTGGGAGCGCATGCGCACTCCGGAAACTATTGGATGGATTTCCGTACACGCCGTACTGCGCATGCGCGGCACCAGCCATGCATGCTCACAGTCTGGCACCAGCCGTGCATTCTTATAGTCCAACATCACTCTCGCATGCGCACAGCACAACATCACTCGCGCATGTGCACAGTGCGTGCCGCCAGTCACGCATGCATAGTGCGTGCTGCCAGTTGCGCATGGGCAAATTGCAGTGTCAGCCACGCATGCGCAAAGTGAGGCGCCAGCTGCGTATGCGCACGGCATTTGGAGGGTTCATGGAGGAGGGGGGAGGGACACAGGGGAGGGGGGATGAGACACGGGGGGAGACACTGGAAAGGGGGGCAGAGACATGAGAGAAAGAGAGACACAGGGGAGGGTGGAAGAGATACAGGGGCAAGCTACTAGTTGAAATTATAATCAGTTAGCTGTGTTTAAATTCCCAAGTGTTTCTCCCATTCACTATGGGAGGTTATAGCTGGTTATCGCTTCATGTAATAAGTTATATATTACAGGTTGTTTTATTTTAATATACAGAAACAAAGTTTTCCAAACAGTATGAAAATAATCAGTTTCTAATATTCCCTTTTTAATCAGAAAGTGATTGTAAGATTGAACAATCATTGTTTCTGCAGTTTTGAAAATCATATTTCTAGAGTAATTTGAGCTTTAGAAACTTTGCAGCTCCCTTGCACAACATGTTGTTTGTCGGGATAACGAGACTTTGCCTGAAATGATTTATCTAATATGAGTAGAGAGTGGTTTTGCAAGCTGAGTAGTGTGTTAATAATGTTAATGTATCAATAAAAACTTTAGATTCATTTTGATGTCAGGGGATATTGATAGCATTTTTATACCTTTAAAGAAAGTTGCTAATGTATCACCATCTATTTAGTTTTATGAACTTTGTTTCATTAAGAAAAGCTTATAAGCTCTGTTTTTACGGCCTAAAATTAAGCAGACATTGCCTGCTTGGGTGTGCCCTCACAAAGACACATGGTCTGCTTTACTTGCTGTGCCATGTCTCATATTAACCAATCAGTGACCATCTCTCAGCAACATGCTGCTGACGTGTGGTCCCTGATAGGCTAGGAAACTGCACATCTAGCCTACAGAATATATGTCTTCATATGCTGCAGAAATCAGACTCATACAAGGACTAATTATTTATTTGATTTTAGGCAATAAAAACAGAGCTTATATGCATAAAGTACAGGTATATCCCGTTTAGCTCTCCACATACTTTCCTCAGCTAGGAGCTCTATGTGCCCAAATCGCTAAACGGGCACTATATCACTATATTGCTCAGACAGCGCTATGGTTAATTGGAGCGCACTAAGCGGGGATTTAAAGGGGAATTACAGGAAAAAGATCTCTAATAGCGAATCAGCACTTAAAGGGGTAGTATTAAGCTTGCTATACTGCACATAAAAGTAAATCGATGCACCCGGATATTATACACCTAGTAACATCCAGGAACCTTCCATATACCTTTATCTAATCTGGAGGCTTGTAATGAGCAGTAATATAGATGTATACTATCATACATGTGTGCCAATGAAATCCAAAGATGTACGTATGCTCTGTGATTTCCTGTTAGTTTGAATGAAGTTTTACTTAATATTTTTGCATTAAAATACAACTCTGGCAATGTTTAAAGCATTAAAAAAATAATTATGTTCAGTGTTCATTTTAATGGATTTTGTCAGGCCAAAATAAGGTTGCTTTTTACTTATTCTTAAAGAGCATTGTACTAGCCATTTTTCTAAGATAAATCATTTCAGAGTTATTCATCATTGTTTGTGTGGAGTTTATATGCCAGAGTGATGTTAATGTGCTAATTAGTAGCATAGTCTGCTTGTTTGTATTCTATTGTGGAAAATCAGAGGCTTTCTATGCAGTTAGATCTCTTCCCCACACTTATCAAGCAATCTGAGCTACTATTTAGTGAAAAGACCGACATGCTGGCACAAAGGAGTGGCAGAAACAATGCTGAATATATCAGGAATGATGTACTGCTTATAGAAATGTGTAGACCGTTCTAAATGCTCTGTAATCTGAAACCAACTTGTTGTTGGGATACAGGGGTTTGTCAAAGGTAAAATTTTGTTCAAACCGAATAGAATTTAGAAATCATAATAATAATAGTAATAATAAAAATAATAATAATCCTTTATAGTGATTACAAATGTCCAAAGCAATGAAAGCACACATCATTTTTAACATATTTATTAATGACTTAGAGGTGGGACTGGAAAGTAGTGTCTCCATTTTCGCTGATGACACAAAGTTGTGCAAGGTAATTAAATCAGATAATGATGTGCTTTCCCTCCAAAGGGCTTTACATAAAATTGAGGAATGGGCATCTAAATGGCAGATGAGGTTTAACACGAATTAATGTAAAATTATGCATCTGGGAAGGAAAAATGTCCATGCAATTTATAATCTTAATGGAGCAAATCTAGGTGTATCAAATATTGAAAGGGATTTGGGAGTGCTTGTGGACAACCACCTAGGTAACAGTGCTCAAAGCCAAGCAGCAGCTGCAAAGGCAAATAAAATATTAGCATTTATTAAGAAGGGTATAGAAGCAAGGGAAGAAGATATAATTCTGCCACTATACAAATCTCTAGTACGCACTCATTTGGAATATGGAGTACAATTTTGGGCACCATTTCATAAAAAAAGGACATTTTAGAGCTGGAAAAGGTACAGAGGGCAACAAAAATAATAAGGGGAATGGAGGGGCTAAGTTATGAAGAAAGACTAACCAAATTAAACTTATTTTCTCTAGAAAAAAGGCGTCTAAGAGGAGATATGATTACCCTATATAAATACATCCAGGGTCAGTATAAAGATTTGTCAAGGGAGCTTTTTGTGCCAAGACGTTTTCAACTGACTAGAGGACATCCCTTGAGGTTAGAAGCAAAAAGATTCCACCTTAAAGAAAGAAAAGGGTTCTTCGCAGTAAGGGTGGTTAATCTGTGGAATTCTCTACCAGAGGAGGTGGTGACAGCGGATTCGATAGATAACTTTAAAAGGGGATTGGATTTCTTTCTAATTAAAAAGGGAATTCATGGTTATCATGGGTAATTAGAGAGACAGTATTGATCCAGGGAGAAATCCGATCACCAGTATCTGGGGTCAGGAAGGAATTATTATTTATTTTTTCCCCCCTTTGAGACGATTGGCTAATTCTCACTTGGGTTTTTTTTCTGTTTGCCTTCCTCTGGATTAATTTAATAATTAAAAATAAAACAAAATAAATAATTAAATAATTGATTAATAATTAATTAACAACTAATTAATGAATATTTAATCCGCATATTGCAGATCAGAGGAGATCTTAAAAGGTTGAACTTGATGGACTGAAAGTCTTTTTTCAACCTTAATTAATATGGCCCTCATTCAATTTCGATTTGGCCAATTAAATATGGCTCTAAATAAGCACATAACATATTTTTTTTAAAGAAGTTTTTAGTTAGAGAAAACCTTGCTTTTGGATAGATGCTTACTAACTAAAAACTTCTTTAAAAAAATATGTTATTTGCTTATTTAGAGCCCTATTCAATTGGCCAAATCGCAATTGAATGAGGGCCTATGTAACTATCATTTTAAACATTTTGTATGAATGGAGCTGTATTGATAAACTGCTCAACTAAAGTTACAAATATAAAACCCCAGACGTATATGTTAGTAATTTATGGGCCTAATCTGAGCAGTTCAGTTTATCTTGCTAGGTTAAAGGTCCACCTCTGGATGTCCTCTTAATCTCAAGTAGATATGCTAAATGTTCTTTGGATAACTAGAGTTTTAAAGATACTCAATTGAGTAGATGTTTTAATGGTCTAGTAAGTCAATAGGCAGAACTTGCAGCCTTATTAAATTGCGATTCAGTAAATTTAAAAGGGCTCTATATAAGCACACAGCATTTTTTTTTTTACAGAAGTTTTTAGTTAGTGAAGACCTTGCTTTTGGATAGAAGTTCACTAACTAAAAACATCTGTAAAAAAAAAATATGCTGTGTGCTTAAATAGAGCCCTTTTAAATTTACTGAATCACAATTTAATAAGGCTGTTGGTTAGGATTAGAGCTCAAGCTCCTTTCACTCAGATGTTCTATATACACTTCCACACTACATATGATCATTTCAGTTGAGACTTTTCTCTGGATTCTTTATTATATAAACTTCTTTCCTGCATATAAATATATGGGTTCTGGACCTTGATAAAGCTCACAAAGCACTTTAGACCTTCTTCCAAAACAGTTTTTTTTTTTCTACCCCCTTTGTGGCTTTATAGGGGGTGGAAACAAATAGCTTGGCTGGAGGGTCCACAGTTAATGTTTAAAAAATTAGTGTAATATTGAAAATTGTTTTTTAAATTATTAAGTGGGAAACTTTTATTAATAATCAATGACTAGCTCCATTTTTAGGGCATTACTCAATACATTCTTTAAAAACGAAATTATTCTATTTTTGCATTTCAGAATGCTCACAAAGTGGCAATATGAAAGGTTTTCATGTTTTATGTCAGAAAATGACATCCATGTTGTTCCATACATCTATGAGAAATAATTTGAGAATCTGGTAAGATTTTAATGAACACACACATAAAATACATATAATATGTGTACTGCTGCCAGTATCTTTCCGGGCTTATATATTTATGCACACACACAATATAAAATACATGTATGTATGTACCTACCTACTCCTAAAGTCCACAACACAACCTGAGATCCCGCTCCATGCTGATGATAGCCAGTAAGCTTGAAACAGCTGTACATGGATTGGATACTCAGCTTGTGTTTAATCCAACCTTGGCTTTACATTAAAGCTGTGTAATACAGCATGCATAAGCTTAAAGGAAGCCATGTTTGATAATGGCTACGGATTGAAGAGCGAGGCATTTGTGGGCACATTTGCATGTCCCAGCTCAGCTTCCCAGAATGCAGTGTAATAACTGTTTTTCTCGGAACTCTGAGCTTGAAACAGGTTTTTTAACTTGCTTTAGACATTCAAATGTGAACACAGATGTACTTTTTATTTTATGTGTATGTGTGTGTGTATATATATATATATATATATATATATATATATATATATATATGTGTGTGTATGTATGTGTGTGTATGTATATATATATATATATATATATATATATATATATATACATATATACAGTCAGGTCCATAAATATTGGGACATCGACACAATTCTAAACTTTTTGGCTCTATACACCACCACAATGGATTTGAAATGAAACGTAACAAGATGTGCTTTAACTGCAGACTTTCAGCTTTAATTTGAGGGTATTTACATCCAAATCAGGTGAACGGTGTAGGAATTACCACAGTTTGTATATGTGCCTCCCACTTTTTAAGGGACCAAAAGTAATGGGACAATTGGCTGCTCAGCTGTTCCATGGCCAGGTGTGTGTTATTCCCTCATTATCCCATTTACAAAGAGCAGATACAAGCTCCAGTGTTCATTTCAAGTGTGCTATTTGCATTTGTTGCTGTTAACTCTCAATATGAGATCCAAAGAGCTGTCACTATCAGTGAAGCAAACCATCATTAGGCTGAAAAAAACAAAACAAACCCATCAAAGAGATAGCAAAAACATTAGGTGTGGCCAAATCAACTGTTTGGAACATACTTAAAAAGAAAGAACGCACCGGTGAGCTCAGCAACACCAAAAGACCCGGAAGACCACGGAAAACAACTGTGGTGGATGACCGAAGAATTATTTCCCTGGTGAAGAAAACACCCTTCACAACAGTTGGCCAGATAAAGAACACTCTCCAGGAGGTAGGTGTATGTGTGTCAAAGTCAACAATCAAGAGAAGACTTCACCAGAGTAAATACAGAGGGTTCACCACAAGATGTAAACCATTGGTGAGCCTCAAAAACAGAAAAGACAGATTAGAGTTTTCCAAACAACACCTAAAAAAGCCTTCACAGTTCTGGAACAACATCCTATGGACAGATGAGACTAAGATCAACTTGTACCAGAGGGATGGGAAGAGAAGAGTATGGAGACGGAAGGAACTGCTCATGATCCAAAGCATACCACCTCATCAGTGAAGCATGGTGGTCGTAGTGTCATGGCGTGGGCATGTATGGCTGCCAATGGAACTGGTTCTCTTGTATTTATTGATGATGTGACTGCTGACAAAAGCAGCAGGATGAATTCTGAAGTGTTTCGGGCAATATTATCTGCTTATATTCAGCCAAATGCTTCAGTACTCATTGGACGGCGCTTCACAGTGCAGATGGACAATGACCCGAAGCATACTGCAAAAGCAACCTAAGAGTTTTTTAAGGGAAAGAAGTGGAATGTTATACAATGGCCAAGTCAATCACCTGATCTGAATCCGATTGAGCATGCATTTCACTTGCTGAAGACAAAACTGAAGGGAAAATGCCCCAAGAACAAGCAGGAACTGAAGACAGTTGCAATAGAGGTCTGGCAGAGCATCACCAGGGATGAAACCCAGCATCTGGTGATGTCTATGCGTTCCAGACTTCAGGCTGTAATTGACTACAAAGGATTTGCAACCAAGTATTAAAAAGTGAAAGTTTGTTTTATGACTGTTAATCTGTCCCATTACTTTTGGTCCCTTAAAAAGTGGGAGGCACATATACAAACTGTTGTAATTCCTACACCGTTCACCTGATTTGGATGTAAATACCCTCAAATTAAAGCTGAAAGTCTGCAGTTAAAGCACATCTTGTTCGTTTCATTTCAAATCCATTGTGGTGGTGTATAGAGCCAAAAAGATTAGAATTATGTCCCAATATTTATGGACTTGACTGTATGTATGTGTGTGTGTATATATATATATATATATATATATATATATATATATATATATATATATATGTACAGTGGATATAAAAAGTCTACACACCCCTGTTAAAATGTCAGGTTTCTGTGCTGTAAAAAATGAGACAAAGATAAATCATTTCAGAACCTTTTCCACCTTTTAATGTGACCTATAAACTGTACAACTCAATTGAAAAACAAACTTAAATCTTTTAGGTGGAGGGAAGAAAAATAAAAAATAATGTGGTTGCATAAGTCTGCACACCCTCTTATAACTAAGGATGTAGCTGTTTTCAGAATTAAGCAATCGCATTCCAAATCGTGTTAAATAGGAGTCAGCATACACCTGCCATCATTTAAAGTGCCTCTGATTAACCCCAAATAAAGTTCAGCTGCTCTAGTTGGTCTTTCCTGAAATGTTCTTAGTCGCATCCCACAGCAAAAGCCATGGTTCACAGAGAGCTTCCAAAGCATCAGTGGGATCTCATTGTTAAGAGGTATCAGTCAGGAGAAGGGTACAAAATAATTTCCAAGGCATTAGATATACCATGGAACACAGTGAAGACAGTCATCATCAAGTGGAGAAAATCTGGCACAACAGTGACATTACCAAGAACTGGAGCTCCCTCCATACTTTATGAAAAGACGAGAAGAAAACTGGTCTGGTAGGCTACCAAGAGGCCTACAGCAACATTAAAGGAGCTGCAGGAATATCTGGCAAGTACTGGCTGTGTGGTACATGTGACAACAATCTCCTCTTCATGTTAAGTTTTCTAGCAGAAGCCTGAAGGTTTTGTGCCAATATTGACTGGTATTTGGAACTGTTCATAATTCCCTCTATCTTAACTAAGGCCCCAGTTCCAGCTGAAGAAAAACAGCCCCAAAGCATGATGCTGCCACCACCATGCTTCACTGTGGGTATTGTGTTCTTTTGGTGATGTGCAGTGTTGTTTTTGCGCCAAACATATCTTTTGGATTTATGGCCAAAAAGTTCAACCTTGGTTTCATCAGACCATAACTCCTTTTCCCACGTGCTTTTGGGAGACTTCAGATGTGTTTTTGCAAAAAGTAGCCTAGCTTGGATGTTTTTCTTCGTAACAAAGGCTTTCGTCTTGCCAGTCACCCCATAGCCCAGACATATGAAGAATACGGGAGATTGTTGTCACATGTACCACACAGCCAGTACTTGCCAGATATTCCTGCAGCTCCTTTTAAAGTTGCTGTAGACCTTTTGCTAGCCCCCCAGACCAGTTTTCTTCTTGTCTTTTCATCAAGGGAGCTCCAGTTCTTGGTAATGTCACTGTTGTGCCATATTTTCTCCACTTGATGATGACTGTCTTTACTGTGTTCCATGGTATATCTAATGCCTTGGGAAATTCTTTTGTACCCTTCTACTGACTGATACCTTTTAACAATGAGATCCCTCTGATGCTTTGGAAGCTCTCTGTGAACCATGTCTTTTGCTGTGGGATGCGCCTAAGAACATTTCAGGAAAGACCAACTAGAGCAGCTGAACTTTTATTTGGGTTTAATCAGAGGCACTTTAAATGATGGCAGGTGTATGCTGACTCCTATTTAACACAATTTGGAATGTGATTGCTTAATTCTGAACACCGCTATATCCCCAGTTATAAGAGGGTGTGCAGACTTATGCAACCACATTATTTTTCATTTTCTTCCCTCCACCTAAAAGATCTGTTTGTTTTTCAATTGAGTTGTACAGTTTATAGGTCACATTAAAGGTGGAAAAAGTTCTGAAATGATTTATCTTTGTCTCATTTTTTTACAGCACAGAAACCTGACATTTTAACAGGGGTGTGTAGACTTTTCATATCCACTGTATATATATGTGTATGTATGTATGTGTGTATGTGTATATATATATATATATATATAAATATATATATATATATATATATATATATATATATATATATATATATATATATATATATATATATATATATATATATATATATATATATATATATATAGCAATTATTTCACATATGGTGGGCTAAGAGTGATAGAAGCCCTCCACCGTACAAAGTACAGTAGTACAAATAAGGAATAGTACATTAGTGATTCCACTTGAATGTCTAAAAATAAGTTGATAAAAACTTATTTCCTGCTCAAAATTCTCAGAAACACAGTATATGCACTGCAATCTGGGAAAACTGGGCGGGACATGCAAATGAGGCCACATAATGCACCATCACTCTGTCAATCCAAACCATTTTAAACATGGCTCCTTTAATGCATATGCTTACTGTATTTCACAGTTTTAGACACAGCAACGGATGGATTTTTCACAAACCAGGTCACTTAACCACATACAGTACTGTTTCACGGTTACTGCCGATCCTCAGTATGGTGTGAGTGCCTGGTTTGTGTGTTGATTGTTGTAAAGAGTATTTCTATACAGCAATTATTTCACATATGGTGGGCTAAGAGTGATAGAAGCCCTCCACCATACAAAGTACAGTAGTACAAATAAGGAATAGTACATTAGTGATTCCACTATATATATATATATATATATATATATATATATTGTGTATATATGTATGTATGTATCTGTATGTGTGTATATATATATATATATATATATATATATATATATATAATGTAATGTATATATGTATGTGTATATATATGTATCTGTATGTGTGTATATATATATATATATATATATATCACATATATAGTGGTGAGCATACGAGTTGTTGCTAACGCTTGTGTGCTCGCACAGCGAGCCGCGGCCCTCGCAAAGGCGCTCCTTGCCAGCAACTGCGACCCTCTCAAACTTTACGTCGGAACGCAAACAAAATACGAGACGTTAGAACCAATTACGACCTAGCAAAAATCCGCCGCAACCCGCGGACATGAAAAAATGAAAAACACAATAAATACACACAACACATACATAAAAAGCTTACCTACAGCGAGAGGGAGCATCCAGGACCTCAAAAAATGAATTTACACCTTAATTTAACTAAAAATAAAAGAGTTTAGACACTAAAAAATTCTCTAAGCGAGAGAATAAACGGCCGCAGAACAAAACGAAAACGAGGCTACAGGACTCTAACCACGCAAAACACCACCAGAAACACGCAAAACACCACAAAACAGCTACGGATATTCCGCTACAGACGCATACCACACATTAGCCGTCATTTTAGAACAATAATGCGGAAGTACACAGCTACGCTAACGGTTTTGTCTCGCGCACGCACACTATTACACTACACACATTCAGCACGCTTACACAGCAGCTCCACACCACTAATGCTGCAGCAACATGAAAACGGATTGCCAGCTCTTCAACACAATGCTTCCTGCATATATTACTTCAAAATAGGTAAAGTATATTACTTTATTAATCTATTAGATATTTTATTATTATACACCAAACAGCATTAAGCTCACTTACAATTTGATTGTCGTCATTTTTTGACGGGCAATTCGCTAGTGTATGTATATATGTATGTGTGTGTGTGTATATATTACATATATAGTTGTGAGCATGCAAGCCGTTGCGAACGCTTGCGGGCTCGCGCAACTGCGGACCTCGCAACATTTACGTAGTTACGAAAGGAAAATACAAGACACGTTACGACCCATTACGACCTCGCAAAAATTGTCAGAAACACGCTCACATCAAAACATGAAAAACACAATAAATACACACAACAAATACATAAAAAGCTTACCTACAGGAAGAGGGGGCATCCAGCACCTCGAAAACTTAAGTTACACCTCAGTTTAACTCAAAATAAAAGAGTTTAGACACTCAAAAATCCTCTAAGCGAGAGAAAAAATGGCCGCCGAAGAAAAAGAGGCTACAGCAGTCTAAAGACGCAAAACACCACCAAACACCTACCGATTTCCCGACAAAGACATACGAGATTCGAAAACAAGGACGCAACCCACGCGACCCCAAAAACATTAGAATCACAAAAAATACACACAACAAACATAGAAAAAGCTTACCCACAAGGGGGGGGGGGGGGGGGCACCCAGGACCTCTGCAAGTAAAGTTACACCTCCATTTAAGTACAAATTTCGGAGTATAGACACCTGAAAATCACCTAAGCGAGAGAAAAAATGGCAGCAGAACAAAACGAAAATGAGGCTAAAGGACCCTAAACACGCAAAACACCACCAAACAGCTACGGATATTCAGAGAAAGTCGGACGACATCCAAAACGGAGGACTCTAAATCAGGCACAGCCGCATACCACACATTAGCCGCCATTTTAGAACACTAACTTATACAATGCGGAAGTACACAGCTACTCTAACGGATTTGTGTTGCGCACACACACTCCACACGTTCATCACGCTTACTCAGCAGCTCCACAGCACTGATGCTGCAGCAACATCAAAACAGATTGCCAGCTCTTCAACAGAATGATTCCTGCATATATTACTTCAAAATAGGTAAAGATAAAGTAAATTACTTTATTAATCTATTATTTATTTTATTATTATATACCAAACAGCATTAGCTCACTTACAATTTCATTGCTTTCATTTTTTGACGGGCAATATTCTAGTATATATATATATATATATATATATATATATATATATATATATGTGTATGTTTATATGTATATATATATATATATGTGTGTGTGTGTATATATATATATATATATAATGTGTGTGTATATGTATGTATGTATGTGTATATATATATATTTCCCACCCTGAGCAACAAAAGTCAATTTTACCAATGATATACAAATTATTTTATCTGTTGTATGTAAATGCTTGATGGGAATCAATAATTAAATGGTCAAGGCTTCAAATAGTCCTCTTCATAGCCATGTATACATGACCTCATCCTCTTTATTGATCACACAGTTTCCCATCAAGTCTCTTAGGTAATGTGAATAAAAATACTATCCAGTTGTTACCGAATACTTTTCAAAGAATTTTATTACTCCTAAAAATACAGTAAGTAGTTTTGATGTGGTCCTTTTTGTGATATGTCAATAGAAATGAGCATGAATTCTTATGAAGTAGGTGAAGTTGTTGTTCCCTATGACATGCATGACTTTCATAATACCGCAGTTTTCGGTTAACTTTGCCGAAGTCTAAGCCATTGGTAGACAACGGGCAGTCTGTTAGTGAAACTCTGAGCTGCTGGATACTGCTTTGCACCATCATGTAGACCAATCAAAATCAAGTGGACCACATGCACAAATATTTGTAATTACTGATAAAGGTTGTAGTGTTAACTTTTAAAAACCTCTCAGTGATTACTTAGCTTTGGTGTTATCAGTAGTTATATATATATATATATATATGTATATATATATATATATATATATATATATATATATATATATATATATATAAGGAGCAAGAAAATAATAATTCTGCTTTTGCACTCATTTGGACGAGATCTCCCAGGAGCGAGAGAGAAAATATAAAATGTTAACCTTTATTGATATGGTTATATATATATATATATATATATATATATATATATATATATATATATATATATATATAAAATCAGTGGGGGAAAAAGTATTTGATCCCCTGCTGATTTTGAACGTTTGTCCACTGACAAAGAAATGATCAGTCTATCATTTTAATGGTAGGTGTATTTTAACAGTGAGAGACAGAGTAACACACACACAAAAAAAAAAACAAGAAAAACACATGTCAAAAGAGTTCTAAATTGATTTGCAGGTGAGTGAGGGAAAATAAGCATTTGATCCCCTAACATTCAGCAAGATTTTTGGCTCCCGGGTGTCTTTTTTTATACAGGTAACAAGCTGAGATAAGGAGCACTCTCTTAAAGGGAGTGCTCCTAATCTCTGCTCGTTACCTGTATAAAAGACACCTGTCCACAAAAGCAATCAATCAATCTGATTCCAAACTCTCCACCATGGCTAAGACCAAAGAGCTGTCCCAGGATGTCAGGTTCAAGATTGTAGACCTACACAAGGCTGGAATGGGCTACAAGACCATCGCCAAGCAGCTTGGTGAGAAGGTGACAACAGCTTTTGTTATTATTCGCAAATGGAAGAAACACAAAATAACTGCCAGTCTCCCTCGGTCTGATGCTCCATGCAAGATCTCACCTTGTGGAGTTTCAATGATCACGAGGACAGTGAAGAATCAGCCCAGAACTACGTGGGAGGATCTTGTTAATGATTTCAAGGCAGCTGGGACCATAGTCACCAAGAAAACAATTGGTAACACACTACGCCGCGAAGGACTGAAATCCTGCAGCGCCCGCAAGGTCCCCCTGCTCAAGAAAGCACATGTACAGATTGCCAATGAACATCTGAAAGATTTAGAGGAGAACTGGGTGAAAGTGTTGTGGTCAGATGAGACAAAAATCAAGCTCTTGGCATCAACTCAACTTGCCGTGTTTGGAGGAGGAGGAATGCTGCCTATAACCCCAAGAACATCACCCCACCGTCAAACATGGAGGTGGAAATATTGTACTTTGGCTGTGCTTTTCTGCTAAGGGGACAGGACAACTGCACCGCATCAAAGGGACGATGGACAGAGCCATATACCGTCAAATCTTGGGTGAGAACCTCCTTCCCTCAGCCAGGGCATTCAAAAAGGGTCATGGATGAGTATTCCAGCATGACAAGGACCCAAAACACACATCCAAGGCAAAAAAGGAGTGGCTCAAGAAGAAGCACATTACGGTCCTGGAGTGGCTTAGTCAGTCTCCAGACCTTAATCCCATAGAAAATTTGTGTAGGGAGCTGAAGTTTCGAGTTGCCAAACCTCAACCTCGAAACTTTAATGACTTGTATAGGATCCATAAAGAGGAGTAGGACAAAATCCCACCTGAGATATGTGCAAACCTGGTGGCCAACTACAAGAAACGTCTGAACTCTGTGATTGCCAACAGGGGTTTTGCCACCAAGTACTAAGTCGAAGGGTCAAATACTTATTTCCCTCATTGACCTGCAAATCAATTTATAACTTTTTTGACATGCGTTTTTCTTGTTTTGTTTTGTTTTGTTTTTTTGTCTCTCACTGTTAAAATACACCTACCATTAAATTATAGACTGATCGTTTCTTTGTCAGTGGACAAATGTTCAATATCAGCAGGGGATCAAATACTCCCCTCTGGGTTTCTCTCCCCCCTCTGTGTCTCTCCCCCCTCTCATTCCCCTGTGTCTCTCCCCCCTCCTCTGTGTCTCTCCCCCTCTCATTCCCTTGTGTCTCTTCCCCCCTCCTCTGTGTCTCTCCCCCCCTCCCCTGTGTGTCTACCCCCATCCTTTCCCACCCCTGTGTGTCTCCCCCTCCCCTGTGTCTCTTCCCCCCCCTCGTCTCCCTTCCCTGTGTCTATCCCCCCTCATTCCTTTGTGTCTCTCCCCCCCCTCCTCTCACTCCTCTGTGTCTCCCCCCCCTCCCCTGTGTGTCTCCCCCCCCCCTTTTTTTGACATACGTTTTTCTTGTTTTGTTTTTTTGTCTCTCACTGTTAAAATACAGCTACCATTAAAATTATAGACTGTCGTTTCTCTGTCAGTGGACAAACGTTCAATATCAGCAGGGGATCAAATACTCCCCTCTGTGTCTCTCCCCCGTCTCATTCCCCTGTGTCTCTCCCCCCTCCTCTGTGCCCCCCCCCCCCCCCCGTGTGTCTACCCCCATCCTTTCCCACCTCGGTGTGTCCTACCCTCCCATGTGTCTCTTTTATTCTACTATGTCTGGAAATTCTGTTTTCTTTTCTTGCAGCAAACAGAGAATATGAGCATTTGTAGGAAGCTTGTGATTTCTTTCTTTCTTTCTTTTGTCCTTTCAGATATTGGAGACCCAAGCAAAATCAAGGCTGCGGCAAGGGAGGGCAGCTTGAAGAATAACTAGGTTATATATAATCTTTCTTTTTGTAACACATTATTGAACAGTCATCAAGTTACTATTTCAAATATATTTGATTATAAAGAAAAATAAAAGCACATAATAATAAAAGAACTGACAACCAACATGTAATGAGTCAGAAAGTTGCGTATTATTATATATATATATATATATATATATATATATATATATATATATATATATATATATATATATATATATATATCTTTACATAAATTATAGTAGTATTAGATATCTAAAAAGTGACCCTGTTAAATAGGATTTAGATTAATATGATATGTTTTTAACCCTATTTATATGCAAAATAAGATAGACAAAGGATTAAGAAAGTCCCAATTTTGAGTTTGAGCAAATTACACATATTACAATCTTGTTTCTTCGATGTGAGTCAAAACAGGTCTGCTCTCAGGTATCATAGATGGGACATATAGATTTACATTTATTTAGGTTAATGATATATATATATATATATATATATATATATATATAAAATCATATATATATATATGTAAAATCATTTTTTCAAATACGTTTATTGTTGCATGAGAGAATGACAGTTGATCAACGATAAATTCACATATTGTTATCTGTACTTTTGTCATACATGAATATCTGAATGAATGACATTAAATTTTTTTTCATTCTTTTGCCCCTATTTTCTCCTTTTCCTTGATTTAATTTTATATTCTTTTACCATATATAAATCAAGCACCAAATAATAATAATAAAAATAAAGAAGAGAAAACAAGGGAGAATGGTTAGGGGTGGGGGGCTTATAGTGCGCCAGCTTTAATACATTCTGAGCCATTCTACTCTTACCACTCACATTTATAAATCCTCCATTGTGTATCTAGATTTTAATATTTTCAGTGTATTTCTTTTTCTTTTTTTTTTTAGATGTGGTGGATATCATCATTTCTGCAGATCAAACATGATTGGATTGACTGGGTTCGTCATTTTGCTTCTGTCTTTAAAAAGCTTTGACATCACAAAAGCAAGAAATGTCCTACAGGAGCTCAGTCCGGATACTTATTACAGCAGCCTAGTCCCTGGGAAGGCATCATTACTGTACTTTAATGCTGGTAAGAGCAGAGCAGGTTGTCTCAAGTACAGAAGGCACTGACAGCTTATCAGGGTGCAGTACGGAGAGTTATTCAGCTAGGGAGGTGTCAGATAATTAAAGTGATGTTTCAGATATGGTATAGTTTAAAATTGTAGGTAATAACAAGTACTTTATAATTTCAGTGTTAATAAAAATAATTTCCTGCAGTAAACTAACATTTTCAATTTGGGTCTGAGCTTGCCCAGCCTTTTTTCTGGAATGGGAGATAATGGATCTAAAGCCTTTGGAGATTATCTAGAAATAATGGATATCATCTGTAATTTGAGTGACAGCTAACTATTGCAAACGTCAATGTGTGTTTTTCAGTTGAAAGTTATTTTAAAACAAAATGCATTTTCCTAGTTAAGTACTTATTATTTCCTATAGTTTTGTAGCATACCACATTTGAGAGCTCTGCTGTGTCACTTTAACAATCAAAATATTCCAAGAACAATTGATCTTGATATATCTCTGACTCTTGTAATAGATTTTTACCTGACAGTGAACAGCTTTTTTCTGAAAAAAAACTGAGAAGTAAGAAGTTTATGTTTAAGAAATTATTTTATTATGGAGAATGTATTGTTAAATAATGAACGTAATTCTATTACATTTGAAAAGTATATCACACATTTTATCTCAAGATATATATATATATATATATATGTCACATGTGCGAGAGGGGTATTTACATTTTTGGTTGACAGAGATTGCGTTTATTGATGAAAAATGCCTGATTCAGAGTATGACAGGGTAGGAGTCAAATTGCAAAAGATGCACTGATTTAACAAAGGCCAACATCTGTCAGGGCTGCCTGGATAAAACCCTATAGGGGTGAAGTACAAAAGGGTAGCAAGAAACAAATCCAACAGCACAGGCAAGGGAATGGTCAATCAAGACAAAGATCAGGGGTCGGCAGAAATCCAACGTGGTCAGTAACAATCCGGGTCAGCAAACAAAGATTGGTCTAAAAACCGGAACTGTAGTAAAACAGAGTAGGAAGACGCAGGAGCAACCAGAAGCACTCCCAGTCACATGAACCTAGAACAGACACTAAGGCCCTCATTCAATTGCAATTTGGCCAATTGAATAGGGCTATAAATAAGCACATATTTTTTTTTAAAGAAGTTTTTAGTTATTAAGCAACTATCTAAAAGCAAGGTTTTCACTAACTAAAACTTAAAAAATATAAATGCTATGTGCTTATTTAGAGCCCTATTCAATTAGCCAAATCGCAATTGAATGAGGGCCTAAGAGGAGGATGGAGCAGCAATAAGTAGTCCCAGATGAGGTGTAATTGGCTGATAGAAAGACCAAGAAACCAATCAGTAGAAACAGCATCATAAGCTAGGAGAGGTGTAGCTGCCGGGGCATGCTACTGTCGTACTCGTGCTAAGCCATCAGACCTGCCGCAAGATGGAACCCTGGTGTGGACCCTTTTATTTTGATTTAGATAAAGAGAATAAAATTCAGTTTATATGGCCTACATAACAAATAAATATTAATTAATCAGAATATGATTAATATGATACAATGGAAAGAAAGGAAACAAGATATGATTAATAAAAGAATGGCATTTTTTTTAATTTTATATATATATATATATATATATATATATATATATATATATATATAAGTTTTGCTGTATATAATGATACCTTTTTCATTGGACAAGCATTTTTGTTGGAGTAACAAGCTTTCAAGAGTTCCACCTCTTTTTCAAGGCAAAAGCAATATTGGTTAAAATTTAGCATGTGCATTGGATTATACAGAGCAGGGATTGTAAGTAATACCAACCAACATGTGACAGAAAACAGGCATCATAAATAAAGTACTTGGTCGATAAAGTGTGTTAGTTGTGTGGATTTATACACAAGTACAGAGACAAGAAATGAGAGGAAATGCAGTGTTTTTTTTCTGTTAAATATATAAACAAATAAATAAATGTTAAAAATTATTTATATATATATATATATATATATTAATTAATAGAATTGTTAGCCATATGGGATCACATCAAAAATGTATTGATTTAGTTATAACACAAATATTATACATTTCTTTAGTTAATATGAAGTATTTTCATTTAGCTTCTCACAGTAGTACCATTTTCCTTGAGGAACTTCAAAGAGCTGTTGAGCCTCTGCAGGACTACGGCATTTTTGTGGCCAAGGTAATATTCTTTTATTCTTAAATTATAGCTGTTTGTATAAATATACAGGAGGAAAACAAAACTTTTTTAATTACTTTGTTTTATGTTTGCATAAGAAGAAAATAAATCTGTACCCACAATGGACATAAGATCTGTATCAATTTACAAAAACTAATCTTACTTTTTATTTAATATTCATTGGTTGATACAAATATGCAGAAATTCAAATATTGTTCTCACATACCACAAGATAAAAATGAATTATAAATACAAACCTTTTCGTATCATGAAAAAGATGAAAAATGGTGTAATTTATGTTCTTTAATAAATCCACTCTGCCTATCTTTAGATTCATATGCATTTTATTTTGTGTTACTATGTGTTAAATTGTGTTTCTAAATGTTAAGTTAATATGTGTTTCTATATTTTTTTTTGTTTGTTAGGTTAACTGCATCAAAGAAGATATACCAAAGTACTGTGCAAAAGAAAATGCATATTTATTCAGGTACATAGCATTATTTCCCATCAAAGATGCAAGGAAACATGTTTTTCTGTTTTTTGTTTTTTTACTTTGTTGATCATTTCTGGAGCAAAATATCCATCCGTGTTTCCAACCACACCATATTTAAGTTTAGTGAACTGGGTTGATTGCATAGGAACACTTGTGATACGCTCTTCCGAAAAAAAGAGGCTCGGTCTCTCCAGAATAAAGCTTTTTTAGGTTATTTTTAAATGGAATAAACAACTGGCTATATGTTGTGAAATAAAAAAAAATTCTAAAGTGAATCTGTCCTGAGCAATGCCATGTTGTTGCTATATTTATATGCAAATGAGCAGCTCAAGCATATCAGTCAAGCATTATTAAATTGCGATTCGGCCAATTGAGTAGGGCCCTATATAAGCACAGATCATATTTTTTCTACAGAAGTTTTTAGTTAGTGAAGACCTTGCTTTTGGATAGAAGTTCACTAACTAAAAAGCTCTGTATAAAAAATATGATCTGTGCTTATATAGATCCTATTCAATTAGCCAAATTGCAATTTATTAAGGCTGTAAATCTCATAATTAGGATTGCAGTCTGCTCGTCTGTCTCTATATAATGGCCAAAATAAAGACCCCCAATGTTATGTGGCAGTCAGACCCCTCTCACAACCCTTTCAAGAACTCTGAGCTGCACATAGAACACATGAATACTGAGGCAAACATTAGCATACAAGAGCTGTATATTAGCATACCGAGCTGCATATTAGCATACAGGAGCCACAAAATCAATCCTAAATATTTCAGAAACAATTTACAGTTGAGAAAATACGCTAGTATAATGTATAGCCAATTTCTAATGCTCTTTCAAATGAAATCATCTGCTTACTGGGGTGACAAGAGTCGCTCACTGTCGGGGATGACTGAATGATGCAAAAAACGAAATAAGATAAGTTATGTCAATCCAGTATTTCTGAATGTGATGGCAGGTTCAAATGTATTTTTTGTTTTATTTCAGATACTAATTTTATTGTTAATCAGTTATTAAATAAATAAATTAAACTCTATTGTATATCCACTGCAATGCTGCTGTGATTTATATAATAGTTTTTTTTTTTCTTTTTCAGATTAAATAGGAAAATTGGTTTACCATTTCATGTGTATCATAGTAATTTATGTAGAGTCGTTAACTGTTGGACATTTCTTTTTCCCCAGGGGCACTAAATTATTAAGGGAATTCCCTACAGATGCACTATTTGATGTAAATGCTATTGTCGCAAATGTTTTATTGTAAGTAAATTGGATATTTCTTTTTTTCTTAAATGTGGATTTTCACCTGATGTCGCCAGATCATTTTCATTAATATATATGTTTTCTATCATGCATTAAAAAGAAAATGTTTCATATAGTGCACAGGTCTTGGTCTGAAAATGAGAGTAAAGAGAAAAATATATATATAATTGAAGATTGTCATCATCCTCCCTACTAACCCTTGTATTTTAATTAGTTGTTCTATTACTTCATAGTAAACCATATAATACATGGTCTGCAAAAGTGCATGTACATGCCAGTAACCCTTTATGTGGAATAGATACACTCTGCATAGAAACCAATGTTTACTTCTGTAACTGCTGTATAAAATGCTCTTATAAATATATAAATATGGCCTTTACTTTTTAGCATGTTGTTTCAATGGAGGGAAGCATCTTGTTTTGTTCCTTACAGAGTTAGATACCTAGGAGGAATAGGAGGAAACATTGACGTGGTTAACATCTCTATTCAGTTCTATTGACACACTTTGACTATGACATGTCACTTAACAACAGAACTAAATGGAAGAGTAAGACCCAATAAGATAACAACTCTTATTCTCAGTCCAAGAGACATGCCCATGACACCAGCAGATACTGCAGAATGTCACTAAACATGCCTTTATACTCATGGTTTACAAAGCTAGTAATGGTATTAGTTAGTTACACATTTCACAAATGTGACATTTTCTCCAAGCAATAGAGATCCCTTTAGAAGCAAAACAAATTTGTCATAATTTTAAAGGTGCTCTATCAAATCCTTTGTTCCTACTTTAGTATTTCTTTGAGGGGAATAACAAAACCAGACCTTGTCTATTTTATTGAAATGCGTCCAAGCCAGATGTTGTTTTGTCTTTCAGTGTCCTACTTTATAATGAAGTAAAATACATAACCTTCGTTTTGGAACTTCAGAACATAGAAAATGAGTCCAAAGGCAAAAGGAATGTTGTTTTCGTCTATGTCCAAGCAATAGGAACACCAGGTAATTTAATATATTTGTGTGTGTGCCATTAATATAGTTTGGGGTTTGTTTCTGATTTTCTCATTATGGGACTTCCTTCTGTCTACCATGGGATAGGATACTCAGTGCTTTGTTGTCTACAATAATGACTGACTGAATGTTGACCTATTAATGGAATATAAATATATTATAGTTGGCATTTTGACTCATTCTAGTAGATGGAGGCAATACCAGGCAAAGACGCAGATGGACAGGTTTATAATCCATTTAAAATATAGAATTATTTAGTTTTTTTATTATACATTTTATAGATGATTGTTTAGAAGTCTGTTCTGTATCTGTTTAACATGTTGGTTCTGTAAAAGTCTGGAAGTGGTGCAGTGGAGTTAGTGAATGGAGGGCCCTGGGAGGAAATAAAATGTTGCCCCCCGCAATATATATATTTGATATGGTTATGGATTGCAAGAGCGTAGCCTTTGTAGGCACATATGCATGTTGCTGCCAAGGTTCCCAGAATGCAGTGTAATAACTGTATTTCTCGGAATTCAGAGTTGGAAACATGTGAGACATTCAAATGTGAACACAGATGTAATATTACTGTATTTCTTTATGGTGGAGTGCTTCTAACGCTCTTTTGCCCACCATATATTAAATGATTGTTGTGGTGAACTACCTACTCAAAATATCCACTAAATAAGCTAAGGAACCAGCCCTACACTCATAAGAGGAAGTAACCTTGAAACGGTTGTATGTGGGTGGGATTCCTAGCTTGTGTATAATTCAACCCTAGCTTTGCTCAAAGCTGTTTGATACACTAGGCATATGCTTAAGGGAAGCCATGTTTAATATGGTTATGGATTGCAAGAGCAAAGCCTTTGTGGGCACATTTGCATGTGCCTGCCAAGGGTCCCAAAATGCAGTGTAATAAATATTACTCGGAAATGTGAATACAAATGTACTATATATATATATATATATATATATATATATATATATATATATATATATATATATATACACACACACACACATATACAGTGCCTTGCAAAAGTATTCACCCCCCTTGGCATTTTTTCATTTTTTGTTGTTTCACAACCTGCAATTAACATGGGTTGTTTGAGGATTTGCATCATTTAATTTACATAACATGCCCACAACTTTGAAGATGTTTTTTTTTTCAATTGTGAAGCAAACCACAAATAGGACAAAGTAACAGAAAAAGTAAATGTGCATAACTATTCACCCCCCTAAAGTCAATACTTTGTAGAGCCACCTTTTGCGGCAATCACAGCTCCAGGTCACTTTGGATAAGTCTCTATGAGCTTGCCACATCTTACCACAGGGATTTTTGCCCATTCCTCCTTGCAAAACTGCTCCAGCTCCTTCAGGTTGGATGGTTTGCGCTTGTGAACATCAATCTTTAGGTCTGACCATAGATTTTCTATTGGATTGAGGTCTTCTCTTTGACTAGGCCATTCCAACACATTTACATGTTTCCTCTTAAACCACTCAAGTGTTGCTTTAGCAGTGTGTTTGGGGTCATTGTCCTGCTGGAAGGTGAACCTCAGTCCTAGCCTCAAATCATGCACAGAGTGGTACAGGTTTTGCTCAAGGATATCCCTGTATTTAGCACCATCCATCTTTCCCTCAACTCTGACCAGTTTCCCAGCTGCTGAAAAACACCCCCACAGCATGATGCTGCCACCACCATGTTTCACTGTGGTGATGGTGTTCCCTGGGTAATGTGATTTGTTAGGTTTGCGCCAGACATAGCGTTTTCTTTGATGGCCGAAAAGTTCAAAACGTGCCATTTTTTTTCTTTTCTGAAAGTAATATTTTTTTATAATCTAACCCTGACTTGTACTTCTCAACAACATTGTCCCTTGCTTGTTTGGAGAGTTCCTTGGTCTTCATGGCAGTGTTTGGTTAGTGGTGCCTCTTGCTTAGTTGTTGCAGCCTCTGTGGCCTTTAAAAAAAGGTGTGTATATGTAATGACAGATCATGTGACACTTAGATTGCACACAAGTGGACATAATTTCACTAATTATGTGACTTCTGAAGGTAATTGGTTGCACCAGAGCTTCATAACAAGGGGGGTGAATACATACGCACATGCCAATTTTCTGTTTTCTATTTCTAAAAAATAGTTTCATGTATATATTTTTCTCATTTCACTTCACCAACTTAGACTATTGTGTTCTGATCCATCACATAAAATTCAGATTAACAAAACCTTGAACTTAAGGTTGTAACATAACACAATAGGTAAAGAGTCAAGGGGGTGAATACTTTTGCAAGGCACTGTATATATAGATATATATCTATAATATATATAAAATATATTCTATATCTATATATCTATCTCTATATGTAATGTTTTATATATATATATATATATATATGTATATATATATATATATTTTTTATATAAATATATATATATATATATATATATATATATATATACAGTCAGGTCCATAAATATTGGGACATCGACATAATTCTAATCTTTTTGGCACTATACACCACCACAATGGATTTGAAATGAAACGAACAAGATGTGCTATAACTGCAGACTTTAATTTGAGGGTATTTACATCCAAATCAGGTGAACGGTGTAGGAATTACAAGAGTTTGTATATGTGCCTCCCACTTTTTAAGGGACCAAAAGTAATGGGACAGATTAACAGTCATAAAACAAACTTTCACTTTTTAATACTTGGTTGCAAATCCTTTGCAGTCAATTACAGCCTGAAGTCTGGAACGCATAGACATCACCAGACGCTGGGTTTCATCCCTGGTGATGCTCTGCCAGACCTCTATTGCAACTGTCTTCAGTTCCTGCTTGTTCTTGGGGCATTTTCCCTTCAGTGTTGTCTTCAGCAAGTGAAATGCATGCTCAATCGGATTCAGATCAGGTGATTGACTTGGCCATTGCATAACATTCCACTTCTTTCCCTTAAAAAACTCTTTGGTTGCTTTTGCAGTATGCTTCGGGTCATTATCTATCTGCACTGTGAAGCGCAGTTCTGAAGCATTTGGCTGAATATGAGCAGATAATATTGCCCGAAACACTTCAGAATTCATCCTGCTGCTTTTGTCAGCAGTCACATCATCAATAAATACAAGAGAACCAGTTCCATTGGCAGCCATACATGCCCACGCCATGACACTACCACCACCATGCTTCACTGATGAGGTGGTATGCTTTGGATCATGAGCAGTTCCTTTCTGTCTCCATACTCTTCTCTTCCCATCACTCTGGTACAAGTTGATCTTAGTCTCATCTGTCCATAGGATGTTGTTCCAGAATTGTGAAGGCTTTTTTAGGTGTTGTTTGGAAAACTCTAATGTGGCCTTCCTGTTTTTGAGGCTCACCAATGGTTTACATCTTGTGTTGAACCCTCTGTATTTACTCTGGTGAAGTCTTCTCTTGATTGTTGACTTTGACACACATACACCTACCTCCTGGAGAGTGTTCTTGATCTGGCCAACTGTTGTGAAGGGTGTTTTCTTCACCAGGGAAATAATTCTTCGGTCATCCACCACAGTTGTTTTCCGTGGTCTTCCGGGTCTTTTGGTGTTGCTGAGCTCACCGGTGCGTTCTTTCTTTTTAAGTATGTTCCAAACAGTTGATTTGACCACACCTAATGTTTTTGCTATCTCTCTGATGTTTTTTTTTTTTTTTTCAGCCTAATGATGGCTTGCTTCACTGATAGTGACAGCTCTTTGGATCTCATATTGAGAGTTAACAGCAACAAATGCAAATAGCACACTTGAAATGAACACTGGAGCTTGTATCTGCTCTTTGTAAATGGGATAATGAGGGAATAACACACACCTGGCCATGGAACAGCTGAGCAGCCAATTGTCCCATTACTTTTGGTCCCTTAAAAAGTGGGAGGCACATATACAAACTGTTGTAATTCCTACACCGTTCACCTGATTTGGATTTAAATACCCTCAAATTAAAGCACATCTTGTTAGTTTCATTTCAAATCCATTGTGGTGGTGTATAGAGCCAAAAAGTTTAGAATTGTGTCGATGTCCCAATATTTATGGACCTGACTGTATATATATATATATATATATATATATATATATATATATAAACGCTTCCCTTGCCCATGGCCCCAACAGAGGCGGCCCAGTGGGAGCATGGACCACATTGGGGCCTCGCAGAGGAGTGCCCCAGTGCATTGCACCATCGGTAGCTCTGCCCCTGGTGATGTGGAACCTGATATTTCAAAGAATAATATTGGTGCAAAATAAATAAGATGTTCTTGTTGAGTAAAAATTGTCTAAGGTTGTGCAAACCATATAACCCTAAACATACATGTTACAGATACTGTAGTGGATGTGTTCAAAGGTATCAAACAATGGCAATGATATACTTAATTGTCTTAAAGTGAAAAATTGTTATTTCCAGGGGAAATAATCTGCACAGGCTTGAGGCTACAGTAACAGTCTAAGAAGAAACCAGATGTCTATAATAGGACGTGATTTCCTAGTACAGTATTTTATTAAACACATTAAAACAAGCAGACTTCTCTATAGCATTTGTTACTTTTCACCTTCTAGTATTCTAGTACACCAAATTTTAGCATTTTTGTGTAGTGACTTTTTCTGCCTTTGACCTCTCTTTTTTTTACATTATAACTTTGGGCGTCACATCTTCTTGGGCCATATATTGTATGTGCAAATGCTACTGTATCCATTTTATACAGCATTTAAAGGTATATGGAAGATTTCTTAATTGCGAATGCATCTGATAGAGGAGATTCAGTAGTGTATGAAAACATGCTTTGCATTAAAAATCCCCAAATAAACATTATTAAACTTAGAATTAGAATAAAATTCATAATTAGTTGTGGCCAATCAGAGGCAGGTACAGCAATGTATCTGTTTCTCACTGGCTGAGACAAAGCTGTAGCCCGGATAGCACCCCTGATACTGACAGCTGATTGGCTAGGACACAACTCTGCACGTCTAGGATGCGCTGCCTATATAGCCTTGGGGGTGGAGCTCACACAAGAAATGTCAAATGTACTTTGAGTTACAAATATACAGATTTTTTTTTAATAAAATGATTTTGATATGAAACGCACACACAGGAGATCACACAGACTTCTAGATACATTTTAATGTATTTTCTGATGCAGTGCATACCTAGTTTGCTTCAGTATGCCAATTTAAAAAAATACCATTTTATCTTTGTTCTCAGCCTAGCACAAAAAGGTACAATAAAGCGAGTTGTATATATCCTTCAACCAAATTGCTGGAAAACATAAATAAATCATAAATAAATATATCTGTGTAAATTGCAAATAATTTGCATACACATTCAAAAAAAAACAACTCTTCAGTATTTTACTACCCAGAGCTTACAAGCTAGCATGGGATGTATCTAGCACGGAACAGCCAACTCGCTATTCATCTATATTTCAGCGGCACCATAGTGGTAAACTAATAAAGCTAACCTTCTACTTGACAATTCAATACACAGCCTGCAATTTATGTTGTAATATGGCAGAATAGAAATGTACAGATATTATAAAAATGGCGTTTAAACATTGATATGTCATTTTTATTCATTTGCTTATTTTAGATTAGTTTTGTGTAGTCATTTAATAATAATAATAATAATAATATTATTATTACAAATTATGATTATAGTATATATTAGCCATGTCCCTCAAACTATTTTTCCTGGCCAAAATTCCCAGTGCTTACTGTCTTGGCAGGATACTTAGATATTGTTGAGGATCTTTACAGACTAGAAATGCCTTATTTATTTTTTTTATCATAATAAATATTATAAAAGTACTGGCATGTAGAAAATGAACTTGCTCATGTAAGTATATTAATTTAGTTTTTTTGTATTCGCACTTGTTCCGTATACCACATGGACTACAGATTGGGAACCTTTGTATTAGAGAAATATGTAATATCACTATAGAAGCTTTATAATAGCACAATGGCACATGGAAGGATTCTGAATTTCACAATATATATAATATACCTGTGTATGTATTTACTTTTATGGACTTTATTTTATTAAAAGTACTTATAAACTCTGTTTATTTCTGCCTAAAATCTTACAAATAGTTCCTAATTGTTTTTTCCCCTTTGCAACTCATGAAGACATTATACTTTTTAAGTACAGAGTGTGCAGTGACTCCTAGTAATCAGTCAGTGGCAACATTCTGCAACATGCTATTTGAGAGAGGTCACTGACAGTCTAATTTGAACACTGTATTTCACAGGGCAGGACCAAGCAGGTAATATTTGTTTAATTTTATGCAGAAAAACAGAGTTTATAAGCACTTCTTAATAAAAGACACTATATAAAAGTAAATACATATACAGGATATTATATTCCTAGTGAAATTTCCATACCCCTTTTTGAGACAAGTGTGTTACTCCTCCCATAATTTCTACTGTTAATAGCACTGATGGGGTAAAATCCCACATCTTGGCTAAGAGTAAAGTTTATTAACAGCTGTGTTTGCCATGTCTTAACATTGAAAATAGCCCATATACTTGTTTGTTCAGAAAATATGAATACCCCACACACAAATCACACATTTTAAAGTTAATTAATGAGTTGTATTTATTTATTTTCTCAGAACACAGAGCAGTAATGGAGGTGGCTTTTGTTTATGGATCAAAATACCAGTTTGTTTTAACTACTGAAATGACTGTATTAGAAAATATAAGGTATGTACATTATATTATTTTCTATTTGAAAACTGTAATATGTGTATATTTTAAATATACTGTAATTATATGACAGTGAGATGTGTTCGGGTTTTATAGCAATACACTCAATCTGAATGTGTAACGTCTCCACACTTGTCCTATCTACCTATTCACTCCCTCATACTACTATATTCCTTGTTATTCTCTCCTCTCTGCTTTCTTCCATCATCTCTCTATGTGTCTCTTGCTCTCTAAAAAAGTGCTGGCCTTATCGTTTGCCTGTTGACCTTTAAAATTGTCCTCCCTTGGCCTTGTGCTAGTTGGTCTATACATAAATACAGTGTTCTCCCCAGCCAGATTTAGTCATGTGCTCCAGCTTGAAAAGCAAACAACACACAAAAACACATTGTAGAACTATATTCCCACCCATCTACTCCTTCATGGTGTAAGAAACACCATTGTAGTAACCATTTTTTAATAGTAAAGATTGATATAATAACAGTTATATTTTATAAAATACACTTGCTAAAGTCATAATGTTTAAAACCTGCCTGTATAGAAGCCATAGTCTACAATGCAGCCCTCATCGGTTACTTGATGCCACCCGTCTACTCCTTCATGACACCCTGTTGCTCCTTTATGCCACCTGTCTACACCTTTATCCCACCTGTCTATGCCTTTCTGCCATGCAGATACATCTTCCTGCCACCCGTCTACTTTTTCATGCCACCCGGCTGTTAAATAATTCTGGGGCCAACTCTGTAAATACATTATTTGAGACCCCTCAGCTGAAAGATTGCATCTATTTTAATGGATTGCTGCAATGGTCATACAATAGGGTTTAATTTTTTTATGTAATAATGGATTAGCAGCAACATCTGTATTAGAACAAACAAAGTAAATGTAGCTTTTAAAAACACACAGGTATAGGAAGAGCTTCTTCTTATATGTAGATTACACTGTCATAGTAGACACTGTCATTGCATCTTAAAGGTGTATATAAGTTTCATGGATTACGAATGCTTCTGATAGAGGAGAATTAGTAGTATATGAGAACATTTTTTTTTATCATGAAAAAAATCCCCAAATAAACACCAATAAACTTACCCTGATGATTGAAAATGTCTTCAATTTTCTGGCAGTAGATTTTGAGAAGGAAAGCCCCCTGAATTTCCAAGTTAAATTAGCATAAAATTAATAATTAGTTTTGGTAATCACAGGCAGCTACAAAATTGTTGCAAGGTCTGGAAAGTCTGTCTATGCAACAAAGCATCACTGAATGTATAGTCTTTTTCCCCCCCAACCACAAGGAAGCAAGGAGGAGCTCAGGCAGTGGTGCTCTGGATCTCTGCACTAGAAAAGACTCTGATGCTGGCAAAGATTGAAGGCACACAAAGAAGGGGACGGCAGAGGTGGAGGTGGAGATGGATAGTTGAGGCCACTAAAGTAATGAACATGAACTTGATGAAGCTCAGAGGGGCAGTCATTGACAGATGTATCTGGTGAACTGAGGTCCATAGGGTCATGGAGAGCCAGACAAGACTGAACGACTAAGTAACAACAACAACAAGAGCATAATCATGCATGAGAAAAAGTCATAAACCTTGTATTTGAATAAGGAAAAATAATTTATGATTACTGCTGGACCCTGAGGGCATCCATGGTACTTTGGTGGAGATTATGGCCCTCATTCAATTGCAATTTGGCCAATTGAATAGGGCTCTAAATAAGCACATAACATATATTTTTTAAAGAAGTTTTTAGTTAGTAAGCATCTATCCAAAAGCAAGGTTTTCACTAACTAAAAACTTCTTTAAAAAAATATGCTATGTGCTTATTTAGAGCCCTATTCAATTGGACAAATCGCAATTGAATGAGGGCCTATGCATTTAAGAGAGATGTTTACATTTCATCTATTAATGGAAACTTCCTGGGCCTGTGAGGGGCAAGATCATTGTACTTTCTGTATGATGATTTTCTGCTATTGTGTATGCTGCACGGTGTTGTATCTCCAGATCATATCCCCTAGATGGCAGTGTTTAATTAATTTCCTATTGAATATTACTTTTGAGACAATAGGGGAGATACACTCAGTTCAGTGCAATTTTATATTTACATCTTCCGTAAAATTACATAGTTACATAGTAATTGAGGTTGAAAAAAGACTTTCAATCCATCAAGTTCAACCTTTTAAGATCTCCTCTGATCTGCAATATGCGGAATAGTTATTAATTTGTTGTTTATTGTTAATTAATTATTAATCAACAATTTTTTTACTTTTTATTTTATTAATAATTCATTGATCCAGAGGAAGGCAAACAGAAAAACCCAAGTGAAACTAAGCCAATTGTCTCAAAGGGGAAAAAAAATTCCTTCCTGACCCCAGATACTGGCGATTTGGATTTCTCCTTGGATCAATACTCTCTCTCTCTCTCTCTAATTATCCAGGAAAACCCTGAATTCCCTTTTTAATTAGAAATAAATTCAGTCCCCTTTTTAAAGTTCTCTATCGAATCCGCTGTAGAGAATTCCACAGATTAACCACCCTTACTGTGAAGAACATTTTTCTTTCTTTAAGGTGGACTCTTTTTAATTCTAACCTCAAGGGATGTCCTCTTGTAGGTTGAAAACCTCTTGGCACAAAAAGCTCCCATGACAAATCTTTATACTGACCCTGGATGTATTTATATAAGGTAATCATATCTCCTCTTAGACGCTTTTTTTCTAGCGAAAATAAGCTTAATTTGGTTAGTCTTTCTTCATAACTTAGCCCCTCCATTCCCCTTATTAGTTTTGTTTTTCCCTTCTCTGTACATTTTTCAGCTCTAAAATCCTTTTTATGAAGTGGTGCCCAGAATTGTACTCCATATTTCAAAATGAGGGCATACTAGAGATTTGTATAGTGGGAGAATTATATTTGCTTCCCTTGCTTCTATACCCTTCTTAATAAATGCTAATATTTTATTTGCCTTTGCAGCTGCTGCTTGGCTTTAAGCATTGTTACCTAGGTGGTTGTCCACAAGCACACCCAAATCCCTTTCAATATATGATACCCCTATATTTGCTCCATTAAGATTATAAATTGCTTTGCTATTTTTCCTTCCCAGATGCATAACTTTACATATATTCATATTAAATCTCATCTGCCATTTAGATGCCCATTCCTCAATTTTATGTGAATCCCTTTGGAGGGAAAGCACATCATTTTCTGATTTAATTACCTTGCACAACTTCGTGTCTTCAGCAAAAATGGAGACACTACTTTCCAGTCCCACCTCTAAGTCATTAATAAATATGTTAAACATGAGAGGACCTAATACTGAACCCTGAAGAACCCCACTTACCACATTAGTCCAATCTGAGTATGTTCCATTTACAACAACCCTTTGCTTCCTGTCTTTTAGCCAGCACTCAATCCATGAGCAGATATTTACTGCAATTCCTGTATCTCTTAGTTTGCACAATAGTCTCCCATGTGGCACTGTATCAAAAGCCTTTGCAAAATCCAAAAAGACTACAGCCACTGAGTTGCCTTGATCCAGGTTCCTACTAACCTCCTCATAGAAACTAATTAGATTTGTTTGACATGACCTATCTCTGATAAATCCATGTTTATTCCTACTTATAAACCTGTTCAAATAGGCATATTCTTGTATATTAGTATATTATCCCTTATTAACCCTTCTAAAAGCTTTCCCACTACAGAAGTGAGGCTCCCTGGTCTATAATTCCACGGGTTTGCTCTTACTTTTTTACCTTTTTTAAATATAGGTATCACATCAGCTTTTCTCCAGTCATCTGGTAGAGACCCTGTGTTGAGTGAATCTTGAAAAATTAGATTTAATGCTTTGGCTATTACACCCAGTTCCCTTAGTACCCTTGGATGTATTCCATCAGGACCTGGGGCTTTATTAAAATGTATTTTTTTACAACCTCTTTTGGATTACTTCCTGCGTTATCCAATTATTTGGTGAAGGTAGTGTAGCCCCATTATGTTGCAGTGTCCCAACCACTGGTACCTCCCTTGTGTATACAGAAGAAAAGAACCTATTTAGCTCATCTGCCTTTTCCTGGTCACTTAATTTCAGACGGCCTGTGTCTATTGTAATGTTCCTATAGCTTCCTACCTCGCCTTCTTCCCATTAATATACTTAAAAAATATTTTAGGGTTAGTCTTACTCTCTTTTGCAATTTATTTTTAATTTTCCATTTTAGCCAGTCTAATAGCCCTTTTGCAAGCCTTGTTAATTTCCTTGTAGTTTCGTAAAGCAGTCTCTGTCCACTCTTGTTTTTATAATTTAAACTAGAGTATTGCCCGTCAAAAAATGACGGCAATGAAATTGTAAGTGAGCTAATGCTGTTTGGTGTATAATAATCAAATAAATAATACATTAATAAATTAATATACTTTACCTATTTTGAAGTAATATATGCAGGAAGCATTGTGTTGAAGAGCTGGCAATCTCTTCTGCTGTTGAGCTGCTGTGTAAGCGTGATGAATGTGTGCAGTGTAATAGTGTGAGTGCGCGAGGCAAATCCGTTTGCGTAGCTGTGTACTTTGTTTTGTGGTGTTTTGCGTGTTTAGAGTCCTGTAGCCTCGTTTTTGTTTTGTTCGGCGGCCATTTTCTCTCTCTATTTAGGTGATTTTCGGGTGTTTAAACTCCGAAGTTTGGACTTAAATCGCGGTGTAACTTTACTTGCAGAGGTCCTGGGTGCACCACCTTGCTGTGGGTAAGCTTTTTATATGTTTGTTGTGTGTATTTATTGTGTTTGTAATGTGTTTGGGGTCGCGCGGGTTGCTTCCTTGTTTTCGAATCTCGTATGTGGTTTTCGGCAATTCCGTAGGTGTTTGGTGGTGTTTTGCGTCTTTAGACTGCTGTAGCCTCATTTTCGTTTATTTCGGTGGCCATTTTTTCTCTCGCTTAGAGAATTTTTTAGTGTCTAAACTCTTTTATTTTGAGTTAAATTGAGGTGTAACTTCAGTTTTTGAGGTCCTGGGTGCTCCCTGTTGCTATAGGTAAGATTTTTATGTATGTGTTGTGTGTATTTGTTTTTCATGTTTTCATGTCTGCGGGTTGCAGCCGATTTTTGCGAGGTCGTAATTGGTCGTAACTTGTCTCGTATTTTCCTTGCGTAACAATGTAAATTTTGCGAGGGTCGCAGTTGCTGGCAAGGAGCGCCATCGGCTCGCATGCTCACAACTATATATGTGATGCCTGTTTTTTACTCTTTATATTGATCTTTAAATCATTGTTAAGCCACATTGGATGTGATTTACTCCTTTTACTTTTATTCCCACTTGGTATATGGTGATAAGTATGTATTCTCTGTCCCAGTCTATACTTTGTAATGCTACCCTTAGACCGTTAAAATCTGCCCTTTTAAAATTAAGAGTTTTTGTTGGCCCCTTAAAAAAATGTTTTTAATTCTCCTTATAAACTAAATTCTATTTGAAATCATGACCCTAATGTATAAAGCCAGCAATAATAGCGCATCCCATGTTTTAAAATACTCTCCCACCCGCCCTCTTTAAGCTGCTAATGGCCTTCTTCTTTTTTCCTCTGTTATCACCTCCTCTCACTCCACAATGAGGACTTCACTCATGCTACCCCTACTCTATGCCTCTCTCCACTAGACTCCTCCTGCCTCAAATCCATTAAAAGCTCACTAAAAACTCCTATCTTTAAAAAAGCTCATTGCCATCACCCTTAATATGCACAACTGCACACTGTAAATAATATCACAGACACAACCTACAGTGTAACCCACAGCCACCTCCACTTGCTTGAGCCTATTTCCTATCTTATCACCCCAAGTACAACACTCAAACCCTTTAGATTGTAAGCTTGAGTTTTCAATTTTGTGAAATGTTTTGGGACAAGTTCTAAGTATGTGATTTTAAGCTCAAACACATGATCCTCTATTCTTTGCTATGTGGTAATATTGTTTTTGCCTTGTACTTAACCCCTCTATAGCACTACAGAATATGTTGGTGAGTTACAAATAAACAACAATAAGAAGAAGAATAAAATCCATTTAGTAAATGTTTAAGTGTATACGTTAAATGTGAGGCTGTAGTGTTCATGTAATGTATACTTCACAGATTTTATTTTATTATTTTATCTCATTTTAATAAACATTTTTTATCATTCTAGTGCAGAGCAGTCCAGCTTGGTTTCTGCAAAGCTTTTATTCAGTCACTGCAAAGCAGCAACAGAGAGAACGCAGGAGTGTAAGAGAACGATACTGGAGCAGTCACTAACTATACTCAATATCCATCATTTCCTGAAGATCATGGAAGCACCACTTGTGGTAACCAAACTGTATAACAATTTATATGTAAATGTTTTATAAATAATTCACAGGTTTTATTACAGTATAACTATGCTATACATTATTCTTTTTTTCTGCTATAATAATTGCAGCTTTAAATAATTAATAGATGACCAACATCATAATAGATGTCTATTGAACAATACTTTTTTAGTCTTTCAACCACTTTTTCTTGAGCATTAAGTAAGTACTGAACCCTGGAAAAAGTTTGGAACCCAAAATAATCTCTTAAATTGTTATAAACATTTTTGTGAGATATATGAAATATTGATGGTATCACCCTCCATCTTTTTTAGCTGTAAATTGCACTAGAATACGCACAGATGATGTCACTGCTGAGGGTTTAGCCATCATATAGCTGGGCAAACTCTACTTACAATATGACAGGGGGAGAAGAGAAGTACTTATTAAAAAAATAAAGTGTAATACAAACTACTGTCCAGCGCACAAACTCTCTACTAATAAACAGTTGTTACCCTTATATAATGTAAATGTATAGATATAAATACCAGAATAACCGGTACATTATATATATATATATATATATATATATATATATATAACTAGGAAATTGTCCGTCAAGAATGACGGGAATAAAATTGTAAACCTAGCAATGCTGTTTGCCACACAATGTGAGGATTTTTCCCCTCTGAGCACCTTCAGCGATCATTGCGAGCCTCTCCCCCTGTGTACTTCAACTTTCCTGCTTTGTAATAATCACCTACGGCGCTCATCGCGAGCCCCAATATATGCACCTTTGGCGCTCATTGAATGGCTTGCAATGCCTCTCTCCCTGTGTACTTTATAGGCCTCGTGCTTGAGCACCTTCGGCGCTCATCGTGAGCCTCTACACCCCCCGTGTAGTTTAGGGGCCTTACGATTAGTGTTACTGCATTGGGTTAATTGTTACTGCCTTGGTGTAAGTGTTACTTCCTTCAGCCTCATTTTCATCCTGTTACGTTTTTCGTCCACCATTTTTTGTCTTGCTGAGGCGATTTTCGATTGTGAAAAAACTGCAAATATGCTTCAAATTAACTCTCAACCTTACTCACAGGCTCCCTTGCAGCCTTACTCCCGCGGGCCTAGGGACTCGTGATGATCGCCTAACTCCCACACCTGTGGCGCTCATTGTAGCCTAAGTTCCGCGGGCCTTGCAGTCACCTGCCTCAACTGTTCACCTCTCTTCGCGAGGCTCACAGTCCCACTGTGCTGTGTGTAAGTGAATTTGAGGCATAATTGTGTTTTTTTGGTGGTCTTTTTCTCGCTTTCGATCGTGAAAAAACTGCAACTATGCCTCAAATTAACTTGCAACCTCACTCAAAGGCTCCCTGGCTCTCCCCCTGTGTGTGTGAGTGTGTAAGTGAATTTGAGGCATAATTGTAGTTTTATGGTGGTCTTTCCAGTTGCATGGTTCGGCTGTTATATATATAATAAATGTGTGTGTGTGTATATATGTATATGTATGTGTGTGTGTATATATATATATATATATATATATATATATATATATATATATATATATATATATATAAAATCACATATATAGTTCTCAGTAGTGCAACCTTGCCAAAATCCGTTTAGTAACGCACTGTTAAAACTGCAGGCTCCCGAAGCGAGGGCCGCAATTGCGGGCAGGCAAGGAGCTCCAAAGGCGCTCCTTGTGCTGGTGGAGATGAGCGCCGTACAACTTAGGCAGGGAGCGCCAACGGCGCTTCCTGCACTGGTGGAGATGAGTGCCGTAGGCACTCCCTGCGCTGCGCTCATCTCTACGACCCCGCACGACTTGCGCATAATACCTACAATCCGCGGAACTACACATCAACACAAAACTCAAGTACACAATTCAAAGTGCAAAACCCGTAGTACTTTGAAAAAATCGCCTATTAAAAATTACGCCCCGTAACACTTAGAAAATAAAACCACCACTGAGGGGAAAAAAAAATACGAGCCGCAAAAATTATGAACTTAATGGGCGCACCACGCACAGTGAAAAACACACAAAATACAAACTAAAATAATAAAAAAAAATACACAGCAAGGGGGGACAGCCAGGACGTCTGGGAATGAGGTTACACGCCAATTGAAATAGAATTTAAAGATTTTCGCCACTCGAAAATCCCATAAGCAATAGAAAAAATGGCCAGGGTACACGACCACTAGGCACGCAAAACACCGCCAAGCACATATGCCTTTTACACAGACCCGTACGACCTACTATATACACTCTTAGGAAGGACGCTAAATGCTCCACACCCGCCTAACACATACACAATCCCAGCCATTTTACAACACTAACTGCAAACTAATGACATTAATATTACAAAATGCGGAACTACACAGCTAAACAAACGGTTTGCCCTCGCCCACGCAGCCTATTTACATTACACACTGCACACATTGCTGACACTTACACCTCAGCTCCACAACAGTGCAAATCTACATTGTATACTGCAGGAACATCAAAACAGATTGTTAGCTCTTCAGCATATTGCTTCCTGCATATATTAATTACAAATAGGTAAAGTATATTAATTTATAACTTTTACAAATTAATTAATTAACATAAAAAAATACATACACAGAGAAAAAAATAACAGAATCACAATAAAGGCTAAAGGCGCTCAGCGTGTGCCTCACAAGGAGTGCCAAAGGTGTTTAGAGGAGCACAACTACACCAGGGGAGAGGCTCACAATGCGAGCCAAAAGGCCATCAGCGCAAACCTTGCAGTGGGCGCCAAAGGAGCTCTCATAACTAAACATACACCAACCAAGAGGCTCGCAATGAGCGCCGAAGGTACGCACACAACCAAAATACTTACTTTGTGTACCAAACAGCATTACCTGCCTTACAATTCTATTGCCGTCATTTTTTGACGGGCAAGTCGCTAGTAGTATATATATGTATATGTATGTATATGTGTATATATATATAATATAAATATGCAGCTTTCTATCATTAAATCATGTAAGTACAATTTGATTTTAATTAATAAAAGTTACTTTCCTGCTATGGATATGAATTGCACTAACTGCTTCTAAAATAGTGTTGTAATCAGAACTTGTCTAGCTGTGTGGCTCCTCCTTAATCAGTGATATTTTCTCTTCAGCTAAACATGATGAGGACTGTGAGTGAGGGAAAGTGTGATATTTATAAACTTATATGTTCATAAAAAGGATAGTATAAGTATTTTAGATTTTTAGTCAAAGTAAATATTTACAAAGTTCAGTGGTCTAAGTTTCTCTCATACTAAAGAACACTCTTCGAGAACATTTGCACAGATAGTTAAAGTTATGGAACTTGTCTAGTTTGCTAGTTACTCTTACAGGTGTATGGAGAGCAGTAGCCACTATTAAAAGTTTAATTTCTGTCAGACGCTTAGAATATTGGGTCAAAGTTCAATATCCATCTAAGTGCAGAGATCAATAGCAGCACTGCCTGAGCTGCTTCCTTGCGGTGGGTACAAAAGACTACACATCTCATGATTCTTTCCTGCAGATTCTCAATTTCCCAGACAGGGGATCAGATTGTAGTTTGTATAAAGTGTCTGAGAAATAGCATGCACACCTATGCTATATCAACATGTAAAAAATAAAGAGTGGCAAAGTATATTGATTAAATATGATTTATATGAAGGTAGATTTTTTTTTTCCTAAGGTAAGGAAAATCAAGTTATCAAGTAAAAAGATTTCTAAGAATGAAGACCAAAAAGGAGTAAAGTTGGTGTTGCAGAGGGTGATCATGCTTAACATTCAAGCAATCCAATAATAGTTTAAAACTGATCTCTTCTCTATAGAGTGGTTATTTCTGTATTATGGTGATGTGTAAAGAAAAAACATCATATCCTGTCCTCTGTGAGATTTTTATTGGCTGCTAAAGTATTTATACAGGGATTGTGGTGCTATCCACTTGTGAAGTGGATGATGAAGTGTCACATCCAGGTGTCCATTAGCAGAGAGGCAGTCTGGTGTGTTAGTCGTGCTGGAAAGTCTAGCCTATGCTTACTTTTGGGGTCCATGTGAATAGAACACAGTACTCTCATATAGTCATTGGTAGTGGTGGGTAGTTGAATAGCCTGTTATTTCTGCACCATGACTCATTGATAGTTGGTCCGTGAATGTCTGCAGAAACTCTGCTCCACTTTGTAACTTTCTTTCCACTAATGTTGTGGGGAGTATGAGTTTGCATGAGCTGGAGTCATCTTCGACAGCCTCTATTGAAGAAGTGGAGGCAGTGACAGATTTTATTTTCCTGGGCTCCAAGATCTTTGCAGTTGGTGACACAAACCCACAAAATGAAGAATTATGAAAATGGATGCCAATACTGTTCTAGTCCATGTGGGTGGCCTGATATGTATTAACTCATTTATTCCCGAGATCGATATAACTTTGATTTTACAAGTCATAACTCTTGTAACGCCAATTGAATAGCAAAATAACTTACAGCGTCCCTTACGGACGCCCGGATCTCCCAAGGGCTCAATTATATGAGGCCCTTGCTAAGTATTCATTATGATATGTAAGTGTAGCCTGGTTAGCTAGTCAGAGATTCAGCCATCTCTTTGCATTCAACCTTATTGTTGGCTGCAGCTATATCATTATTATTATTATCTTTTATTTGTAATGTGCCAGCATATTCCATAGCGCTATACAGGGGTTAAGTATTAAGCAAAAACAGTTTTCACACATTGCAATATCTGCTGTAGTGTACCTGGAACGGCAGGCTTTGATTTAACAATCTATATAAAATGTGTGACCTTGCCTAGTTTGCCAGTTACTCCTCCATATTTGTAGAGAGCAGAACCCAACATTATAAACTTAATTTCTGTCACTTATACTTAGAATGCTGAGATGACTGGGTGAAGTGTTCAAGAGCAAATCAAACTACTGATGCAGTTTAAATTATGACTGTTACATTAATTTTTAGAAACTCACCCTCCCTAATATACAGTAGTCTTTTTACAACAAAAGGCAAGAGCTATAACCTTTACACATGTATTTGAACTTCTGTAAGTGAACTTTTTCTTATAAAAGCAATTTGTGTTTAGGTGGAACTTGTCCTTTTAAAAACTGCTAATCTGTATAACTTCTCAACTTGCATTATGTTGAAAAATTGCACAGAAACTAGGAATTCTAAAAGTTTACATACAATACTATTTCTTTGGACAATCCATTCCTGTGTCTGTTGTATATAGGAGGGCCTTTGCTATCAATTAAAGCCTTGAGTTTGCCTAAAGCTATTGGGATTTATTAAAGGACCACTATATAATGAAGGGATTGGTAGCTATGACATAGAGGAAAATTAGGTGTTCGTTTGTTAAGACTTCAAAAGCATTTGAAGTTTTTACCAAACTACTGTAACTCTTTAATCTTTTAAAACAACATGGGCCTGTCCTTCCAATCCCAAACCATAACATTTTACTTAATGCTTGTACTATTATTTCTAGATTATTATATTTTATTTAATTTTTTTAGTTTTATTTTATTATTATTAAATATTATATTTTCAACACTTTGCCAATTTGGGTATTACATTTTCTTATATAACTTTTTCTAAAGTTTATGTTTGTAATATTTTACAGTGGTAAGAAATGTAATGCAGGCATTGTGAAATAAATACAGGTACTGTGAAATTAATACATTCTTCTTTTGTATTTCCAGGCAGACATTTCTGGAGACCCTGACAAAGTTACAAGTGTACATCTCCAACTTGGCTTACCAATGGTTTTTATTATCAGTCAGCAAGAGACCTATGAGGCTGATAAAGCAACAGCAGAATATGTAGCCTGGCAGCTGCTGGGGAGGGCAGGTCTAGCAATAATATTGAGGTAAGCTAATGAGTATGGTTCAGTACAAAAAATATTGAATTCATTTAAAAGAGAGGTGACATTCAAAAACACTGGGTTTATAGAAAAACACTAATTTAAGCTCAGAGATGCACAAACAAACCAGTAATTGGTTTCTTCTATAAGATGATAAAGGACTCAGAGAACAATCTCTTTTAACTCCCTTGTACCCTTCACAGGAGATAAATATCCTCTAGCTTATGAGTCTGGTCTCACTTAGATGAGTACATCTTTGGTTTGTGGTTTCTTTTGTCCAGGGGAGAGTTACCTTTTCGGACACTTTTCTGAGTGAGATCACACTGATATTCCATGAGCCTGACCCCCCTTAGAGGGCCACATACATGCCTGAATTTGATCATATCCTTTCTGTGCACAGGTGAGTCAATCTTGAAACTCCGGCATGTATGTGGCCCTTCATGCCCACCTTTGCCTTAGGGTCATATGAGCATACAGATCTAGACTACTTGCTCATTGTGCACTAGGAGACCAGTTACATCTTGCTGAATATCTGGGGTTTACAGTTTCTTCTCTTCAGGGAACTATTGCCTTGCTTTTTGGGGTTGGACACTTTCTGAGTGAGGCCACAATGATATTTTATGAGCTTTGTCCCCTAGGGGTCATATGGACAGCCAGATGTTGACTTCTTGCTTATTGTGCCCTAGGGAGATCTACACCTTACTGAAGAGGCCAAGTCTGAAACTTATATCTGGGGTTTGCTGTTTCTCCCTTTCCGGGGGTGTAATTGCTTGTATTTCATGCCTGGATCAATCTTCTGACCTCTTTTAGTTTGGCTTGGTTCTCTGAAGGTCATAGGGAGCTCCAGATATGTATTCCTTGCTCATTGTGCCATAGGGAGATCAGCTACATATCAGTGATAATGCCCAAAAGGCCAAATCTTACTTTTGAGGTTTGCTGTTTCTCCCATTAAGGTCTGGATCATATCTCTGAGTGACACCAGACTGCTGTGGTGTAGAATATATTTCCACAATGAGCTAAAAGAGTGTTGCTCTTAGTGAGCCATCATGCTTATAGGACAAATCAAGTACTCATATTATAGGATCTCTGTTATTGTATGAGCAATTATAGGAAAAACATTTTTTTATATTACAGCACTAGTACTTCCATGATGATGTAAGAAAAAAGGCCGATTTTGTTCGTGAATGTACTTCACACCAAATTATGACTCACAATTAAAGGTCTTTTTTTTATTTAAGGGAAAAGCCAGATGCAAACATTCCTCTAAATTCCAATGTGGCATTGAAAAGAGAAGAGGTGAGTGTTAAATGATAGCATCATGACACCACATTATTTTGGAGAAGCTGCCAATATAGATAAAAAAAAGTGTATGAATACAACACATTAACTGTGGTAATGCAATGTGTTTATTAATGCTAAATGTGTATTTCAATGTTCCACTAGAACATGCCTGTGAAATATATGGTGCTAGAAGAGACTCAGCAAATTGTAGACCTTATTGTAAATGCGAAAAAAGAACAAGAAGAAAATTCTGAAGAAAAATATGTCTCAAACGACCAAGGTAATTAGAGAAATTTGGATGCTGCATCCTAGAGAAGACTATGATTTGTATTTGATTTAGAGGGACCTTGCTTAAATAAGACTGGCAGCTGCCACACATTTACTCTGTGTCATTCACTGGCTCTAGTTTGGATGGCTCAGCCAGATTTGTAATATCATTCCTGAGATTCAACTCCGTTAATAAAATCTGTGTTATTAAATATATCATTCTTGATCACGACCTTGTTGTAGTGAAGGGGCTTGTGGACTTAAGTGAACTTATGAGTTATACCATGTAGGGTCACTCAAGATGGGCACATCATGGCAGAGAGATCAGATAAATCGTGGTCCACTGGTTAATGGGGAAAAAAAAACTTGATAAAAATGGTATTAAACTTGTAATTACTTGAATGGCAAAATGGCAAGCTGTGAATTTGACAGTGAGTGGTCAAATCCGCTGACTAGACTGTCTTCCTGTTAGACTGTTACAGTATCCTTTAAAATGCATTTACATTTTAGATTAGATTACAAGACTGTATTATTATGACCGTATTGTTATGAAAATGCTGTAAGAGATAGAGATTTCATGTTTTTTATACACATATTTAATAAAATAATAAGAACAGATTGTTTTCATCCGATAACGAGGCCTTTGCAGTCTGTTATGCGACAGAACATATTGTAAAGCGCATTGTTTCTATCCGCTACTCTGTCAAACCCACATTTTATTCTGCAGTTGAACATATTGTGTAGCTTTGTGGAACCTCTTGGCACTGTATCAATAAAATACAGTACTAAATTAGAGCACTTGTGTCTCAATAGTCTAAATATGTTTTACTTTAGGAAACCAGTGAGGTTAAAACATAATAATAATAAGAAAATATATATATATATTTTTTAAAACTGCATATTTTTCTATTCATTAGATGTTCAAGATGATGAGGTTGCAGAGGCTGTGTACAGAGACCGGAAAAGAGACCTCCCTCTGCACCTAGTGCCCTCACTGACCAATGTAATATTCAACAAGACATTGAAGAGTAACCTCCATGTTGTAGTTCTCTTCTATATGAGCTGTAAGTTATTTGCTGTGTTGATTTCCCATATTTAGTGACATGGGTTGTACTTTTTCTAAAGTCATCATAACATAGATTTTATAGTAGAAAGGAACCAAAAAGACAATCTAGTCTGCCATTTAGAGCTTTGTCTATGAAAACTCAACAATGGCCAATAGACTGGAAAAGGTCAGTCTACATCCCAATCCCAAAAAAGGCAGTGCCAAAGAGTTCTCCAATTATCGAACAATTCCACTAATTTCACATGCCATCAAGGTGATGCTTAAGATTCTACAAGCTCGACTCCAACAATATATGGACCAGGAACTACCAGATGTGCAAGCCGGGTTCCGCAGAGGAAGAGGCACAAGAGATCAAATTGCCAATATATGTTGGATAATAGAGAAAGCAAGAGAGTTCCCAAAAACATTTACTTCTTCTTTATAGACTATTCTAAAGCCTTTGACTGTGTGGATTACAACAAAATGTGGCCTGTCCTTAAAGAGATGGGAGTACCAGATCATCTCCTCCTCCTCCTAAAGAATCTGTATTTCGACCAAGAAGCCAAGGTCAGAACCGAATATGGGACAACAGAATGGTTCAAGATCGGAAAAGGAGTTGTATATTGTTGCCTTATTTATTTAACTTATATGCAGAATATATCATGCGTTAGGCTGGACTGGATGAAACCAAAGCCGGAATCAATCAATCAATTGCTGGAAGGAATATCAACAATTTCAGATACGCTGATGATACAACTTTGATGGCTGAAAGTGAGGATAAACTAAAAGCGTTATTGATGAGGGTAAAAGAAGAGAGTGCAATAGGCCTGCTGCTCAACGTTAAAAAGACGAAGATCATGACAAAAGCTGCCCTAGGTTATCCACTTTCCAAATTAAACCTCATCTTCTTGCATCCCCATTTTCTGGAAGATATTTCCATTTGCCCTAAGTAACCTCTTAGACAATGACCTTTTGGCACGACTGTGTCACAGATTGGTATTTAAGTTAGTTGACGCTTCATCACTTTCTGATGCTTGGCAATTTACCCTTATATTTAGAGTATTAAAGACTCCAAATACAAATGTAATACTGATAATGTAGCTGACCCAGTGAGCACAACACACATAAGCTTTTGGTAGAAATATTAACTCTGTCTCTTGACCCAGACAGAAAGCATCTCCCTTTCCAAGGATTCATTCCCTATATCAGTCCCATATTAGTACATAAATTGGTGGGGTAGTAATCCAAGATTGTGTATAGTAGTTGTTTAATGTTTGTTATAGAGTAAAACAGAAACATTATGATCCACTAGGACCTTATCCAAGATATTTGTTGTTCATGTCATAAAACAGAAACTGATAAGCTACTTTTGCTTGACTTTATATAACATAATTTAAATTAAATGGATAGCAATATGATGGGCAATGAAAGTTTTTTAATTTTTTTTATATGGTTTAGATATATTGTGTATATTTGTTCTTTTTATAGGGGAAACAATTTCCTTAACATTCCTGCGGTCATTTGTAGATATAGCTGTGAAGTATAACGGTAAGTAATATTTGTTTTCCAAGTGTACTTATATTGTTTATTTTTGATTCAGTACAATGCTCTAATGTTTATAGAGACCTGATTGCTTGTGTTTGTATAGATAGGTTCCAAGCAATAAAACGCTCTAAACGGGGTAATTGTAACATAGGATAGGGAAACTCATGAAAAAAATACACAATTGCAATTGAAACTTATTTTTTTGTTTTAGGGCGTTACAGTGAGGCAGGGCGTTAGGGAAGTTACGGGTCAAAATAACATTATAGCAAAACAACGTAAAAAGGGATAGCGTTAAGCAGGGTATACATGTATATAAATACAGGCATAACCCTTTTAACTATGGATGTGTTCCTAAAAGACCAAGTGCTAAACGAAACAGTATTAAATGGGTCAATTTTAACATAGAATAAATCACAGGCAAACTCGACTTTAAAATTCCTTTCATAGCTCTTGGTGTTTTGTAATGATACACAAGCATCAACTCAGTGTTACTCGTGATGTGTTGGGCAAAAACTATGTTATAGCCACTGGGGTTGTGTCAGGCAAAAACAGCTTTATAGTGAATCCGTGTTGTCTGCATGTATATGTTTGTGTGTGTGTATGTACAGTGGATATAAAAAGTCTACACATCCCTGTTAAAATGTCAGGTTTCTGTGCTGTAAAAAAATGAGACAAAGATAAATCATTTCAGAACTTTTTCCACCTTTAATGTGACCTATAAACTGTACAACTCAATTGAAAAACAAATTGAAATCTTTTAGGTAGAGGGAAGAAAAAAATATAAAAATAAAATAATATGGTTGCATAAGTATGCACAGCCTGAAACTAATACTTTGTTGAAGCATCTTTTGATTTTATTACAGCACTCAGTCTTTTTGGGTATGAGTCTATCAGCATGGCACATTTTGACTTGGCAAGATTTGCCTACTCTTCTTTGCAAAAACACTCCAAATCTGTCAGATTGCGAGGGCATCTCCTGTGCACAGCCCTCTTCAGATCACTCCACAGATTTTCAATCGGATTCAGGTCTGGGCTCTGGCTGGGCCATTCCAAAACTTTAATCTTCTTCTGGTGAAGCCATTCCTTTGTTGATTTGGATGTATGCTTTGGGTCGTTGTCATGCTGAAAGATGAAGTTCCTCTTCATGTTTAGCTTTCTAGCAAAAGCCTGAAGGTTTTGTGCCAATATTGACTGGTATTTGGAACTGTTCATAATTCCCTCTATCTTAACTAAGGCCCCAGTTCCAGCTGAAGAAAAACAGCCCCAAAGCATGATGCTGCCACCACCATGCTTCACTGTGGGTATGGTGTTCTTTTGGTGATGTGCAGTGTTGTTTTTGCGCCAAACATATCTTTTGGAATTATGGCCAAAAGGTTCAACCTTGGTTTTATCAGACCATAACACGTTTTCCCACATGCTTTTGGGAGACTTCAGATGTGTTTTTGCAAAATGTAGCCTGGCTTGGATGTTTTTCTTCGTAAGAAAAGGCTTTCGTCTTGCCACTCTACCCCATTGCTCAGACATATGAAGAATACAGGAGATTGTTGTCACATGTACCACACAGCCAGTACTTGCCAGATATTCCTGCAGCTCCTTTAATGTTGCTGTAGGCCTCTTGGTAGCCTCCCAGACCAGTTTTCTTCTTGTCTTTTCATCAATTTTGGAGGGAGCTCCAGTTCTTAGTAATATCACTGTTGTGCCATATTTTCTCCACTTGATGATGACTGTCTTCACTGTGTTCCATGGTATATCTAATGTCTTGGAAATTCTTTTGTACCCTTCTCCTGACTGATACCTTTTAACAATGAGATCCCTCTGATGCTTTGGAAGCTCTCTCTGGACCCTGGCTTTTGCTGTGGAATGCGACTAAGAAAATTTCAGGAAAGACCAACTAGAGCAGCTGAACTTTATTTGGGGTTAATCAGAGGCACTTTAAAAGATGGCAGGTGTATGCTGACTCCTATTTAACACGATTTGGAATGTGATTGCTTAATTCAGAACACAGCTACATCCACAGTTATAAGAGGGTGTGCAGACTTATGCAACCTGATTCTTTTTCTTTTTTTTTTCTTCCCTCCACCTAAAAGATTTTAGTTTGTTTTTCAATTGAGTTGTACAGTTTATAGGTCACATTAAAGGTGGAAAAAGTTCTAAAATGATTTATCTTATTCTCATTTTTTTACAGCACAGAAACCTGACCGGTTTCGACAGAGGACTGTCTTTGTCAAAGGCTAGGAATCCTATCCTTTGACAAAGACAGTGCTGTGTCGAAACTGGTCAGGCAAATTTCACCCCCGTTTTTAAACTTACCCCTGTGGCGCTGTGGACGATGAAGCAAGAAATAGTACTGTACTAAAACTTTCAATGTGATTTTTTTTTTTTGACTGTCACTGTTTTCATGATGCTGGTAGTGAGTTTCCCCTGTTTAGGGGCAACCGACTTATAAACTTACTGACCGTAACTATCACGTGTGTATATATATATTTTTTTCTTTAAAAGATATAATACTAACTTAAGTATCTTAACTAAAATACCTAAGCCTCATCAGTACCAATGCCACTTCCCAAGTATTAATGCCACTTCCCAAGTATCAATTTTTAACACTTATCCTTTTGCATAGATAAAAGACCAATTTTATTAATAAGGGTATCCAATGATTTTTGGTCTCCAAATATATGAGGATTGCCCATATGTATAATATAAGAAGTGTATAACTTAAAATTAGAAACTAAGTAGGCCGGGATTGTTGCATATCTAGAATTAGAACCTCCTATTTAGGCCACATAAAGTATACAGAATCTTGTAAGATGCTTTGGGAAAAAAGCTGCACGTACGTAAGATTTTAAACTCCACTTCATGCCATGTATTTAATATTGTATTTTTTTCTTTGCACTCACCCTCTGTATAGTGCTACAGACTTTGTTGGCACGTTACAGATAACAGATAATAATAATCTATAATAGGTGCTATTATATTATGATATTATGAACAATCACTAGGTGGCAGCAGAGTTCTACAAATCAAGAGCCTATTCAATTGAGCAATCGTAAGTTATTGGAGCCCGTATTTTTTATATTATAAGTTAGAGAATGCTGGTTATAACTCTTTATTTATTGTTTTGGGGGGTGATGGTCTAGAGGTCTCATGTCAAGTGCTAATATGCTGCATTGTTTGGGCCAGTAGAAAAAAATCTAGGAAACAGGCTGACATGTGGTAGGCATCAGGTCTGTTTTTACTGGCTGTGTCGTAATACAAGGCTTAGAAATGTTCTTGGGATCATTTTCCTGTCTGATTTTTTTTGCTCCCCTTGTCTAGATGGCAGGGACCCACCCTATGTGCTTCCCCCATTGCTCTGCACTTGGCAATGCCCCATGTCGGAAATACGTTTTTTTATTTTTTTTTCTAGATATCCAAATGTGAACACAAATGTACCATAAAGACCCCCATGGTTATACTTTAGTTTGGGGTAACCCAGGGGATACCTGGGCTCATAAGCGTAACCGGTATTAAGGGGGAATCCTGGGGGATATTAAGCTCCTATGGTGTAACAAATATTCTTGGCAAATCCCGGAAATACCTAGGTCATAGGGGGTAGTGGGACAAAGGTGGAGGAGTCATAAACACCCTGCATTAGTTTTTATTATTATTTGGAGGGGGATTATATAGATAGATAGGTATAAGGGAGGATGTTAGGGCTAGTATAGAGTGTTCATGTTAGTGGGTACAATTCCGGAGCATTGCTACAGAGACTGCTGAGATACAGACTCAGACTCTCCTGGTACGAGCAATCCCCTGGGTGCGAGACCAGAAGTTTTACGGGATTCTGGTTTGCGGGAGCCATAGAATAGCTCTCTAATCTCCTGTAGTCAGCCTTATGATAGCTCTTACAGGAACCATCAAATGGAGGCCTCCTATTGGAACTTTGTTAGTGCACTTACTATAAAATCCCCCGTTGCAGCAAAGCCTTCAAACATGTCGGATATTCATTCATGCATATAGGAGCCATGTAATTGCACTATAGATGAAATCTCCCATAGCAGCAGGCACAATACATAATGTAATGATTGCTTATAAGGGTTTAGTTGTAAGGATATGCTGCTGATGGACTTTAATTGCTGCCTATGTGGAGTATTTATGTACAAGTGTTCCTGCGGGAGACATGTAACCAAGCCCGTTTTTTTGTTTCTAAAAGCAATTTGCCCATAATCAAGATGACCAAAAAGGCCATTTAAGTGTATTTTTAATGAAGCACATATAGAGAAAGTTATTTATGTGAAAGCTATATACCTGTCTAATTTTCCTTTTTAATGCTCTGTGCTCAAAGAGATATGTAGCAGCCGTTATGTTCCTTTGGTATTTTAACTAGATCTGCAGGTTCAAACTGTAGGAGCTGAATTCATTTTTTTTTCTGTTCTTCAGTAGCTTACATTACTTGTCTCATTTAATTTTTTTTTTTTTTTTTTGCAATAAAAGGTAACTGCTATAGCTTTAGAAAATATGTGAGCTACTCTTGGTGTAGTCTTTTATATAAGAACAATGTATGTTTAGGTGGAACCTCTTTAAGTAGAGTCTAAAAGAGCCACTCAACTCACTGTAAGTGATCTTCATGCTGTGAAAGAGTACAAGATTGTATGTTAAAAGTATCTATATATATTTTTTTAATTATGCTAATATCAGCTAAAAAATATTAAGTTTGAAACCTTTATCTACATTCTGTCGATTCTTCCCTCTGACTGTTGTATTAGAAATGAGCAGACTACGGAGTAAAGCGTGTGAGATTCTATGGGGAAGGCTATGATTGATAGCACAGCTTTCCAGGTAACCCATACCTTTCCTGTTTTGGATGAGTACCCGTCATCCATGCCTGCACACATAGATGTGGTAAGGGATACATTTTTGTTTGTTGGCATCAATGCACAGAGCAATAAACACCTGCCTCCATCTGAGTAGCTATGAAATGATAGCTCAAATTCCAGAGAGTACAGAAACCTTAACTTTCTGCTGGTAAGAAAAAATAAACCCATTACAAGGTATGTTGCCATCAACCTGGAAATATAAACTGTTCAACAAAAAACTAACCTTTGACGAATGGGGGGACACACCCTTGAAACCTCATTAGTTGCAGCAATGAAGCAGATATAGAGCAGTCTGTGGGCAGTTGTTCACACACATAAACACAGATTTTATTTAATTTCTCCGTAAAAAATGCACATATATTTCAGAAATTCTAAAAGTATTTCAACATGCTTTTAGGCGATCTTCACATCACTGTTGTCCAAATTGTGCTGATTGAAGTGGCCATGTAATGTCTGTCTGAGATCAGTTACTCTTCATACAAGACTTGTCCATCCTGGTATTTGTGGCTGTTAATAAAAAGTCTGCAAAGCCAGGCCAAAAAGTGCCCAATGTTTATTAGAAATGGAATTTACAATGGAAACAAGTGTACTGGTTTATCTTAGATTTTCCAAGATATTATCAAGATAATAGGTTACCACTGACGTCTTGTAGTGTGTATGCCTCATTCATAATGGGACACTGTTACGGTACCCTGTTATGCCCCTGACATAACATGGAATGTATATGTTTATGATGCCATTAACAGTACTTTATACATACCGTAAGCTTTCACATTGACATGTTTGAGAAGTAGCTGGCTGTTAAGATGTTGCACAGAGACATCCAATGAAGCATTGAGAGGAACTAATTGTGCTTCTCAATATTCATATAAACAAGTACTTGCTAAATTTATATACATAAAAGTACTCTGGCATTTTTGCTTACCATGTGATGGGAAGTGTCAATGAGGAGACATGCGAGGAGCAATGTCCTTAAGATGGAAAACTGTGCCACTTAGACACGCACCGATGCAAAATGCTTTGGGTGAAGATATCTTTGAGGTTGGTTGCAGGGTGCCCAATAATAGGTTGTTTTCTTATAGACGCACTTTGGATATATATTTTAATATTTGTACACCTTATTTACACTTTTGAGTGATATTTTTTTTTTTTCGGTGCTCTTATAATCTATCTAATGTAAATATAAAGTATGTATGAGGCTAAAGCACCACTTCACTTGGAAATGTTGAGTCTGATTAAGAGCATAATAAAGGGGGACAAAAATCATACAGCTAGTTTTTAATTAAAAAAATACATTTTGATGCCTCTACTGGACTCTGAAGGTATCCATGACACTTTGGTGTAAGTTGTGTGTGTGAAAGGGACATATATATTTTTGGAGAGCTGGGGCTGCATTTATTGATGTAACTTTGTGCTATTGAAGGGGTGTTGTGTCAATTTCAATCTTACCCAGTTATCTAACAAATCGTCCTTCCTCACTCTCTCCATTGATTACAATCTCAGGAAGTGATGTAACAAACACTAAATGGATTCTTCTACTAATTAACAGACACTTCAAAAATTCACATTTTCCACAAAAAAATGTTTTTATGTCTTTAGCTTACACAGCTACTAATATTGTTAGTTCGGGTCATACTTGACAAACAAGTGTGTTTGTCTTGAATTACAGTGGTCATTTAATGGTCTAGTTTAGAGATGCACATTGGTCAGCAACTTGTCCACTCCTTAATGTTCCTACAGGAGCCTCAAGATCTGATTTCCTAAGCACAGAGCAAGAAGTCTGTGAATTACTCCACCATATAACACTGATCTGTCATATTAAGGAGTCATTCTTGTTTCTCTTGCTTGCCAGCAGATTCATGAGGTCAGATATATGCACGTTCACATTTTCAGGTCAATGAACCAGATTTTAGGCCTGTATAGCTTTTGAGAACAAACACAATTGAGTTACCGCTACTATGTCTTTAATACTTTAGATATAACTGATTTTATATTATTATAACATTATCTTGTCCATTATAGATATGCTGGGTGTTTATATGGCCAGAGTAAACTGTGCAGACTGGCCTGATCTTTGCAGCGAGGAATCGGTAACCAGTATTCCTGTTGTAAAGATTTACAAAACCGAAAAGGATCCGCTACTGTACACGGGCATGATGGGCACAGAGGAGCTTTTCAAATTTATAATGTTGTAAGTATTTTTATTATTACATTTTATTTGTAACTGTGAGGGTATAAATAAGACAAGACAGTAGATTTATATATTGGGTACAGGAGAAAATGAGGTTCATTAGCTAGGTTCACTGTAACCTTTGGATTGTATGCCTGTGAGTTTTCAATCTTGCATGGTGCTTTGGGAACACACTCTATGTACATTTGATTTTAAGCTCAATGACAGGGCCCTCCTTTCTGTGCAATGTGTTACTATTGTTTGTGCATTGTACTTAACCACTGTACGGTCCTACGGAATATGAGCCCTATTCTATTAGAAGCTTGCAAATTACTTTAACCAGTAATTGTGGCTGCAGGTGTTTTTTCTTATCTAAATGTTTAGATGTATTCTTTTGGCTCCAGCCCGCTATTTACCTCCTTAAGCCTAAACACGTAAACCCTGCCTTTTTACATAGGATTTCAGGCGGCGTGATCATATGATCTGACAATATTTAAGCAAGACCATAATCTATTTCTTCGACACAGCCAAAATGATGACAGTAAAACATGGAAGTTACACGTAATCTGCAATAGGAGACATTAAATTAATTAATTCCAATAAGTTATATTTGCCAATTGAGCTCGCAATCTACCACTCTATAAAGTGCATTAGAGCATCTGTTCTAGTCCATGTGGGTTTCATGGTATGTATTAACTCCTTGAGTCCTGGGATCAAAATTACTCAGGAATAACAGTTAAAAATAATATTTCTCAATTGCATATTTGTGGGTTTGAGACTGGTGTGTAATTAATTCTAATGTCTTTCCACGCCTTCCCATGTAAATTTAAAGTACAGTATTGTGTGTTTAATTGCTCCTACAGCTCTAATAAGTGTTTGAAAAATCCCTTGCAAGTCCAATTTAGTTTTCGTAATATTTTTAACAGAAACTTGATACTTTTTTTCAGTTGTGGGTCAGTCTTTATTTGTGAGCTAGAGCAACAGGTATAATAGAATATAGATTTTGTGTAACTTTTAATTATTTAGCACTTATAATATTTGAGCTGTGATAAAATTAATGGAGGTCTAAGGCCAAATAAAGGATGATAATAAAAATGCTAATAATAATAATAACCCAATCAGTCAGGTCATGCATTTGGGAACAAGATACAATATGATCAAACATCCAAAAAGCTCAGGACTGAGCAGGAGAAAACTATCATACACTGTCTATATTTAAAGGTATATGGAAGTTTCCTTTATTGTGAATGCATCTGATAAATGGAAATCAGTAATGTATGATGATAAAGGTTACAAAATGTCTTCAGTTTTCAGGCAGTCGATTTTGAGAATTAACACCCATGAAAATCGGCATTAAATTCATAATGAGTTGTGGCCAATCAGAGGCAGTTACAACAATGTATGCTTTTTCCACTCACAAAGCAGCCTGGGAGTCAGCTGTGTTACTGACAGCTCATTGGCTAGGACACAACTTTGCACAGCTCATTGGCTAGGATGCTTTACAACACTATATAAGAAGTATTTCTCTTACAAAAAAACTTTTGTAATGTTTAATCTATTTTCTTTTAAAGTCATGCAGAATATTTTTGGACTACAGTAAATATTTTTCTTTGATTATATGATATTTCACAACACTGAGACAATTTAGCTGTCATGTTGCCATACTCGTGATATTGTGCAGAATTGTAATTTCTGTGACTGGCACTTTAATTGAATAAAACATTTGTAAGATAATACAAAGCACATGTGAAACATGTTCTTACCCCTCATTGGAATGACAGGTCTGTTCGCATGTATAATTAGACATCATTTCCTGTTTACACATTGTATAATGATCCCCTTCCATTTGTGTTATTTGTGCCAATATCACATGAGTGGAAGCATATTATTAAATAAAGCTGTAATATAATAACAATACAGAAGTAATAAGGAAATCAAAAATTATATGGTTTCTGGTATTTTTAAATATGTTTATTCTGTTGTTACAAGCTGTATTGATTTTGAGAATCTGTGTTTTTTCACTGACACCTTTCAATAGATCATAAGATCATTTTTCATATTAATCATTTGCAAAATGCACAGCCAGCAAGTTTGCAACTTGAAGAGAAATTATTTTTTTTAATAAGTGACAACTGGAAACATCCATGACACTTTGGTGAAGGCTGCATGTTTGGGACAGATGTTTACATTTTTGTGGGAGCAAGGCTTGCATTTATATTTGCAAACTGCCTGCTTATGAGTATGTTTGGAGGAAGGTGTCCAAAAACAAGCGCTCCAATGGTTTTACAAATGTATCACCTTCTCCCTCCTCCCCATCCCTTAATCTACTGTTCAGTAATTAATAACATGCCCTCAGGCTCCAAGATATTAGAAAGAGCTGAAGTCAGACAAGATTAAATGTATGTTTGTAACTGTGTGCATATAATCTAATATAATTTTTCTTACCCTTCAATAGAACCTATTATTAATGGTTCTAGTATTTTGCACACTATCACTTTTTCACATTTGTAGCACTTTTTTCACTTCAAGCACTTTATTAAATAGCATTCACAGTGATATAGAATATCCTTTGGAATTCAGTTTGACTTTGACACTTTATATATATCCTGCATTTATTATATCTAGTATATTTATGCGATTTATGAATGTAATGTCCTGCCTCTGTAAAAAAAATTTTTTTTTAACAATATCTATTTATTAAAAGGTAAGTTTTAATTTAACTCTCTTTTGGATATCTACTTTTGAGTTAATATAGGTGTGCACAATAATAGGAATCCCTGTTGTCTCTCTAGTTGTTTATCATTATTATATTTCCCTAGTGGAACCCTATAAGTTCATTTACTTGTCTTAACCTGAGCTACCTCTTGCCTTGTTTTGTTAATAGTGTATATATATATATATATATATATATACAGGGAGTGCAGAATTATTAGGCAAATGAGTATTTTGACCACATCATCCTCTTTATGCATGTTGTCTTACTCCAAGCTGTATAGGCTCAAAAGCCTACTACCAATTAAGCATATTAGGTGATGTGCATCTCTGTAATGAGAAGGGGTGTGGTCTAATGACATCAACACCCTATATCAGGTGTGCATAATTATTAGGCAACTTCCTTTCCTTTGGCAAAATGGGTCAAAAGAAGTACTTGACAGGCTCAGAAAAGTAAAAAATATTGAGATATATTGCAGAGGGATGCAGCACTCTTAAAATTGCAAAGCTTCTGAAGCGTGATCATCGAACAATCAAGCGTTTCATTCAAAATAGTCAACAGGGTCGCAAGAAGCGTGTGGAAAAACCAAGGCGCAAAATAACTGCCCATGAACTGAGAAAAGTCAAGCGTGCAGCTGCCACGATGCCACTTGCCACCAGTTTGGCCATATTTCAGAGCTGCAACATCACTGGAGTGCCCAAAAGCACAAGGTGTGCAATACTCAGAGACATGGCCAAGGTAAGAAAGGCTGAAAGACGACCACCACTGAACAAGACACACAAGCTGAAACGTCAAGACTGGGCCAAGAAATATCTCAAGACGAAATGAGATGAAATGAGAGTGAGTCTTGATGGGCCAGATGGATGGGCCCGTGGCTGGATTGGTAAAGGGCAGAGAGCTCCAGTCCGACTCAGACGCCAGCAAGGTGGAGGTGGAGTACTGGTTTGGGCTGGTATCATCAAAGATGAGCTTGTAGGGCCTTTTCAGGTTGAGGATGGAGTCAAGCTCAACTCCCAGTCCTACTGCCAGTTCCTGGAAGACACCTTCTTCAAGCAGTGGAACAGGAAGAAGTCTGCATCCTTCAAGAAAAACATGATTTTCATGCAGGACAATGCTCCATCACACGCGTCCAAGTACTCCACAGCGTGGCAGGCAAGAAAGGGTATAAAAGAAGAAAATCTAATGACATGGCCACCTTGTTCACCTGATCTGAACCCCATTGAGAGCCTGTGGTCCATCATCAAATGTGAGATTTACAAGGAGGGAAAACAGTACACCTCTCTGAACAGTGTCTGGGAGGCTGTGGTTGCTGCTGTCCGCAATGTTGATGGTGAACAGATCAAAACACTGACAGAATCCATGGATGGCAGGCTTTTGAGTGTCCTTGCAAAGAAAGGTGGCTATAATGGTCACTGATTTGTTTTTGTTTTGTTTTTGAATGTCAGAAATGTATATTTGTGAATGTTGAGATGTTATATTGGTTTCACTGGTAAACATAAATAATTGAAATGGGTATATATTTGTTTGTTGTTAAGTTGCCTAATAATTATGCACAGTAATAGTCACCTGCACACACAGATATCCCCCTAAAATAGCTAAAACTAAAAACAAACTAAAAACTACTTCCAAAAATATTCAGCTTTGATATTAATGAGTTTTTTGGGTTCATTGAGAACATGGTTGTTGTTCAATAATAAAATTAATCCTCAAAAATACAACTTGCCTAATAATTCTGCACTCCCTGTACTAGCGATTTGCCCAGTCGGTCAATAAAATTTGAAGCCATGTGAATGCTGTTTGCCACACAATGTGAATGTTTTTGTACTGTGAGGACCTTCAGCGCTCATTGCGAGCCTCGCGCTGAGCACCTTTGGCGCTCATCGCGTGGCTCGCAATGATCGCCTTTGGCGCTCAGTTCGAGCCTCTCCTCTCAGTTACTTTTGCTCATCTGAGCAGCCTCTGCGCTCAGATACATATGTCTATATTTTTGTAACTAATAATAATAATTATTTAATGAATTAATATACTTTACCTAATTATAATTAATATATCCATCAATCAATAGGCTGAAGAGCTAACAATCTTTTTTCATGTTCCCGCAGCATATAATGTCCAGTTGGACTGTTGCTGGCCTGTGGAGATTTTTTTTATGAATGTCTCAACTGTGCATTAGAAATAGGCTGCGTGCGCGAGGGCAACCCGTTGGTGTATTTGTGTAAAGCGCTACTGTAGATTCGTAATGTTGTGATGTGCAAGTTAAGAGTGTAAAGTAGCGTTGTTTGTCTATGTGCTACACTGTTCGCGAGTATTTGGTGTCCTTTGTATTAGTGTATTTTGTACCTCGTACTTTCCTGTGTGAAAGTGGTAAGCGCTTGGCGGTGTGTTGCACAGTCCAGGGTCATGTAGCCTTGTTTTAATTTTTTTGGGCCGGCATTATTTTTCTAGCTTAGCCGATTTTCAAGTGCCGAAACTCTTTAAAATCGACTTCAATTCGCGTTCCACCTCACTTCCAGACGCCATGGCTGTTCCCTCTGCTGTGTGTGATGTTTTTGTTTTATTTTTTGTGTGTTTTTCGTGTATTTTGATTTTCATGGTTCGGCCGTTAACTTCGTACTTTTCCTACCTCGTAAAAAAAATTTCCTAAGTCCCGCGTCCTGTAATGTTTTTTTTTTTCTAAGTCGCGCGTTCGTCAACTGCTTTCAGCCTAACAGTCTTATTGAATTGCGAATGGGGCAATTGATTATGGCTCTATATAGGCACATAGGATATTTTTTTTCCTGAAGTATTTAGTTAGTGAACTTGTATGCAAAATCAGGGTCTTCATTAAGTAAAAACTTCTTTAAAAAAAAAGATGCTATATGCTTATATAGAGCCCTATTCCATTTGGCGAATGGCAGTTTAATAAGTCAGGCAATGAGCGCCTTCTGCGCTCATCGGCCATGTGCTGTGAGTTGTAGTGCCTTGCACAATGAGCCTCATCGTCTAAGTCTTATGCACTACGCAAAGTGTGATGACGTCTCGTAGTTCGACAATTATAATATGTTATATATAAAGAGTGAGGTAGCTGTGAATGTCCAGTAATCCAGTTGAATAATCGAGCCTCACCTCACCCCTGTAGTACCTGGTTCCTTCCAGTGCAGGGCATGAGTGCTGCTGGCACTGGGAACCTACAGTTCATTGAGGGAACCATGAATGCCAACATGTACTGTAACATACTGAAGCAGAGCATGATCCCCTTCCTTCAGAGACTGGGCGCAGGGCAGTATTCCAACATGATAACGATACCAAACACATCTCCAAGACGACCACCGCCTTACTAAAGAAGCTGAAGGTAAAGGTGATGGACTGGTCAAGCATGTCTCCAGAACTAAACCCTATTGAGCATCTGTGGGGCCTCCTCAAGCAGAAGGTGGGGGAGTGCAAGGTCACCCCTCTCTCTCTCTCACCCCTCCCTCTCTCTCTCTCTCCCTCTCTCCCCCCTCTCTCTCCCACCCCCCTCTTTCTCACACCTCTCTCTCTCTTTTGCTCTCGCCTCTCTCTCTCTGTCTTTCTCTCTCTCTCTCTCTCTCTCTCTCTCTCTCTCTCTCTCTCTCTCTCTCTCTCTCTCTCTATATATATATATATATATATATATCTATATATATATATATATATATATATATATATATGTTTTAATGCTAATTAATGAAATAATAAATTAATATACTTTACATATTTGTAATTAATATATCCAGCAATCAATATGCTGAAGAGCTAACAATCTGTTTTGATTTTCCTGCAGCATACAATGTACATTTGCACTGTTGCTCACCTGAGGTGTAAGAGTGTGCAGTGTAAATAGGCTGCGTGCACAAGGCCAAACCATTTGTTTAGCTGTGTAATTGGGAATTTTGTAATGGTAATGTTATTAGTTGTAAGTTAGTATTGTAAAATGGCAGCGATTGTCTATGCGTTACGCGGGTGTGGAGCATTTTCCGTTGTCCCTAATAGTGTCTTTTATACCTCGTATATGCCTGTGTAAAAATCTTATTTGCTTGGCGGTGTTTTGCGTGTTTAGGGGTCGTGTAGCCTCGTTTTCGTTTTTTTTTTTGCCGCCATTTTTTTTCTTCCTTAGGCGATTTTCATGTGTGGAAACTCGGCAAATTGTGGTTAAATTGTCGTGCAACCTGACTCCCAGACGTCGTGGGGCTTTATATACTAATTGGATTTGTACTCTTTAGATCAGCCTCTACTCTTTTCATAGGAACCTATATTTAATCCCTCTAAGATATGCAGCATTTTATATTTTATGGTTAAATGTTTCAATAAAGGTTCTTTCTTTTATTCTTTATATGTGTGTGTAATGTGTATACATATATATGTGTATATATATATATATATATATATATATGTATGTATGTATAGATATATATATTTATATATATGTATGTATCCGTATAGATGTATGTATGTATATATATGTATATATTTATGTGTGGGTGTATATATGTGTGTATATATATATATATGGGTGTTTATTATTATTATTATTATTATTATCTTTATTTATATCGCGTCAACATATTCCGTAGCGCTGTACAGGGGTTGAGTACATAGCAGAAAACAATAAAACACCTTGTAAATAATGGAGGGCCCTGTTTTTGAGCATAAAATCAAATGTACATAGAGCTTGTTTCCAAGGCACTGACACAAGATTGAAAACTCGCAAACTTACAATATGTCTGTCATTAGCTTCTGTACTGATAACACATAATATCTACAATTTTCATATAGAAGTAAAGCTGATTGCCCCTTGGAATTATCTACACTAGAACAAGCAGAGAGTTATCTGAGCGGGAAGCTTGAGGAGAACTTACTGCCTTATCACAATCTTACACTTCTAGGGATATTCAACCCCTCTATGAAAGAAGGTAAGGTACTCATTATTTTACTTGAATAACATCTAGAAAATTAACAACCTGCCTATTGTAATAGGTTCAGAGAGAGAACCACTATCCTTTGCTTTATATGACTTTTTTAATGTGAAAATGTTTTATTACCTTTGACCACTCAGCATTTCATAAAAAGGTTATAATTTTAACCTTGTTTACTTATAGTGAAAAGTTCAGCTCAGCACTTGCAATGTCAGGTCAGTAGACTGCATGGTGTGTTGTATGTATAATGGATAACATGGTTTCTATGATATACACTTTCAGGAAACGCCACCTTTTCACAATCTCTGATGTAGAGCAATGTTGTTATATTATGACTAGTATGACGTTGTGTGTGTGACGTCATTTGGAATTCCCTCTCCCAGCCTTAAGCAATGCTGGTAGGGTAGTAGTGTGTGTGGGGGATGCAGCTAGGGGAGTCCAGGAGGGGCTGGTGTGGTGGGAGGGTGGCAGGAAGGCCTTGTGCAAAGTTCAAATCCCTAGTTGCTCCTTATTTTTCGTGTAATAATTGTTGTTTAGTTAAAATGCTAAAACAAACCAAATATCCTCTGTAGTGTGTGGGTATAGTGTATAGTACATTGCCAGTCACAAACACTCATGCAGAGATTCTCATTCTACCACTTGCACGGAGTAAATATATCTATAAACCCAGTGTTCTCTTATACAGACTCTTTATAGTTAATATATGTTTTTATACTAATAATACAATAAATAAAACATATGATTATTAAACAAAAACTTAACTTGAGTGATTTGAGCTTACAACCTTCCATATTATTGCATATTCAGGGGTGAATGCTAGCACTCTATAATATCCATAACTACAAATTGTTCTAACATCATCAATTCAGCAGCATTCAAAAAAGAAAACACTTTTTATGCATTCCTTTCATCCCTCTATAACATGGAGCATAGCACAATTTTTAATGCAATTTATAATAGTGTATGTTGATATATTTTCAATTTAAACAAACATTATTTCTTTTTGCTTTGCTTTTGTTAGTTGCACCCCTACTTTCAAGACAAATCAATGTATGTTGTCTTAAATTTAATGTGAAAATTGCATTTTAATCATCAAGCATAAAATAGTCCCATAAACATTTTCTGTTTGCCCTCCTCTGTATCAATTAGCAGTTAATTAACAATTAATCTGCATTTTAAAAAGGTCAGATGGGATCTAAAAAGGTTGAACTTGATGGACTGAGTCGTTTCAACCTCAATTACTAAATAACTATGTACAATCTCTTTATTTCTTTGAATATAGAAGCTGAAACATTTATTGGAGCAGTGAAACATCTTCAAGGTTTTGCAATGATTGGAATTTACTCTGAAGAGAACGCTTCAGTCTTGTAAGTTCTGTTTTTATATGACTTTTCTATGTTAAGAATGAACATGTATTTGCTTAACCATTGCTCTTTGCGTTTAGTAACTTCCCTCATAAAATCACAGATATTTAAGAAGTTACAGTTGACTTGTTTTTTTCTTGTACAACCATAAAGATCTGAAATATGCATAATGTTTTCCATTTTCTACTTTCAAGAAAACCACACAATACCCATAATGCTAGTTTGTTATATGCTTGCATGGGCTAAGTGGTCACAGTCGGCTAGACATAATTTTCCTCTGCAACCTATTTGATGTTATTGTATCTCTGCAGAGATCAAAGAAACCCTTATTTTACATGTAATTTACTTTACGACTGTCAGAGCCTGCAATAGAATATTAAGAGGCACACTTGATACCATTACTCATGGCCTGTTAATTGATGTCATTTGCATTACAGTGAGAGAATATCTCACAGATTTCTGATGACATACTTGTTGATACTTAAAGGTATATGGAAGTCTCCTGGATTATGAATATATCTGATAGATAGAGGACGATCCCTAGTGTATAGAATTATTTTTTGCAAGAAAAAAAATCTCAAACTATACCTTAATAACCCTAAAGTTTGCAAAATTTCTTCAGTTTTCAAGCAGTTGATTTTGAGAAGGAACACCCCAAAAAATTCAAGCTAAATTGACATTCATAAGTTGTGGTGGCAAATCATAGGCAGCCATAACAGCGTTTCTGTTTTTCTCTTACTGGCTGCTCGAGAGGCAGCTGTGATACGGACAGCTGATTGGCTAGAACACAACTTTGCTCAGCTCATTGGCTAGGATGTTCTGCCTACATAGGTGCCTTGGGGGGTGGAGCTCACACAAGAAATTTCACATGTACTATGAATTACAAATATACAGAATTCCTCAAAAAAATGATTTGATATGAGACGCCCGATCAGACAGACGCACACACAGGAGATCACACAGACTAACATACATTAAAGGACCAAAGTGACCATATTTTTAATTTTTTTGAAGAACTACAACTTAAAAAGAAGCAACATGTTTTTAGAATATAAAAAAAAATCTCTGTAATTATGCTGCTGTGGAATCTACCATTTTGGCTTCAGCAGATCAACTTTCTGAAGTGGGCGGAGGCTTTGAATACACCAGAAGTAACTGTCTGAATTATAAGCATGTGGCAGTTACATCTGCCAGTGCTCTACGCAGAATTAAATGGAGGCTGATTAGGACACCCCTCCTGAGAAAGTAACAGGCAGTTGCAGAGAAGAAATCAAAATGATGCTGTATGCTGTTGTGTGGCTGCAGTATGCTGATGTGCGGCTCCTGTATGCTGATGTGTATGATGATGTGCGGCTCCTGTATGCTGATGTGTATGATGATGTGCGGCTCCTGTATGCTGATGTGGGGCTCCTGTATGCTGATGTGCGCCTCCTGTATGCTGATGTGCGGCTGCAGTATGCTGATGTGCGGCTGCAGTATGCTGATGTGCGGCTCCTGTATGCTGATGTGTATGATGATGTGCGGCTCCTGTATGCTGATGTGTATGATGATGTGCGGCTCCTGTATGCTGATGTGTGTGATGATGTGCGGCTCCTGTATGCTGATGTGCGGCTGCAGTATGCTGATGTGCGGCTGCAGTATGCTGATGTGCGGCTGCAGTATGCTGATGTGCGGCTCCTGTGTGCTGATGTGCGGCTCCTGTGTGCTGATGTGCGGCTCCTGTATGCTGATGTTTATGATGATGTGCGGCTCCTGTATGCTGATGTGTATGATGATGTGCGGCTCCTGTATGCTGATGTGCGGCTGCAGTATGCTGATGTGCGGCTGCAGTATGCTGATGTGCGGCTCCTGTATGCTGATGTGCGGCTGCAGTATGCTGATGTGCGGCTCCTGTGTGCTGATGTGCGGCTCCTGTGTGCTGATGTGCGGCTCCTGTGTGCTGATGTGCGGCTGCTGATGTGCGGCTGCAGTATGCTGATGTGCGGCTGCAGTGTGCTGATGTGCGGCTGCAGTGTGCTGATGTGCGGCTCCTGTGTGCTGATGTGCGGCTCCTGTGTGCTGATGTGCGGCTCCTGTGTGCTGATGTGCGGCTCCTGTGTGCTGATGTGCGGCTGCAGTGTGCTGATGTGCGGCTGCAGTGTGCTGATGTGCGGCTGCAGTGTGCTGATGTGTATGATGATGTGCGGCTCCTGTATGCTGATGTGTATGATGATGATGATGTGCGGCTCCTGTATGCTGATGTGTGTGATGATGTGCGGCTGCAGTATGCTGATGTGCGGCTGCAGTATGCTGATGTGCGGCTGCAGTATGCTGATGTGCGGCTCCTGTGTGCTGATGTGCGGCTCCTGTATGCTGATGTGTATGATGATGTGCTGCTCCTGTATGCTGATGTGTATGATGATGTGCGGCTCCTGTATGCTGATGTGCGGCTGCAGTATGCTGATGTGCGGCTGCAGTATGCTGATGTGCGGCTCCTGTATGCTGATGTGCGGCTCCTGTATGCTGATGTGCGGCTGCAGTATGCTGATGTGCGGCTGCAGTATGCTGATGTGCGGCTCCTGTGTGCTGATGTGCGGCTCCTGTGTGCTGATGTGCGGCTCCTGTGTGCTGATGTGCGGCTGCAGTGTGCTGATGTGCGGCTCCTGTGTGCTGATGTGCGGCTCCTGTGTGCTGATGTGCGGCTCCTGTGTGCTGATGTGCGGCTGCAGTGTGCTGATGTGTGGCTGCAGTATGCTGATGTGTATGATGATGTGCGGCTCCTGTATGCTGATGTGTATGATGATGTGAGGCTCCTGTGTGCTGATGTGCGGCTCCTGTGTGCTGATGTGCGGCTGCAGTATGCTGATGTGTATGATGATGTGCGGCTCCTGTATGCTGATGTGCGGCTGCAGTATGCTGATGTGCGGCTCCTGTATGCTGATGTGTATTATGATGTGCGGCTCCTGTGTGCTGATGTGCGGCTCCTGTGTGCTGATGTGCGGCTGCAGTATGCTGATGTGTATGATGATGTGCGGCTCCTGTATGCTGATGTGCGGCTGCAGTATGCTGATGTGCAGCTCCTATATGCTGATGTGCGGTGTCACAACCCACAATGATGATGGAGTATAGAGGATCCTAGTCCTCTTTTCTCCTGTAGGTTTTAGACCTAAGATTTGGGTGACTCAGACCAATGGACCTTCCTTGTGGATGCAAGAGCATAAGTCCCAGCTTTTGGTAGTGTGCCTGGGAAGAACCTGGCATGGAGTCAGAAACGATCTCCTCTGCCAGCATATGCCCTTGGGTCAATAATACACCTGCACACAAAGTCTTGATGAAAATTATGAACAACTTCTTTATTTTTACACAAGTATTTAAACAACTCACAACAACAGTACAGGGAGTGGCTACCCCTTTGTCCAACCCTTATCTTCCTCTTGGCCAATGGGGTAAGCTCCACAGTAACTTGATTACCTCTAGCCAATGGACTAGAGGTAAGCTCTGGGAACTTCCAGATCCCTCCCCTGGGCCGCCCACTAGGTGTGGCTAACAGAGTCATTTGGACGCTGGCAGTTAAGAGAGACACATCTCTTTGCTATGGCCCAGGCCCCTGGATCTGGGCTAGGGAGACCCCAGAGGCCCCCTGGATAGATGGTGCCCCTATGTCTGGTGGGAGCCTATTGTTCCCGACTTAAGTATGTGTACTTAAAGGATTAACCTTGGTGGCCAGCTGGGGTCCTTCTCCTGTTGCAAGATGTATGTGGCAATGTATCCAGCATGACTACCCCATACTATCATATACATATGTGTACATATTCCACACACTGTCAGTCTATTTAAGTACAAGCGTAAAAGCGCACCCCACATAAAACCACCTAATGTCCTCATAGTATATGGGATTGGGGCAGGGTTTCCACATCAATCCATCTCATGCATTATGATGACTTTTATTGATGGTGATGGGAACCCTGCTCATTTCCTTAGACAATAATCATAATAATATAACAGTATAACCGTATACCAGTATAACAGGGTGTCTGGGAGCCCCAAACCTTTTGTTCCTCCCCATGGCAACAGCATGTGGAAGACCACTAAGCCCAAAATGGCCACCGCTGCCAGTCACAAAATGGCCCCAGCATAGTTCACACCCAAATCCAATATGGCCACTGGCTGATTCATGACATGCGGCTCCTGTATGCTGATGTGCGGCTCCTGTATGCTGATGTGCGGCTGCAGTATGCTGATGTGCGGCTCCTGTATGCTGATGTGCGGCTCCTGTATGCTGATGTGCGGCTCCTGTATGCTGATGTGTATGATGATGTGCGGCTGCAGTATGCTGATGTGCGGCTGCAGTATGCTGATGTGCGGCTCCTGTGTGCTGATGTGCGGCTCCTGTGTGCTGATGTGCGGCTGCAGTGTGCTGATGTGCGGCTGCAGTGTGCTGATGTGCGGCTCCTGTATGCTGATGTGCGGCTCCTGTATGCTGATGTGCGGCTCCTGTATGCTGATGTGTATGATGATGTGCGGCTGCAGTATGCTGATGTGCGGCTCCTGTATGCTGATGTGCGGCTCCTGTATGCTGATGTGTATGATGATGTGCGGCTGCAGTATGCTGATGTGCGGCTCCTGTGTGCTGATGTGCGGCTCCTGTGTGCTGATGTGCGGCTCCTGTGTGCTGATGTGCGGCTGCAGTATGCTGATGTGTATGATGATGTGCGGCTCCTGTATGCTGATGTGCGGCTGCAGTATGCTGATGTGCAGCTCCTATATGCTGATGTGCGGCTCCTGTATGCTGATGTGCGGCTCCTGTATGCTGATGTGCGGCTCCTGTATGCTGATGTGCGGCTCCTGTATGCTGATGTGCGGCTCCTGTATGCTGATGTGCGGCTGCAGTATGATGATGTGCGGCTCCTGTATGCTGATGTGCGGCTCCTGTATGCTGATGTGCGGCTGCAGTATGCTGATGTGCGGCTCCTGTATGCTGATGTGCGGCTCCTGTATGCTGATGTGCGGCTGCAGTATGCTGATGTGTATGATGATGTGCGGCTCCTGTATGCTGATGTGCGGCTCCTGTATGCTGATGTGTATGATGATGTGCGGCTCCTGTGTGCTGATGTGCGGCTGCAGTGTGCTGATGTGCGGCTGCAGTGTGCTGATGTGCGGCTCCTGTATGCTGATGTGCGGCTCCTGTATGCTGATGTGCGGCTCCTGTATGCTGATGTGTATGATGATGTGCGGCTGCAGTATGCTGATGTGCGGCTGCAGTATGCTGATGTGCGGCTCCTGTATGCTGATGTGTATGATGATGTGCGGCTGCAGTATGCTGATGTGCGGCTCCTGTGTGCTGATGTGCGGCTCCTGTGTGCTGATGTGCGGCTCCTGTGTGCTGATGTGCGGCTCCTGTGTGCTGATGTGCGGCTGCAGTATGCTGATGTGTATGATGATGTGCGGCTCCTGTATGCTAATGTGCGGCTGCAGTATGCTGATGTGCGGCTCCTGTATGCTGATGTGCGGCTCCTGTATGCTGATGTGCGGCTCCTGTATGCTGATGTGCGGCTCCTGTATGCTGATGTGCGGCTCCTGTATGCTGATGTGCGGCTCCTGTATGCTGATGTGCGGCTGCAGTATGATGATGTGCGGCTCCTGTATGCTGATGTGCGGCTCCTGTATGCTGATGTGCGGCTGCAGTATGCTGATGTGCGGCTCCTGTATGCTGATGTGCGGCTCCTGTATGCTGATGTGCGGCTGCAGTATGCTGATGTGTATGATGATGTGCGGCTCCTGTATGCTGATGTGCGGCTCCTGTATGCTGATGTGTATGATGATGTGCGGCTCCTGTGTGCTGATGTGCGGCTCCTGTGTGCTGATGTGCGGCTGCAGTATGCTGATGTGTATGCTGATGTGCGGCTCCTGTATGCTGATGTGCGGCTCCTGTATGCTGATGTGCGGCTGCAGTATGCTGATGTGCGGCTCCTGTATGCTGATGTGTATGATGATGTGCGGCTGCAGTATGCTGATGTGCGGCTCCTGTGTGCTGATGTGCGGCTCCTGTGTGCTGATGTGCGGCTGCAGTATGCTGATGTGTATGATGATGTGCGGCTCCTGTATGCTGATGTGCGGCTGCAGTATGCTGATGTGCAGCTCCTATATGCTGATGTGCGGCTCCTGTATGCTGATGTGCGGCTGCAGTATGCTGATGTGCGGCTGCAGTATGCTGATGTGCGGCTCCTGTATGCTGATGTGCGGCTCCTGTATGCTGATGTGTATGATGATGTGCGGCTGCAGTATGCTGATGTGCGGCTCCTGTGTGCTGATGTGCGGCTCATGTGTGCTGATGTGCGGCTCCTGTGTGCTGATGTGCGGCTGCAGTATGCTGATGTGTATGATGATGTGCGGCTGCAGTATGCTGATGTGCGGCTCCTGTATGCTGATGTGCGGCTCCTGTATGCTGATGTGTATGATGATGTGCGGCTGCAGTATGCTGATGTGCGGCTCCTGTGTGCTGATGTGCGGCTCATGTGTGCTGATGTGCGGCTCCTGTGTGCTGATGTGCGGCTCCTGTGTGCTGATGTGCGGCTGCAGTATGCTGATGTGTATGATGATGTGCGGCTCCTGTATGCTGATGTGCGGCTCCTGTATGCTGATGTGCAGCTCCTATATGCTGATGTGCGGCTCCTGTATGCTGATGTGCGGCTCCTGTATGCTGATGTGCGGCTCCTGTATGCTGATGTGCGGCTGCAGTATGATGATGTGCGGCTCCTGTATGCTGATGTGCGGCTCCTGTATGCTGATGTGCAGCTGCAGTTTGATGATGTGCGGCTCCTGTATGCTGATGTGCGGCTCCTGTATGCTGATGTGCGGCTGCAGTATGCTGATGTGCGGCTCCTGTATGCTGATGTGCGGCTCCTGTATCCTGATGTGCGGCTCCTGTATGCTGATGTGTATGATGATGTGCGGCTCCTGTATGCTGATGTGTATGATGATGTGCGGCTCCTGTATGCTGATGTGTATGATGATGTGCGGCTGCAGTATGCTGATGTGCGGCTGCAGTATGCTGATGTGCGGCTGCAGTATGCTGATGTGCGGCTGCAGTATGCTGATGTGTATGATGATGTGCGGCTGCAGTATGATGATGTGCGGCTCCTGTATGCTGATGTGCGGCTCAGAGTACTGATAAGGGTGGGAGAGGGGTCTAACTGCCAGATAACATTGGGGGTCATTTCCCTCCACTACAGAGACAGACAACCAAACTGTAATACTAATTAGCATGTCAAAGCAGCTAATTAATGTGTGTGAGACACTTATTTAAATATAAATGCAGCGACCACAATATGGATAACACAACATATAGCCAGTTTTTCATGCTCTTCAAGATCAACCTAAAAACACAACTTTATTTGGGGTGACAAGAACCCTTTAACACAAAATGCACTGGGCAGAACCCTATCTCCTATAAAGGGATCCTCCTTTCTAGTACGCTGCCCATCCCTTGCCGCAGATCTGACTCAGCCCCAAATCTGAATCAATTACCAGTAAGAAACCAGCACAGAAAAAAGGGAGATGGACCACACTCCAAAAATGCACATTTTCACATTTTCTGTGCCTGCTGTGCCGTGTTCATACTCCCAAACAGTGACTATTTCTCAACAATATTCTGCAACATGCTGATGCCATGTAGTTCTTTATAGGCTATGTATCTACACTAAACACCCAACCCTACCAAGTCTGTGTCTGCATATGCTGTAATGGGCAAAACCATGCAGGACTATTTTTTTTGGTTTAAGCAGTGAAAAAAATCATATTGATAATACTAGATAAAGGTTATTTCAACTTCAAAAACAAGTCATCTATTATCATACTGTGGGTTGGAAATATGTTTAATTTTGTCCAGCCTATCAGGATCTCTACATAGATATGCAACAATGGCGGTACAAAAGCCATACCATAGTCTGTACAAATATTGAGGGTGAAGCATAACCACATAAAGATAGCTCAAAATATGTCTGAACTGCAACACAGACTATTGTGTCCTGGAAATTACACACATTTTCTGATAATGAAAAGTGTATTGACATTTCTTTTTAAAGTGAATCATTTAAAATAAAATCCACATTGTTGGTACTCCATTTACATGCTAATGAGTACTATTTAGCTGCTACGATATATAATTAGGATAACGGTTTGCTTATTTGTCTCTACAGCGGATAAAAGAGCATTAAAAACTGTCTAAACTGTGTAAGTTGCATTATCCATTTTTTTCTAAAGTGAATACATTCTGGGAAATTTCAAGTTTTTGTTGCTGTATTTACATGAACATAAGCAGCTCATACATGCTAATTAGGATTACAGTCTGCTGATCTATCTTTGTAGTGACCAATGTTATTTGGTAGTTAGACCCCTCTCCAACCCTTGTCAAGCACTTTGAGCTGCATATTAGCAGACTAATACAAGGGCCGCAAAATCGATTCTAAATATATCAAAATATATTTACTGTAGAGAAAAGAAAATGCTGGTACAATGTATAGCTAGTTTTAAATGAAATCAACGTCCCTTTAAGATATGACATAACTACAACATCCCTTGGTGACCTCCATTACTATATAATGTCAGGGAATATACATCTGAATAATATTTATATCTTATGCACCAACTCCACAAGTGTAAACATTTGTATTTTATGGCCTCAGTGCTTTAATTTGACTCTAATGTATATATAGTTTACTTGTTGGTTTGTGGTCACTCCATTTGGCCTACAATTATAGATTCTTGAGTTAGAAACAGGATATAATTCAGAGCAAATTCTTTTTCTTTCCATACATTTTTGGTGACTGCACATTCTTTGTAATGAGGCTGTGATTTAGAAATCACATGCAATACAACATATGGATACAATTATATCCTCTTTAATACTGCAAGACCACCCTTAAAATGTAAACTACTAAAGTACTAAAGGCTCCGGTTTCCTTTACAAGACTGCTTTCTTGCAGCTTCTTTTTTAGGAGAGTGTGTCCTTGTAAACTAATGAATGTTTCATTAGTTCTAATTAAAACACTGGCAGTTTTTGCTGCCACAATTCCATTGTGCAGGTAGAAGCTTCCTGTGCATTCAAAATATCCTCCCAGCTCGCAAAGAAAATCAGTAGAAACTAAAATGGAGGATTCCACCATGGTTTACTTGCATGTTAATGAATAATAAAGTCTTTAACGTATCATTGTTATTATTTTTTAATAACATATTACCTATTTAGAGAAATGTATTTTACATTTTTGCCAGTATAATATGTTAACTCTACTATATATATATATATATATATATATATATATATATATATATATATATATATATATATATTATATATATATATTATATATATATATATATATATATATATATATATATATAAATATATATATATATATATCAGTGAAAAATTCCCAGTTGCCTTAATTGCACCAAGATGTGAAAACAGTGTTATGTCTCTATGGAGCATGGTGCATATTTTATGAAATGGAAGGTTCCTGGATGTTATCATGTATACAATATCTCTGTGTATCTATTTACTGTTATGTACTTTATTTTATTAAGAAATGCTTGTACGCACTGTTTTTACTGCTTAAAATCAACCAAATAGTCTGGTTCTGTCCTCTGCAGCCTATGCAGACACAGATTCTGCTGTGCCGTGTTCATACTAGCCAATCAGTGACTATTTCTCAACAATATTCTGCAACATGCTGCTGCCATGTAGTTCTTTATAGGCTATTTCTCTACACTAAACACCCAACCCTACCTATGCAGGACTATTTTTTGTTTTCTTTTAAGCAGTAATACGAGTGCATAAAAGCACCTCTTAATAGATCAATGTACACAGGTCTATTATTTACAAGTGTTTAAAATGAGTTCAATATATGGTGTAGTATAGCAGGTCTCCTGTTAAGACTCAACAATTTGAGTCCCGTAAAAGCAAACACTGCAGCATTTAAACACAATTATACAACTGTGAAAATAGTGTTGAAAACATTTTACATATTTTAGCTGTTTGCATTATGTATACTGCAACCCTTTAACGTAATATGCATTAAATAAAACCAAATTGCATGTTCTTCCTGTGGATAATACTATTTTTTTTTCTTTTCAATTATAGCTCTAATAATTGTTTGAAGAAGGCCTTACAAGTCCTATTTAGTACTCGTAATATTTTTGACAGAAGCGTAGAGTTCTAAGGGTGGTTTTGTGGGTTTCACTGGCCTGTAATAATTGTAGGTGGGCAGCTTGTAATCGGATTGCAAGGAGCTAATAGAATATGTTGCAATATTAAGAGTGATTATAAGTGTGTATAAATGTACAATTTGGGCAATAGAACAGGGCCCTTTATCTACTGACACCAAAATGGTAGATTCCACAGCTGCATAAGAACAAATAAAATGTAACAAAATAGACACTCTGTTATTCTTATTCCATTCTAAAAATATATTGGCTGTTCTCAAATATAGTTCTTCAAAGGAATACATTTTAAAGACAAATGACCACAGTAGTTCTTTCAGTAAAACCAGGGTGCAAGATTGTAGGGTGTTCTGCATGAAAGGAAATCAGATTCACGGATTTTAAGGCCGTCTGTACCACTGAGGAGCGAGCTTCTGGGTAACAGATGGAGAGATATCTTGTGAAGACCTTGTAAAAATAAATTATTTCTTTACTGAGATCATTATCTCTGCTCATGTATTATCCTGGTATACTAATCTGAATGTATCATGGTAATTAAAAGTATATCTTTTTAATATGTGCAGTTCTTGTTGTCATGCAAAAGTAACTATTGGAGGTGTCTGATCTTAAGATGTGTCCCCATATTATTCAGCTTTATCCTTTAGTATATTTGGCCTCATTCAATTTCCCTTTTAATAGACTATGGAAGGTTCCTGGGTTTTCTAGGTATATAATACTCCTTTGTATCTATTTATTGTTATTTACTTAATTTTATTAAGAAGTGCTAAAAAGAAACAAACAGTCCCTGTATGGGTCTATCCGCTGCAGAGTATGCAAACACAGACTCTGCTGTTCTTGCTGTGCTGTGTCTTAAATTAAAGAATTTGTGACCATGTGCCATATTGAATTCAAAGCCCGTAGCGGTACTGGTACACCTGCAAAACATGCAGGCTTGAAATTCGCCAGAGTTACAGAGCTATTAAATTAGCCAAGCCTGCAACAAACGTGGCCGACATCCAAATCCGTAAGCCATTCTTGTGCACATTGGATGTGCGGCCGTGAACATGATCAATAAGTCAAACCTGTGGTTACAGGTTTAGACGGAGCCAATAGAAAAAGGGATCGTCATCATTACATCATTGAAAAATAGAGGTTAGATTTCAAAGCCTTACGGGTTTCAGTTATGAGTTTCGATCGGATCCACATTCCTGAAATAATGTAATATTCATAAATCAATAAATATGATATTCTAGATTATGCGAGTTCCATTATATGTATTAACACATTGATTGCCGGGACCGATATATTTTACAGATAAAGAAGTATTTTATATTGCAGATTTGCGAGCTTTAAAAATGTTGTGCTATTAATTCTAATACCTAACATCACTTTCTCTTTATTTTAAAATACAGTGGTGTGTGTATATTTGCATTTACAGTGCTACAGATAGAACTTTAATCCCCTTGCGGATCCTCTCTAGTACGCGTTGGCTTTTTGGTTAAATTTGCAGGTTACGGATTAGAACGCAAGTGGATTCGTAGCAATTTTATAGCGATTTGCGAACGTAACATTTAGAGGCTCGACAGATCAAAGTCTTTTCGGCAACGGAGTTCCGATTTCAACATCCTGTAGGGTTTTTCCGCCTGTAACCCGCAGATTGTTTGCAGGTAGCTTTAAGAGGCCAATTTAATAGCCTGTAAGTCTAGCAAGCTCCGTTATGGGCTACGGGTTTTCCCGTTAGGGGAATTTAATAGGGCTGCAAGTCTCTGCAACACTACACTGCACATGTAGCCTTATAGAGTCTTCGTCTGCATACACTGCCGTGGGAAGACCCATACAGGGACTATTTGTTTGGTTTTAGGCAGGGATATTTATATACCTAGTAATATCCAGGAACCTTCCACATCCCTTTAAATAAAAATCACATTTAATTTCCTTTTTTTTCTTCTCTCCAGGTCAGACAAATATAGCACAACACTCCCTGCCATCCTTTTTTCCCGGCACAGCAGCCACAGAATACATGGCATTTCTCTCCAGAATATGTCTGCCAAAGATATTATTCACATCCTTAAACGTGAAATATTAGAAATATTTGTAAGTATTGCTCTTAAGTAGATATTATCTGGCGATAGTTTGCATGTTTACAGGTCTGAAGTCTGAATGTTTTTACAGTACTACAAAGAAAAATAAATATGTTGGCCATTATTCTACAGATGGGTCACCCAGAAGGACAAAGCCACCGATTTGACCTATATGTAATAGGGCTGTATTATTTCAGTTCTTACATGTAAAATGCAGATGTTGTAGAGGAAGGACTGCAAAAAGAGATGAAGACTTTGTGTATAGAATACATTTTGCTAACTTGAAGCCTGAGGTTGTGCTTATCAAACAGAAAGGGGAAGGTGGTTTGTTATATCATTTGAGTTTGTACAATTTTATACATCCGCCCAATTGAAATTTACACTTTTGGGGTTTTACATGAACTTCAAAGAAACAGCAAACATAACACCAACACAAACTGAACATTAGCAGAAATATAAACTTTAAATTATCGTTGTTGAAGATTCTGGATTTTTTGTTGGAGAAAAAAACATTGTTATAGCGAATCTGAGCATTAAAAGGGGTCTGGCTGGCAAAATCAGCGTTATAGCGAGGTTTAGCATTAAACAGGAAAAACAGCGCTACATTGAATCGGCTCTAAAAGGGGTAGCGTTAAGCAGGGTATACCTGTAGTAAATAAATAGTACATTTGTGTTCACTTTTGGATGTCTAAAAAGTTAAAGGTATATGCAAGTGAGCTGGGTTATGAATGTGTCTGATAGAGGAGAATTAGTAGTGTATGAAAACATGTGTTATAAAGAAAAGTTCAGTTTACTTACAAAGTAATTTGCACAAAAGTAAAATCAAGTGGTTCACACCCACAGGACGCTTACATAAGCTGGGTACACACAGGAAATACAGCAAGATATAAATGTTTGACATTTCTGGTACAGAGCACAGGAAGTAACTGTTGCAGTTCTTGTACTGAGCACATGCCACTGAGGTGAAGAATGATACAATGTATTATCCGGATTATGAATTTAAATGTTATGCTAATTGAGGCAGAGATTAATAAAATGCAAATGACAAAAAACATTGGACATTTTTGTAACTTCAAGGTAAGCTAATTAATGTTAATTTTGGGATCTTTTCATGCAAAAAAAAATGTTTTCATACACTACTAATTCTCTGATGCATTCATAATCCAGCTCACTTGCATATGCCTTTAAGTAAAAAAATGTATTTCCTGCTCAGAATTCTCAGAAACACAATGATTGTACTGCACTCTGGAGAACTTGGCGGGGACATGCAAATTACTTTACAATGCATGTTCACTCTTAAATTCAAATACTACTTTATTCATGGCTCCCTTTAGGCATATGTCCGCTGCATTGAAATTCTTTAATTGGATTATGCACAAGTTAATAAAATATATAATAATTTAAGTAATTATTAGCAAATTCTTTGCAAGAGCATATTAATATTTTGCAATTTATAGAGACCCTTTAGCACATTAAGATTTTAGCTTTAGAAGATCATGCCTCTGAAAAACAATCAACTAAAAAGGTCTTTTGTACTGTGCCAGCCACATTAAGCTCACAGATTCCTTACAGATATTCAAGGCCAAATACAACAAGACTGTACGGATTAAGACGGAATACAAATTGAAACCAGGTTTCAGATGAAATTTATGTTTTTATTTCTTGTGTTCCATCTCCAACTACATACACTGCATTTTTTGCTTGCACGTTATGGCAACATTTTGCCATTTAGGATCTTTTATAATTACCACATTCTTTCTAAATTGTGTTGATTCCAAGACCATGAACTTGAACGGTTTTCCTGTAAAAAAAAAAAATACAAAAATAACAATGTTGAAATAATTTAACCCTTTCAATGTCCAGTAATCTAGATGATTAAAGTATTGCAGTTTATGGTGATACCTTTTTTTATTGGACAGACATATTAGTAAGGTTTACAAGCTTTCCAGAGTTGCACCTCTCTTTATCAAGTCAGAGTCCATACTGATTAAGGTAAGCAGTGAGAGAGCAGAGATTATAAGTGGCAGGCATCATGTATAGTGTATGTATAATGTACTGATCGGTGAAGTGTACAGGTCTCTACACAAGGTTTTAGGTAAGAGAAAACAAGAGTAATATAAGTTAATGCCATAATTGGGGATTTTCTTTTATCACATTCCTTCTCATATTTAATTGTTGTTCCTTAATGTGTGGTGATATTTACAGCCCTGACATATATTACACTTGTTTTCTCTTTACACCATGGGTAGTAGAACCATGCTGGGTATTTATTTCATCTACGATTTATTTTTTTATATTCTTATTTATTACTCTTACCTCACAGTTTCTTATTATCTGCAGAAGTTTCCTTTGATCCTTTGTCTTCAAAGCAAATGTATAAGGAATGTATATTTGTTTTGCCAAAGCCATAAAAAATAAAGTCTCACAAAAGGAAATTATATTTCTTTTCATTTTCCATTTTCCATCTTCCATTGCAGCCTGAAATCAGGGTAGAAAATCTACCTTCCTTACTTACAGGAAAGAAGCCTTTACTTGTTTTATTCTCTGATGGGAATTTGAACCACAATGAGGAAAAATGCATTTTAAGTTTGCAGAGAGGGAATTATCTGGATCAGTATATGACATGCTGGCTGAATCTGTAAGTAGTACATGGCTCATAGTTAAAATGAGTTGTTTTAGCTGTATGTCTGTTAGCAAATAAATTATTATGTAAGTATTTAACACTTTTAAACTTATTTCTGCCATTCATTTTTAATTTAATAAAGGGAAAATAATTTTTGAACTGTTAGCCAATCATAATTTTTACATTTTTTTATCCTAGGAAGAACACTCCAGTAGGCTATGGAATATTAAAACAGTACTTCAGCTCTGTGCCAGCTTTACCTCTGCTTGTTCTCATTAATTTTGATGCAATGGGCAAAGTCTTTGCATTCCCTTCAGATCAGTATCTCACTGAAGTCAACATCTTGTATTGGTTGGAGATGATCAAAGCAGGGGAAGACCAACCAGTCTGTGAGTATATATACTTCTTAATAAAAAATCCTTCTTAACATTATACATAAATTAAATGTAAATATGCATGTTGGATCGTGCAATACAGTGGGGCAATTGCTACATTTTACTATCGACTTGAAGAAGCAACCAGTTTGCGTCACTGTAGCTGCCTTTGGCATCTGTATGTTGTACCTTTCCCTTCAAACCCAGAAGTTTCTAGTTTTCATTAGTTTCTAGTTTGCTATGAATGGTGAAATTATATTTTTTTAATATATAATACTCAAAAAATGTGTTTACCAATAGGTAATTGAATGTTAAGTGGATCTTAAACCTATGTAAAAAGCAATAAAGCCTGCAGAACCTATCCTCCTCAAAAATGCATTGAGAGGAAACAGCGGTAGCATTACAGCAGAATCATATATAGTAGGCAAGAAGGAATATAAGAGAAAATAGGCTAAGACCCTCAAGGGATTCCTCCTATCTGGAAAGCCCTGTCATCAGGCTTTGGTATTTTAGCATTCAGTTAGCTTTGGGGCAAGGGATCAATCCGTGATGCAAAAAGAATACTGAACTTAAAGGGATATCTAAGTTTCCTGGATGGAGGAGAATCAGAAGTGTATGAAAAAAATGTTTGCATGAAAAAATAACAAAATAAACATTTAAACACTTAACTTGAAGTTAGCAAAATCTATGGTAATTTATGACTGTTAAAAATCAAGGTTAACACCCCCTCCAATTTGTTTTGCCAATCTGGTTAGAGAAATATTTCAGACATAGCACTGTCAGTTGCTGTGGCAACACCACACAGCATAGCCAGGAAGCAGGGATGATTCATATACCAGCAGTGACAACACTGCTCTCCTATTGGCTGTGGTGCAAAGCAGCATGGGATATGTAGGCAAAGGAGCCTAAGAAATGTAGTTTGTTACTGACATGTGACAGGAAGCTGTAAGGAGATTGACTGAGCAAGCAACAGCAGGTAAATAGTGTGCTGCATACCGATTGGGGGGGGGGGGGGGGGGGGCGATTTGGGCTCCAGGAAGTTGTGTAGACACCACCTGAGGGTGTCAACATAATCATTGGAGGGATTTTTAGATATTAATAAAAATTGTATACACTGCATACACATAGGCTGCTTTTTGCCAACAGTGCAGATATGTATTAATCCAGCACACTTAGATATCCCTTTAAGTATTAAGGCTAACAATTGAGTACTGTTGCCCAGTTCCTGGTGCCTATATAGCAGTGGTTCTCCAAAGTCAATGCCAGGACCAGTGCCTGTTCTCAGGGATGAGGAGAGCCTAACATTTTATGCATGTAATCATCATTAGTCACAGTTACTGATGGATTATAGAGCAATTTATAAGCAGTTAAACTCAGTGCAAAGCTAGATTAAAAATCAGTAAATCAGATTAAGTATCACCTAGTTAAACATGTAATGGGTCTAACAGCCTGTCTGCATGAGCACTGGATGGTGACCATCTGATCCCCAGCCCAAAAAAGATTAAGAACCACTGATATATACGTATTGTGCCGTATTTTCTGATATCAGCAAATGACTGGACTAAATCAGTGCAAAAACTGGAATGGAGTCGGAAATAAAGCATAAGCTTGATAAATACTTTCTGGATTGGCCTAAGCTCAATCCGTTTCTCCAAACCCTGCACACCTGACTAGAAGATATTTGCAACCGTTTAGGATAGTAAGAGCAACATTTTTTGATAGTACAGATGCTGCGCTACAGGTATAGAGGTGATAGCCACAGATAGGAGAGCAGGAATATGATAATTATGACCGTAGCATGCCTTTAATTCTTTTTAAACACTCTATCTATTAACAAGTATCAGGGAGGGCATGAACTTTCCCTTTTAGCCAGGGACATGTCTATATAATCCATAAACACTTAAACCGCATTGTGCACTACATTTGACTCATTCTGGAATAATGACAATATTCTGCCTTATTAAAATCTCAATGACCTGGGAAACAACCTTTCAAGAGAGCAGATATATTAGCATAAAATAAAAGAAGAAAACAAATATTTGCGAAAGGATTAAAGGAACCATGGCTAGGATAAATAGTCTGACTAATAAATTAGATCAGCATGTTTATTTTAATGTGTTTACAAAGCAGAATGCTGAAATGTACAGACAGCAACAACAATTAAAGCCAGAAGTCCAGATGGCTGCAGGAAATAGATTTTTCAAGCAAGTTATGACTAGACATACATGAATAAAGAACAAAATTATAGCCAGAAAATATATATAAACCAGGAAGACAAAAATAAAAGAATCTAAAAAAACAGGAAACCACATAATACTCAAAAAATGTATATACCAATTGGTAATAGGATTCTAAGTGGATCCTGAACAAGAGAGAAGCCTGCAGAACCTATCCAACCTCAAAAATGCATTGAGAAGAAACAGTGGTAGAATTACAGGGGAATCGTTCATAATTGGCAAGCAGACCTATGAAAAAAAATAGGCTGAGACTCTTATGGGCTTCCTCCTATCTGGAAAGCCCTGCTGTCATGCTTTGCCCCAACACTTGCTGGATTCCCTGTGTAAAAATGAACGGGATAACAGAATATGCAGCTCACTTTTCTAATTTGTGTGTGCTTGATTAATAATAGGGGGGGGGGGGGGGTGGACCTACCTGCATTTTAATAATATAGGGGAGGGGACCTATCTGCACTATAACAATAGTATAGGGGAGGGGACCTCCCTGAAATATAATAATAATAATATAAGGGAGGGGGCCTACCTGCACTATAATAATAATATAGGGGAGGGGACCTCCCTGCACTATAATAATAATATATGGGTGGGGACCGACCTACACTATAATAATAACTAGCGAATTGCCCAACAAAAAATGACGACAATAAAATTTGAAGCCATGGCAATACTGTTTGCCATACAATGTAAGGCTTTTGCTCCTCTGAGGACATTTGGCGCTCATTGCGAGCCTCTTTCCTCGTGTACTTTTAAGTTTCCTCCTTTGCAACGATCACTCCCGGTGCTCATCGTGAAGACAGATATCCAAGTACAGTGTAAAATATACAATTTTTTTTAGTACAGTGAATTATTAAATTAATATGAAATAATAAATTAATATACCTATTTATATTTAATATGCAGCAATCAATATCCTGAAGAGCTAACAATCTCTTTGGATTTTCCTGCATCAGAAAATGTACAGTTGGAGTGTTGATCAGCTGAGGAGAAAGTGTCAGCAATGTGGCAAGTGTGCAGTGTAAACGGGCTGCGTGCGCAAGGTCAAACCATTTGTTTAGGCGGGTAAAGCTAAATTTTAGAATCTTAATGTTATTATTTGCAAGTTAGTGTTGTAAAATGGCGGTTTTTTTCTATGTGTTACTTGGCTCGCAAACATTGTAATGGTGTATTTTGTATTTCCTACGTTCCCGGCTAACTCGTAATGCCTGGCGGTGATTTGCGCGCCTCGGTCTCCTTTAGCCTCGTTTTCATTTTTTTCGGCCGCCATTTTTTTTCTTGCTTAGCCAATTTGAGTGTCGAAACTCGGCTTAAATTCGCGTGCAACCTCACTCCTGGCGTTCCCCCCGTGCTGTGTGTGTTTTTTTTTTTTTTTTGTGGTTTTCGATTTGCACGGTTCGGACGTTAAAGTCATATTTTTGCGGGGACGTTTTTTTTGCTCCCGAGATTCCGAGGTCAGTTTTTTTTTTTCTAAGTCCCACGTTCCTCAACTGCTTGCAGGCTAAGTCCTGCATGTTTCAATGCCTTAACTGCTCGCCTTGCGAGGCTTACAGGACGATGAGTGTCTTTGGCGCTTATTGCCTAAGTGCTCCGAGCTCGGATACTTTTATGCGCCAACGGCTCGCCTCGCTTTGCGAGGCTTGCAAGCATGACGACAACTTGCAGTTTGACAACTATTATATGTGATATAGGGGAGGGGACCTACCTGCACAATAATAATAATAATATAGGGGAGGAGACCTAGCTGCACATAATAATATAGGAGAGGGGACCTAACTGCACTATAATTATAGTATAGGGGAGGGGACCTAACTGCACTATAATAATAATATAGGGGAGGGGACCTAACAGTGCCTTGCAAAAGTATTCACCCCCCTTGACTTTTTACCTATTTTGTTACATTACAGCCTTAAGTTCAATGTTTTCTTAATCTGAATTTTATGGGATGGATCAGAACACAATAGTCTAAGTTGGTGAAGTGAAATGAGAAAAATATATACATAAAACAATTTTTTACAAATAGAAAACAGAAAATGTGTATGTGCGTATGTATTCACCCCCTTTGTTATGAAGCCCATAAAAAGCTCTGGTGCAAATCAATTACCTTCAGAAGTCACATAATTAGTGAAATTATGTCCACCTGTGTGCAATCTTAGTGTCACATGATCTGTCATTACATATACACACCTTTTTGAAAGGCCCCACAGGGTGCAACACCTAAGCAAGAGGCACCACTAACCAAACACTGCCATGAAGGCCAAGGAACTCTACAAACAAGTATGGGACAATGTTGTTGAGAAGTACAAGCCAGGGTTGGGTTATAACAAAATATCCAAGTTTTTGATGATCTCTAGGAGCACCATCAAATCTATCATAACCAAATGGAAAGAACATGACACAACAGCAAACCTGCCAAGAAACGGCCGCCCACAAAAACTCTCGGACCGGACAAGGAGGGCATTAATCAGAGAGGCAGCACAGAGACCTAAGGTAACCCTGGAGGAGCTGCAGAGTTCCACAGCAGAGACTGGATTATCTGTACATAGGACGACAATAAGCCGTATGCTCCATAGAGTTGGGCTTTATGGTAGAGTGGCCAGAAGAAAGCCATTACTTTCAGCAAAAAACAAAATGGCACATTTTGAGTTTGCGAAAAGGCATTTGGGAGACTCCCAAAATGTATGGAGGAAGGTGCTCTGGTCTGATGAGACAAAAATTGTATTTTTCGACCATCAAAGGAAACGCAATGTCTGCTGCAAACCCAACACATCACATCACCCAAAGAACACCATCCCCACAGTGAAACATGGTGGTGGCAGCATCATGCTGTGGGGATGTTTTTCAGCAGCCGGGACTGGGAAGCTGGTCAGACTTGAGGGAAAGATGGATGGTGCTAAATACAGGGATATTCTTGAGCAAAACCTGTACCACTCTGTGCGTGATTTGAGGCTAGGACGGAGGTTCACCTTCCAGCAGAACAATGACCCCAAACACACTGCTAAAGCAACACTTGAGTGGTTTAAGGGGAAACATGTAAATGTGTTGGGATGGCCTAGTCACAGCCCAGACCTCAATCCAATAGTAAATATGTGGTTAGACTTCAAGTTGGATGGTGTGCGCTTGGGAACAGCAATCTTTAAGGAGCTGGAGCAGTTTTGCAAGGAAGAATGGGCAAAATCCCAGTGGTAAGATGTGGCAAGCTCATAGAGACTTATCCAAAGCGACTTGGAGCTGTGATTGTCACAAAAAGTGGTCCTACAATGTATTGTCTTTAGGGGGGTGAATAGTTATTCACATTGACTTTTTCTGTTATTTTGTCCTATTTGTTGTTTGCTTCACAATAAAAAAAAAAAAAAGATCTTGATGCAAATCCTCAAACAATCCATGTTAATTCCAGGTTGTCGGGCAACAAAACACGAAAACTGCCAAGGGTAGTGAATTCTTTTGCAAGGCATTGTACCTGCGCTATAATAATAATAATACAGGGGAGGGGACCTACCTGCACTAGAATAATAATATAGGAGAGGGGACCTACTCGAACTATAACACAGGAGTGTATAATTTTTGCCACCACTCAAACAAAAGATCACATAGAGCAACAAAGCTGCATATTGAACAAATTTATAGCCAGTTTTTTTTTTATAAGACTTGGTTTGAGAGTCACAGTTCATCCATTAATAATATTTATACTTACTCATAGAACATGATTTTGTGTAATTTAATCATGCTCATTTAATATACACACAATTAGCATATATTCAAAAGAACAGGTTTTAAAGAGCCGATGTAATGAATTTTTAAATAGAAAATATTTTTCAATAGCAAAACAAATCAATGTAAGCAACTTTTCCATTGTTATTTTGAATATGTTGTATCTTTTGTGATTATTTTTTTAAGAAAAAAAAATACATTGGACTAATTGCCATATACAGTATTTAGGCAGGAACTCTCCAGTCTCTTAAAAACTAAATATAAATGGCATTCTACTACATAGGGGGAAAGCTCTATTTTTAATGGATTTTTTTCTAAAAAAGGAGCAACTTTTTTGTTGTTGTTAAAGAAAGAGTCAACTGAAACTTTTATATTGATCTTTACTACTTGAGATGTTCCATGTTTACAGTCCTTAATAATTAGGCTTTACACCATCAGTTTTTAGATTTTCTATAGGTTTATACATTTTTTACATTTTTATAGATTTTTACAATTTATTAATTCATTATTTTTATTTTTCATTTTTTAGATATTCTATCTAATGAAGAATGGAAGCCTCCACTGCCTGATTATGATTTCCTTGCCGTGATGGACGCTACAATTCCTGATTTTGCTGCTCAGAAAATTCGCATTCGAATGAAATCCAGCAGCAGAAGTAAAAGTCTAGAAGATTACCCAGAGGTGCCCGAAGCAGAAGACGCCACACAGCAGGGATCGGGCACAAGTTTACGTGGAACCGTTCCAAAGTTTATTGAAAGAGAAAAACGACTTAAACATCACTCAGAATTATGAATCAAATGGTGTATAGGACACTAAATAATGCACTACAGTTTATATGTAGACATTTTCTGTTCTGTATGGAATATTTATGAACATGTTTATTTTAATTAATGAATGGATCATTGTCCAGAAACCCAGGAAAATGTGCTTGTGCCAGGATTAAAAGGGACCCAGCAATAAACATATATTGTATACTGATGTTAATGCTACTTCAAATATTTTAAACGTTTTATTTTTATTTTATTTTTTTTAGATTTTTATAAAAATCTGTTTTTTTCTACTTGCATCTTAAAGGACCTTTGTTTATAAGGAAAACCTCACACTTGTCAAGTATATAACAAACTAGCAGCATTAACAGTTATACTATAAAAATATTTGTAAAGAAAATTGTAATTTCTGTCATGCAAAGAACGTTCCATCTTGTCTGTCTCCAAGTGGTTGATAAAATTGCCAGCCTACAAGGGCCTTTTGCTTCTAATGTGCCAACAAATAGGTTACTTTTATTATCTATCAGGGGGAGAATGGTGAGAAATAAAGTAATTGGGGAAAGGGGATTTGTTATTGAGATTTGTCCCTTCCACTGCATATGCCCAGAAGCAGGCAGCATGTAAGTATAACTGCCAGCCCTGCTTCTGCAGACATGTAAATGCCATCTACATATACTTCGCCATACTATCATGTATCTCTCACCAGAGTCTTCAGACATTTTTTTCCACAATGAGTCATTCATAAGTTATTAAGTATACTTTTTATTACGCATTTATGCAAATTTGTGTCTCTTTAGAGTTCTTGATAGGGGTGGTGATACTAATTATCACACCACAGCAGCTAATTATTATTTGGGAGCTGCTTACTTACAGAATAATACATCACTAACAATGCTGAACTTCTCAGGAATTATTTATTTTAGAAAAATACTAAGACTAGACTAGGAAGGTGTCTGTCAAAAATGATGGTAATAAAATTGTAAGGCTGGCAATGCTGTTTGCCACACAATGTGAGGCTTTTGCTCTTCTGAGCACTTTTGGTGCTCATCACGAGCTCCGCACTGAGCGCCTTTGGCGCTCATCGCGTGGCTCGCAGTGAGCACCTTCAACTTTCCTGCTTTGCAATGATCACCTTCGGTGCTCATCGTGGGGCTTGCAATGAGCGCATTCGGCACTCATTGCAAGCCTCTCCCGCTTGCAGTGCTGATCTTGCAGCCTTTCCTCCCGCCTACTGTACGGGCCGCTTATTGCAGGGTTAGTTGACCTGCAAGTTTTGTGCTTGGGAATGCCATGTGTCTCCACCATCTCCCCCTGTCCCTTCCCTGTGTGTTTCTCTTCTGTGTGTCTGCTGATTGTTTGCGTGTTATGTGCTGACTGCCGTTTGTTCATGTAAGTGTTATTGTCAACAAACTGTAGCCAGGTTTTTATACTCTTTAAGAATAAATAAAAAAATGGATTCTGGTGTGACAGAAATAAAGTGAATATATGCTATGGTATGTTTAGGTATCACACTATGGAAGTGGTCTCAAAGGGTAGAAAAAAACAAACACTGAAATTATAATCATTACTCTATATTCTAAAGCACCAGCATTTTCCATAGTGCTAGAGTATGCATCTTTATTATTTTTGGTTGTTTACTAGGATATTGTAAAATGATTGTCTTATTAAATATGCTTTTAATAATAGCTCGGCATAACATTTTTTTGCTTTTAAATACCATTTTACTACCTCATTAAATAACCACAAGTTTTTTAAGTGCAGTTCTGTGTAAGAGTATTGGGGAAAACAGTAATTTTTCAGTACTGAAAAAAATTATGAATGATTAAAAAAAGTGGAGACACACTCAACACCCGTAGAGGATTAGGACAGTAGTCATGTGATCCAGGCAGGGTTCATGGAATTAGAGGTGCATGAGAGATCACAGTCACGCCCCCTTTACTGAGCATGCTCAGAATCCGAGAAATGTTCTTCCAGGCAGAGCTAGTCTCGCCCCTTGATAGGCACAGTGTGGCGAAGATAAGCAGCTCTGCTTGAGGGGAAAACTGAAAGTCAAACATAAGACAAAATATTACCTTGCATTCTTTTTAAAATGCATACTGTTTTTATAGTCTATGCCCAACAAACAAAAACATGAGCTTCACTTCTAAATGCATAACAGTGGTCCTTTTAACACCTCTTCTCATCTTCAGAATGAGTTGCATGTGATTTATTCTGAACCAGCTCTGTGTGGTAGAGACAACATTATCCACCATGCTTTACAAATGTTTAGCTCACTGTACATTTCTAGCAAACAATTTATTCTAGGTTGTAAACAACTCATCTCTGCTTCCCACACCTCTAAGGAGAGACAAGCAGCTTAAGGGTCCGGCAATTAGAGCTCTGTTTATGCATTTCCTTAGCAGAGAGGATATATATGACTTGGCCACTTGATGTAGACGTGGTATTCTCAGGTGGGCACCTTAATTGTCTGGAGATCTTTACTCCTCTGGGAATACTGAATGCTAAAATACTGCTATTACTCTACTGCTAACATAATGGAGAAGTACTAGTCTCACTCTCCCTTTTATCCTTTCTATAACCTCCCTTAAGGTGGACAAAATAGCGATAGAGGCCTCCACCATACAGAATACTGTACTTAAATAGCACATTTCATATTGACAGCCCTATTAAATTGCCAATTGAAACAGTCAATTGAAAAGGGCTCTATATAAGCACAGATCATATATATTTTTTACAGAGGTTTTTAGTTAGTAAAGACCTTGCTTTTGGATAGAAGTTCACTAACTAAATACTTCTGTAAAAAAATATGCTCTGTGCTTATATAGAGCCCTATTCAATTGGCTGAATCACAATTTAATAAGACTGTAAATGTCTAAAATAAATTAAACAAATTTCCTGCTCAGAATTCTGGGAAATACAATTATTGCACTGCATTCTGGGAAACTGGGCAGGCACATGCAAGTGAGTCTACAATGCATTTTTACTCTTTCATCCAATACCTCATTAACCAATACCACTTTATACATGGCTCCTTTTAGGCATATGCGTGCTGTGTTACACAGCTTTAAAGCATAGCATAGGATGGGTTATGCAGTAGTTAGGGAGACCTATACACAGATGGCACTGTCTCAATCTTAGATTGATCTCATAAGTGTGGGACTGGTACCCAATTTGTGCGAATTCCTTTCTATATAAAAAAAACTAGTGCAATTCATGGGCCACAGAAGAAGCACCTCTGGAAAGTAGCCAGGTCATTGAAACACAAAAATGGCCACCATTCATTTAAAGGTACATGTTTCATTATAAACATTTTTGCAGAAAAAAAGCATTAAAATATTAAATGTGTGTAAGAAATTCACCAGTCATACAGCTGTATATTTTCTCATTTGCTGAATAACTCATAACTGAAATTAATGGCCTATACAGTTATATTATTATTGGTTATCTGACAGACACATCCCAGGATACTAATACAGTGTATTCAGCAATTAGACCTCTGTTTTTTTAAGACAGCAGTGTGATACCTTCAGATGCAAAATGGGAAATTGTACTTACCATGTCTCTTTAAATTTAGTTTTGAGATTTTGAGGATCATTGCAAAGAATGGGTTATTAGACATATTAATTATTTATGTTCTGTATGTGTGTAAATGGGAGTTAAGAGGGAACTGGGACCAGAGATGGTGAATTAAGGCATTTAATTGACATTTCCAGGATGCATAATAGACATAATGTAATGTGTTTGTTTTTTGTGTTTTCTGAAAGGTTTGTAGCAAAACATGTTAAAATAAATGTACCATTTCCAGAGCAAGAGTCATTGTGGTTGTATTTGTTAGACTGATTGCATTTTCTTTGTTGGGCGACGTGAAGATAAGCAGATTGTTAAAATACAAAATTAATATACCCTTAAAGGGTCACCCAAAAATCTAGTTGGCTTGTGTAATGCTGACTATACATTGTATTTTTTTTTTTTTTTCTGAAGTGAACTTTCCTTATATAGGATTGTTTGAGATGTATTGATATGCCAATGAGCAGCTCATAAATATCGATTGATTTATTGTGCCAATTAGTATCACCTTCTGTTTGTCTTTCTCAAAAGTGGACAAAACAAGACCGCCAATGTTCCTAGCCTTATCCAGTACTCTGAGATGCAAATTAGCATTCTGTGCCATGACAAAACAGGAACAGCACAAAAAATTCTGAATAACTCAATAATTATTTACTGTAGGGAAAAATGCTAATACAATGTATAAGTCGATTTTTATTCCTGTTGGGGTTACTGTGTTCCTTTAACCCTACCATTACTTTAAAGGCTTGTCCCTTTGGTTTGAAATTTACTGAAACATAGTTGTGAGCCGCAAAACTAGCTAATATCCTGCACCACTGAAGTAAGTAATACCGCTGATCTAATAGTATATTAGCCTTGCCCCGCATCTTGCTCTACATCACCCATGGTAAATGTGCTGGAAGTTCCGGAAGTTGATGTCAGGCGCTCATAGAAGTCTATGTGATATGTACTTGACGTCAGATGTTCCTAGACGTCTATGTTAAGCTGGATGTATGTTTTACAGGACGCAGGACTTAGAAAAAAGAGATACGAGACGCAAAAAAATACGAGATTAACGGACAAACTGCGAAAATAAAAAGACAATAAAACCACACTAAATACAACAACAAAAAAATTACAAAAACATCACAGACCGCATTTAAGCAGATTTAGATGATTTTCACCACTCGAAAATCGCCTAAGCGAGGAAAAAAATGGCTGATGAAAAAAATGGCTGATGAAAAAAAGAGGCAACACGACCCCTGCCAAACGTTTTGCACTTTACACATTTTCCGGCTTATTACAAAAGCCGGAAAATGCTCACGAGCCGCGTAACACATTAATAACATTACGACTATTGTGGTGAAGGGCCACCAGGGGTCAGAAGAGAGCTCTTCAGGACTTCTCCCCAGGAGTAAGAGAGTTAACAACCTGCTCAAAAGGCAGGGGTGTGGCTGCAATCGGGGCCTGCTGCTACCTCCAGTTGGAGGATTGTTTGGAAGTTTGGAGCCTGTGAAGAGGCAAAGGAAGCCTGAGACAGCTCAGTGTGGTGACAGATGGATCAGGGAGACCTGGAAAGCCAGTGTGGCTGAAGTGCACAGACAGCACAGTTGAGAGACATTGAGAAAAGTGTCCAGCGTGATCGTAGACGTCAAAGAGACACAGCTCCTCTGCAGATGGAGTGCCGATCCTGAAGGGAGTGGACTCTAAAACAGGCAAGTGTGCAGGCCTGTGTTTTGGACTGTAATATGAATTACAGTAGAGCAGTGAGGGAACTGCAGATAAAAGTATAGGTAGTGCTTCAAAGAGAAGCTAGGATTTATTTTCGGTTTTGATTATTTTCTGTTTGCTGAGAAATAAACTGCAAGTTCTGTTAAACCATAAAAAAGCCTCCTGTGCCTTCCTCCATAAAGCTAAAGAGTTGTTTAAAATAGGGCACTGACCCCGCAAGTGGTAGTGACCCTGTCACACTATACAATGCCGCTTTACACAATAAACCAACGGCTTTACCTCGCGCACGCAGCCTATTTATAATGCACACTTGGAACATTCATTACACTTTATAAGCAGAGCACCAACACTCACAATGTATATTCTATGCAGACGCAAAATACAAACAGATTGTTAGCTCTTCAGCCTATTGCTCGCTGCATATATTAATCATAAATACTTAAAGTATATTACATTATTCAATAAATAATTCATTATTACTTAACTACATATACATAAAAATATATATCTCTCTTTATCATGACTCATGAAGGTGCTCAGAGGACCAAAAGTACACAACAGGAGAGGCCCGCAATGAGCGCCAAAGGCGGTCAGCGCAATGAGCGCTGAAGGTCCCGAGAGTACAAAACGGTTTACATTGTGTGTCAAACAGCTTTACCATGGCTTAAAATGTTATTGCCCTGTCATTTTTGACGGGCAAGTCGCTAGTCTAATTTATAAACAATAGATTGTGCATAACTTTTGCATTATGGAACAACAATGTTTATTGTTTATACTTTTTGTTGCAAAAGGAAAAAGAAACAGTTGCAAAAACATTATTAAAGGAATATAGAATGTTTCTGGATTTTACTAGGTACAGTATATTATTATTATTGTTATTATAGTTCATTTATAACACGCCAACATATTCCGTAGCGCTGTACATAAGTTAAGTTTAGACAAAGATAAATACAAATTAACACATAGCAAAGCAAGGAGGGCCCTGTCTTTGAGCTAGGAATCCAATGTCCATGGTGAATTCTCAAAGTACTTAGGATAGAAACTCGCAGACATATGTAATATACCTGTGTATCTTTTTGCTAAAATGAACTTTATATTATTAAGAAGTGCTTATAAGCTCTGTTTTTGCTGTCTAAAATCAAAAACAATAGTTCCTGTTTTAGTCTGTCCTCTGCAGCTCACAAAGACACTGACTCTGCTGTACTTGCTGTCTTGTCCCATACTAACCAATCAGTGACCATCTCTCAAAAAACATTCCATACATAGAGACGTGGTCCTTGACAGGCTAGGACACTACACTGCACATGCAGGCACCCATACAGGTACTATTTTTTTTTTAGGCAGTAAAAACCGAGCTTATAAGCACTTGTTAATAAAGTAAAGTACATAAAAGAAAATAAATACAGATATATATTATATTCTGATACTATAATATATACCTAGTAAAATCCAGAAACCTTCAGCATCCCTTTAACTATCAAACCCATAATGTCTGAGAATCACATGTGGAGGAAACTAGTCGTAATGGGCTTTGATGTTTGTAAATTTAGTATGTGTTTTGGGGTAAAGATGTCAAATCTACTTAAAAGGATAATACACTGATTTGACGGAGGGTCCTGATACTGTACTGTGTGTACAATGCAGATTAAAACACTGTTTTACAAAGATACCAAGGATAAATAACTAGGTTTAACCACAAACAATGATGTCACAAATTGGGCTATTTCCTTTCATAGTGGAGCCAGTGCCTTGTCCAGCAGAAAGTTACTAGTAGGAGAGCTTTAGCTGCACATCCTATTCCTAATTATTTGAGGCACCAAAATAAAATTACAACTTTTAAACCTTCAAATGTTTTTCTTTTTTTAAATATTATCTTTATTAATATTGTTCCATTTGATACAATACATGGTATTCAGTTCATACAGTTATGAAGGTTATTACAGACAAAAATGGACAAATCTGAAACAAATAGACTGCCTCGTAACACATATCGTTATATCAGAATAAAAGTGCTCTTAATTCATATATTATCAGTACATACAATCACAGTATATTATGATAGAGGGTATAAAGTACATAGTAGATCTGTATGTAGTGTTTTGCTTATCACTAGTAGTGGAAGCAAAGTGGGTTCTGGCAGGGCCGTGCTCATTAAATATATTTGAATGGGAATGTAAACTTTTAGAGTTCCCAGGATATCCCAGGATGTACATTTGAAAGTGTTATGGATAAATCCTCTTGTGGATAAATATAATGTGTTTATATAAAAATCGTGACTAGCGGTTAGTAAAGTTTGGATTTCATTCTGTGATGTTGCTTATATGCATTCTAAAAAAAATCAATATTCAGAATATAAAACAACAGTAAAATCCTTTTTTTTTTTTTAAACAATTTAGTTTTAATCATTATATATTTATATATATATATATATATATATATATATATATATATAGTAAATAAATAGTACATCTGTGTTCACATTTGAATGTCTAAAACAAGTTTAAACACCTGCTTCCTGCTCAGAATTCCAAGAAAAAACAGTTATTACACTGCATTCTGGGAAGCTGAGCTGGGACATGCAAATGTGCCCACAAATGCCTCGCTCTTCATTCCGTAGCCATAATCAAACATGGCTTCCTTTAGGCTTATGCATGCTGTATTACACAGCTTTAATGCAAAGCCAAGGTTGGATTAAACACAAGCTGAGTATCCTATCCATGTACAGCCGTTTCAAGCTTATTGGCTATCATCAGCATGGAGCAGGATCCCAACTTGTGTTGTGGACTTTATGAGAAGGTAGTTCACCATAACAATCATCACATATATAGTTGTGAGCAGGCAAGCCAAAGGCGCTCCTTGCCAGCAACTGCGACCCTCGCAAACTTTACTTTGCTTACAAACAACACGACACATTAACTGCGACCCTCGCAGAGTTTACTTTGCAACCCAAACAACATACGAGACACATTAACACTCATTACGACCTCGCAAAAATCGTCTGCAACTCGCGAACATGAAAAAACACAATGAATACACACAGCACATACATAAAAAGCTTACCTACAGCAAGAGGAAGCATCCAGGACCTCAACACACTAAAAAATTCTCTAAGCGAGAGAAAAAATGGGCGCTGAACAAAACGAAAACGAGGCTACAGCACTCTAAACACGCAAAACACCACAAGAAACTTGCAAAACACCACAAAACACCTACGGATATTCCGCTAAGACGCATACCACACATTACCCGCCATTTTACGCCAATGCGGAAGTACACCACTACGCTAACGGTTTGGTCTCGCGCACGCACACTGTTACACTGCACACATTCAGCACGCTTACACAGCAGCTCCACACCACTAATGCTGCAGCAACATCAAAACAGATTGCCAGCTCTTCAACACAATGCTTCAAAATAGGTAAAGTATATTACTTTATTAATCTATTATTTATTTTATTATTATACACCAAACAGCATTAGCTCACTTACAATTTCATTGCCGTAATTATTTGACGGGCAATTCGCTAGTTTATACTATGGTGGGCAAAAGAGCTATAGAAGCCCTCCACCCAAGATTTCATTAAGTGTTTGTGTGAATATAAAAGTTACAATAAAGTTGTTAACTTTAATACCTCTGTGTGAAAATAGTGGGGGCGGAGCAATAACATCATAGCGCCACATGCTTAAAAGCTCCATGGTGGTCCAGCCCCCATGCAGATGCGCTACAGGGAGGTGGAGAGACGCAGCTCTGCTTATGGGGAAAACAGACAATTTAAACAGTAAATACGTTTTTAATGGTCTATGCAAATCAAAGAGAGATATACACTTCACTTTTAAATGCATTACAGTGGTCCTTTGAGTGTATTTATATCTTCTTGGAGAGTTTAATTGGATATAGAACTTACTAAATTTGAAATGAGAGTCCTGTACTTATCCAACTACACTTTTCATTTACAATTTACCTTATGTCAGATATACAAATATTTCTTTTTTATCGTGTCTTGTTTTACTTTCATTGTATCCACGTACAAAATAAAATACAGACAAAAATCTCACCTCCAGCCATAATCTGATTACATATTTCATCTACTTATCAGTAGAATGTTTTAATTATTGTATTGCATATAGTAATTGCATATGAATGTTAAAAATGGGAAAAACTGTATTTATTTATTTATTTGCTTTTTAAAAACATTTGTCAATTATCAAGTTTTGTTACTCGAAACCCCCAGGATATTTGTGAAGGTGGTTGAAGAAATTCTGTAAACTTGACTGTTATTTACAAATGGTATAGCTTATATACTTTAGTGAATATATACTATACTATGTAAATGGTGTTGCTCAGTCGTGTCCGACTCTCCGTGACCTCATGGACAACACACAATGCTGATCCACTTGGTTTTCATGGCAGAGATACTGGAATGGGTTGCCAGTTCCCTCTCCATTGGCCCACAGCATACAGCTCCTGGTATTCCCAGGTGGTCTCCCATCTAAGTACTGACCAAGTACTGACCAATGTGACCTCTTGGTTCCCTGCTTGGATTTGAACCCAGGAGGCTGTGGTATAAGTACCTGCATCCTAACCTAATAACCTTAAAACTGGAAATGTTTTATCTCTCTCTTAAGAAAGCTCATATCTTAATCAAAGACGCATATGTATATATATAAAAAAAGTATTAAAAATGAGTTTTGGTTATTTTTATTATTAATTAATCAATTTATTATTGTCTATTTCCGCAAAAGATCTTTCTGTATATATGGGACTTCAGTAATGTTTTAATCTTGCCGTTGCCCTATTTTTAACTGTAACACCATATATTAGATGATTTTAATAGTTTGCACTGTGGGCAGGTATCTGTTTACTGACAAGACTTTTAAAAGTAGCAGAATGTATGTATTTGTTAATGTTTGAGCACATAGATAATAATTAACTACTGTAATTACTGTATATAATGCATGTTTCATGTTACTAAGCATCAGACAGTAAATCCTTAAGATTCAGACATGGGAATTGTCAAGATTTCACAGAACATATGTCTTATTCCTCCGGGCTTGTCATCTACATTATTGATTGGCTGCTGGGAATACTGTGATCTTCTGTCTGCAGGGGATCCTGGGAGTTTAGCCCTGCCATTGCTCTCACTACTGTATTATATACAGCTGGAGAACCACAAATCACAAATCTACAAGACAAACTCCCATTTCCTTCTATCAAATAAATCAGTGGTTCTCAACTCTTTTTGTTCTTGATATCAACTGGTCATCATCCATTGCTCATGGGGACCAACTGCGAGATCCAGAACATGTTTTACAGGGTGATACTTGTGATTGAATACATTTTCACCCAGCTATGCACTGATTTCAATAGAGTAGTTTAACTGCTTCCACATTTCTCTAAAGCCGACTAATGCGGATGACATGTAGGGTCATGTAGTGTTAGGGTCTACTCATTCCTGATAATGTATCAGGGACAGCCACTGGTCCTAGGATGGGATTTAGATAACCACTGATCTAAATAATCATAAACTGGTGGGTTTTAGTAGACTAGTGGCAATATATGTATTTTGTAATTATTTTTGTATAGGGCTATCAAGAGACTAGACAGGCCTCTCTAATGCACAAGACTTTCAAAAAATGTATTCACATTTCTAAATCCAGTGATTTAAAGGTCCAGTGAACTACAAACATAGTTACAATGAAAACACATGCATAAGTATATTTGATATATGTTTAAACTTTGTAATGCTAGTAGTTATAGTCTAAAGCTCTTACTTGTATAGATTTTTGTCTGTTGTGCTTTGCTGCTTAGCTTCACTCCTTTTGCATTATTAGGGACAGGTCAACTGTAGCAGACTTCTTGGTGTGTGTTTCAGTGTTTGACAGGTGGAGATCTGAGGTCACTAATTATCGCATTAAAATTAAGCAGTAAGAAGGAGGTGGCGCCAGAAGCCAGTGGGATCAGTTGCATCCCTTCACTGCTTCGTCAGATCACAGGTAAAATAGTACCTTTTGGGAACCCAAAACGCTCTAAATTGCTCTAAAAAAGCAATAATACTGAAAGAATATCTGCCTTACCACCAGATCCGGCATCAGATTCGAACCCGGACCTCTCCTCGTTAAACATTGCTGCTGCAGCCTAGCTGTGTGGCTTGGATACCCAGGTTGGGAGCTGCAACCCAGACACAGGCCAGTGACGAAGCAAGGCGAGCGGTGCTGGAGCGAGAGTCAACAGAGAAGGCTACTACTTCCAGGCAGGCCTATACCTATCCACTAGGCCACCTACCCTCACTGCTGGGCTTGAAGTTAAAGCCTTTTTTTGGGGGGGCTCTCATATTCAACATTTAGGGTGCTTATGCACAATCTACACACTAGAGGGTGTCCTTGACTGTGCACATATTAACTATAAAATCACCTACACAGTTATCTAAGCTCAAAAGTGTGTGACAGGTCATTTAAGACCACAGGTACCAAAATCTCCCTCACAATCCTCCACATTGCTTCCCAGCTCTAAAGGCCTCTGAGCATACTACGCCTCTGCTTTCCATCATCTCATATAAGCATGGCCTTCTTCCAGTAAAATACAAGGAACATAATACCTCCCACTGAACTTCTTCTCACAAGTTGACATAAATACAGGAATACCCCGCCTAACGCTGTAGATAGGTTCCAAACGCTATTAGTGTTAAGCGAGACAGTGATAAACAGGGCAGTTTAACATGGGGAAGATAGGGATAGGGAAACGATTTTGAAAAAAAGACACAACACCAACAACATTTTAAAACTTTTTTACTTGCTATGAACTGCACACAGCAGTATAAATAAAAAGCAAAATAAACAAAGGGTTTTGCACCCAATAAATTAAAGAAACCGTAACAAATTAAAGAAACAGCCTGGTTTTTTGGCCACAAATTGGTCAAGGCTCGTTTGTCGATGTTTCTTACAGCTAACCAGCAGATGATGGTAGCAAGACAACCGTGCCAACACAATGTGCCTTGCATTCCTGCTTCTAGTTGCACCAGGATCATTGGCCACCAGCTCATCCATTATGTCATTGATCTGATGCAATGCCCTGTTTAGGAGTTTCGAGGAAAGTTCTTTTGGAGGCTCAGTGTCCAAGTCGCTGGTATCCGGAGGTTGATGTGTACCCTGTTCAGCCAGTTCCTCAAGGTCCTCATTGGTGAGGCTCTCACCTGAAGCCTGGACTAAATGCTTGATGTCCTGAGCATCTGTGTCTCCCAGTCCAAACATGGTCACAAGGTCCACTATCTCCGCTATGATGGGCTCTGGCAGTAGCACATTCTCACACAGCCCTGACTAGATCTTTTTCCTCACAGCCTTGAGGCACTGCTGTGTCACCTCCTTCCAGGAAAGATCAATGTTGGAGACAGACTTCATGATGTGGTACTTCTTCCAGAAGTCCAACATTGATTACTTGACCTGGCGGTCCGTGTGTTCAATCAACTGCCAGAATGTGCAGCGGAGATAATAGGCCTTGAAGGTGGCAATCACCCCCTGGTCCATAGGCTGGATGAGCAATATTGTGTTGGACGGCAGGAACAAGATCTCCACATGAATGCAGGTGGGCAGCTCAGTCAAGTTAGTCAGGTGGCTTGGCGCATTGTCCATGATGAGCAGCGCTTTCTCCTCTAGTCCCTTGTGCCGACAATAACGCTGCATGGAAGGGCAGAAATGATCAGTGAACCACTCTCTAAAAAGATCCCTGGTGATCCATGCGTTCCTGTTTTCCTTCCAAACGACTGGCAAGCTGGACTTGCTAATGGCCCTCATTGCCCTTGGTGTCTGGGAATGGTGGACCACCAATGGCTTCATACGGAAGTCACCACTAGCGTTCTACCACTTTAAAGCCCAGTGCTCCTTTCTGCTCCCTGGAGATGAATGTGCAACTTGGTATTCGCTTCCAGAAGGGCCTAGTCTCATCCGCATTGAAGACAAGCTCCAGTGGATTGCTCCCTCTTTCCACCACGTCCTTGAAAGAGGCTGCGGATGTAGATTTTATTAGACACAATCACATTATGCAAAACAATGGAACAATGATAATACAGTATTCTGCACCATACCTTGCAAATGAATGTAGTCTCCAGGATATGGGGGTCCCTGCTGGCAATAGCTCTCTCCACCATGACTTTCTCTCTCTTACAAAAAATCAATGAATCTACCGTGCCTTGCAAAAGTATTCATCCCCTTGACTTTTTACCTATGTTGTTCCATTACAGCCTTAAGTTCAATGTTTTGTTAATATTAATTTTATTTGATGGATCAGAACACAGTAGTCTGAAGTGCAGATCTTATCCTTGTTCTTGAGGATAGTGGGGATGGTGGAGGTAGGCAAATGGTGTCACCAACATCTTCAGCGTCTAAACCTTGTCCCTTCAAGGCTGCTTCAAACAAAGACCATGAGACACCTCAAGATCTGAGACCTTCTAGACAATGGGTAGAAGTGCCTAACTACAAATGTCAAAGGAGGCTAACTGTGACATGGGATCTCACTACACACTCTCAAGCTGAGAATACCTGAGACTACTCAAAAACATTTTACTTATCTTTATTGTAGGTTAATTGTATTGATGTAAAGGTAAAAATATTTGTGAAAATGTTTTTTTTTTTTTTTTTTTTACCAGGTTGCTATTATAGATTTGCTCTAGCAAAATCCCTGATTCTAAAATTACACTATTGGAGTTTAAACGGAGCCGCTCATATACTCCCCGGTTCAAACTTGGGAAAAACTTAAACAAAATGAAAAAAGAAAAAAGAAAAAAAAAAGGAGAAACCAAAAAAAAAAAAAAGAACATGTATTACTTTGTTAGAGGGAGGTTAATCCTACCTTCACAAAAAAATTTATGCTAACATGTGTTTACAAGTATTTCTACTTAATTGTTTTGCTGGCTTACATAGTTTAGTCATAAAGGTCAAGGGCAGGTAATGGTTAACTCTTGCCTAGTAATCAGCTTACCCCCTCCCACCCCAATTTTTGGTACCTTCCTCCATTTAAGGAAAGAGTAGAGAGACATCTGAGTCACCTCATCACCCTAAGCGCTATTGTGCATATTGGTTTATTTATGAGGAACTTCCATACTAACTCAAATTTGAGTGATTGTTTCTTATTTGTATTTGTATATTTCCCTTTTTTCCCCTCTTTAAAAAAAATAGCATCTCTTTATAGACTCAATAAATGTTTGTCTCTCAGGACGTCAGAGTCCAGTGTCCGGGGACTCTTCAGGTCTCCAACCTTTTTACTTTTGCATCAGGGTCAGGTAAGCACTATTATAACCAAGTAAATACTAGATGAGGAGCAAAATAAATTGCAGAGTTATGATTCAAATATATCAAAATTGGGAGAATAAACGTGTGCAAAAGAAACATCCAAGAGAAAACTCCAAAGTAAAAATGTATTTTATTATAAATCACTAAAATAGAAAATATCCCAAACATCAAAGCTAAGAAAAAACACAAAACCAAAATAAAAATAAGAAAAATTAAAAAACACTAAAGGTGCGTCCAAACTATGTGACTTCCTATTTAGCCAAGTCCATAGCAGATATCTGTCAGGCTGAATCCTAATAGTGCAGTTGATGGCCAGATGTAATAATGGAATATCCCAAAATTCTGATAATCATAAACACTGTGGGCCTCATTCTATTATCGGCCGTAGGAGATGCGGGGCCGCAAGGACCGGCCGCAAGCTATTTGCCTATTCTATTCCCTTCCGGCCGGGGATTCCGGCAGGCTTGCGGCCGGCGCCTTGCTATCCCTTGCGGCCGCACACGCCGGAGGAAAGCCTTTGATGTTAAACGGCCGCAAGAGTTTCGGCCGTAAGAAAATCCTGTTTTTTCCGGGAACCCTCTCTGTAAGGCTAAAACCGAGCCGCAGCTTACTTGCAGCAAAAAGGTCCCGCAGGCACACAATTAAGCACATTATAAAGCCATAATAAAGCCATCCTGCACTCTGAGGAGACTATAAAGTGATTGTAGGTGTTAGCATTAATAGCACAACATTCCCCTACACTCAAATCCGTAAATAAAAGTTTTGTTTAATTTATGTCACATATCCATGTAAAAAGTCCAGAGGGCTTGGAGCACCTCAGACCCGCCCACGCTGCGGCCGGAAAATAAACAGTTAATGTAATCTCGGATTTGGGCTGATGTGCAAGCTTGAGAGGGGGATGCTATTAATCCTCATGTCCCCCATTATGATCCCTAGCATTTACAGAGCTTTACAGTGCCGTCTTGAATTTATTTTTGCATTTAAAGATTTCTGAGCTTACGGCCGATTGCAAGATATACGGCCGGCCGTAAGGGGATAGCCTTGCGGCGCTGTATAATTGAATTGCAAGATAACGGGACCCTCGCAAGGAATTGCAGCTTTGCGGCCGATTTACGGCCGATAATAGAGTGAGGCCCTGTGTGTGTAAGACTGAAATGCATTTACAGATATAGGGCATCAGATTGTAAACCCAAAACAGACATGTGAGGAATCTCTATCAGTCCAATATTTCAAGTACTGAGCACCTCTGTAGCCAACTGGTCTTTAGTTTTTTAATTGATGTAGATTATCCTGTAAACCAATCATGCTCTATACCCTGTATGCACAAGGAAGATTTAAAGAGCAAAAATCTTTAGTAATACAGTGTCTCCAACAATCCAGCAATTAGATGTAATAATATATGGCCCAGATGTCTTGACAGCGCTCTAATCATACATAACCGCGTGAGTATTAGTATTTCTATGAATACTAACACAAATGCGCCCAGTTTTTAATGATAGCTGCTACACATGGCAATAGTGCTCTCTTTGATGCCAGAAATAGTGCTATCTTTGGTGCCAGAAATTTTCATAAATTAAAGAGCAAGTACAGTAATCCAGTTATAACAGTAGTGTACAAAGTCACAGTATCTGATACTTAGCACCAAAATATAATGCTTCCTTAGATGGCAGTCTGTTCTCACACCAATATAGCCCTCCTTGACAAAGCTGGATGAATTACCTTCAATGCTGTTAAATATTACTGAGTAATATGTCAGTATTAATATAATGCCGGTGCTCGCAGCAACTGTTGCTTATAGTAACACAAAGTGCACTGACAGGCTCCACAGTCATAGGAACTCTTGTGGATGGCAAATGCATAAGCTGTAGTTAGCAAGCTTCTTGTTTTTTTTATCAATCCTTTTTATTAAAGACAAAGTTGAAACAATACAGTAAGGGGGTACAGGTCAACAAATACATAAAACAATTTGTAGTATTGTCACCCCGCCCTTATAGATGGTAGCATATCGTTGAAACTTTCTGGTGAATAATCACATAATGTTAAGCTACCCACATATAAAGACATGTAAACCAAAAAAGCTTTTCTTGTCTTATCCTTTTTTTTTTTTTTAAGTGATTTATCTTATAATTCAAAAGTTGATTTAAATAAAATAGATAAAGCAACTAAAGGAGTAAAGAAAACAGAAAAGAACATTAACTGGGAAAGGGAGTGGGGAAGGAAGAATCATCTGGCAAACTTACCTTTTAATGTGTCTTGAGCGTTGCAGACATTTGTGGCGTTCCGGGTCCTCCAGGCCTCCACACCCACCAGCGCTAGCCTAAATTACCCTTATAAGCGGTTAGCTATAGAGGAATGCTATGAGCGGACGTAAGCCATGGGGTTCAAACTTTTAGGAACAGGGGATACGTGCTTTGTAAAATGTGGGTCAATTTTTCATTAACTAATATATGGTTAATTTTGTTGTTAACCTCGTTGAAACTTAATAAGGACTTTTTCCAGCATCTTGCTATAATTAGTTTCACTGCTAAGGCAAAGTATTGCCAAAGTTTGTTTTGACATGCAGATATATGTTTTACATGCAAGCCCAAGAGGCAGACTTCCATTGTAGGTTGCAGAGGGGTGCTAATTATTTGTGAGAACAGACTGATTTCCCCCATAAGCCTTGTACTAGAGGACATGTCCACCAGATATGATGGAAACCCCCCCGCAATTGGCACCCTCTAAAGCAATTCTCACTTAAATGTGGGTATATTTTATTCATTAAAGATGGTGTATAATAAATTCTGTGTCGAAACCTCCAATAAGCTGTATGTAAAGGATCCTCTTGATTAGATCACACCTCCTTCCACGTGTTTAAATCTAGCTCTCTATCTAAGTCCCGTTCCCATTTTAACAGAAAGTTGGCTGTTTTGCGAATCATTAAGTAGAGAGTAAAAGGAGCCCAAAAATCCCATCATAGAAGATAAATTCTTACATAAGATCATTATCCAGGCATGCTTTGGCTGCCTTATGCTTCGGGTCATGATGAGGAGCCAATGTTCGAACTTCCTATAATTCCATATTTCCATATTCAATATTATCTGGTATCTGGTACTGATTTATAAGTTGTTCATGGGGAATCAGTTTGTTGTTGGAAAACCAGGCTCCTAACCTACCCAATGTGCTACTAAGCCACCACTGCTTGGAATCAGAACTTAAGTCAGCTTGGAAACCGGGGAATGACCTTAGAGATGCTAACAGGGAAAGTGGCAGAACCAAATGTTTTATAGTTTTGACCCAGGGCAAAGTAGACAGGGTAGATTTTAGGGTCAGAGTGGCGTTGTTTGATACAAGGAGAGTAAGGATCCCATATCAGAGTAGTTTTGTGTCAATACATTATTTCCCTCTCTATCCAAGGAGGTCTATCCCGCCAGATAAACTTAAAAATGTTGTTCTGCAGTTTGTCTAGTTCTTTCATGTCCAAAAGGAAGGGCTCTAAATAGGTACAATATTTTTGGTAAAATATTCATTTTTACCGTGGTTATGTGCCCAGTCCAGGAAATATGAAAATATTTTTAAGTGGAGGGGGGGAATTAGCTTGATAAAGCCCTGTTAGCCCCCCCACCCCCCGCCGTGATTTTAACTCCTAAATATTTGATACCTTGTTGCAGCCAAATACATTTTTAAGTATTTTGAGGTCTTCTAATTCTACTTGTTGTATACTAACTCAAAGTGCTTCTGTCTTTTTCAAATTAATTTGTGGGCCCGACAGGAGCCCAAAATCAGTTATAGAAGACATTAAAGCAGGTAAAGAGGTTATGGGATCAGTTAATGTACAGAGAAGGTCATCTGCAAATAGTGAGCTTTTTAGATGATGCAGACCCACCTTGAGAACTGAAATTCTAGTATTGCATCTAATAGTTTGAGCTAAGGATTCAATGGCCAACGCAAACAGCAGAGGTGATAAGGGGCATCCCTGTCGGGTTCCTCGTTGGATATTAATTTTGACATTGTGTGTCCCAGGTAGTTTAAGGTTGGTGTGCTGAAGATGATAGTAAGATCTAATTAAATTAATAAACCATCCCCCAAACTTATCCAGAGTTGCATAAAGATAAGGCCACTCGAGAGTGTTGAAAGCCTTCTTCTGGTCTTTGTGTATGAGATCCGGCAAAAAAAAACAGAGATTCTGTCCACCATGATCTTGGCCAATAATTTGATATCTCCATTCATAAGGGATATCGTGCGATAATTTATGGCCTCCAGGGTGTCTCTCCCTTCTTTAGGAAAGACCACTAAATATGCCTTATTAAATTCTGGGGGCATTTTATCTCCATTTAAAATGTAATTGAAAAGGTTACATAAGTGAGGCGCTAGAAGGTCAGCAAAAGACGTATAATAGGACTTTGTGAAACCATCCGGACCTGAGGTCTTACCAGACTTTAGGCTCTTAATCGGTTTATGAATCTCCTCAATTGTCACATTTGAACTTAACGTTGTCATACTTTGGTCTGTAGCTTTAGGGAGATCGCAAGCATCCAAGAAGGACTGAATAAGCCCTGTACTAGGATGAGTTTTGGCTGAATATATTGTCTGGTAAAAGTCTACAAAGATACGTTTGATCTCACTCTGGCTCATTGTAACCACTCCCTTTTTTGTCTTTATTCTTAAAATTCTAGACTGAGAAATTCTAGAATTAAGCCTCTTAGCCGGAAAGGAATAAAACAGGTGATTTGTGCATTTAAGGGCTTTTTCACTTTTGTTAGATAAAATGTTGTCTAATCCAATTCTACATTTGTCAATCAATTGGCGCATGAGGGGGTAGGGTTAAGCTGATTCTAGCATTCTAGTCCCTGCAGTCTGATCGTGAGTTCAGTTTCTTTCAGTTTACATTAGCTTTTATAAGCTGCAGACAGTTTTATACATATTCTCCTGATGAAGGCTTTGTGGGCCGCCCATATCCAGCCAATTCCCGGTACTGTAGAGTTATTGGTCTCGAAATATAAGTGCAAGTCTGCCTTTATTTGTTCTAAAAGTGTTGGGTTAGTTAGTAGTAGGTCATTTAGTCTCCATGCATATGGGCTTTTCGCACTTAAACCTAAATCTAAGTCTAGTCCGACAGTTGCATGGTCAGGCCATGGGCAGGCGTGAATTGTGGCCCTTTTAGATTTGTCAAAAAGAGGGCAGAGCTTATCAGTATAGAGTCAATACGTGAGTAGGACCCATGAGTGTGCGAATAGTAGGTACACTCTTTCCTGCTTGGATGGTGTCCTCTTCATGCATCAATCAAGCCGAGATTATCCAACGCCTTCCTAATTTGTCTCAATTTGTTTGAGAAACGGTCAGTGGTTTGGGCACTAGAGCAATCTAGTCATGAGTCAAAAGTTAGATTAAAATTGTAATAGAGGGGGGCGTGGCTAACCAGGGGCTGAGAAAGACGTGCTTGCCTAGAGCTCCCAGGAGAGAAGCTAATATAGGCCTCCTAAGCAATAAAAACAGGGGGTAATACCCTATAAAGCACATAACATTAATAAGGAGACTCTCCTGAAACAATTGACATCACTCATGAATGGCTGGGAATTCTTTTTAATCCTGCACGAGGTTAGGACCAAGTTATAGTAAAACCCTGGACGGGACCAGGAGCAGCCTGATCAGATCAGAGCCCCCTCCACAGACCAACGGAGGTAGAGGCACGGAGCTTCTGAACAGGACAGAGGAGAGTATAGCAGCGGGAGCAAGTGAGTCATCACCCAGGTGAGGAGCACTGAGACAGTGCAGCTACATACAAGGCAGCCATCATGGGGTAAGGACTCCCGCTAGAGGCCTCAATCCCTGGACTGGACAAGCAGAGCTTCCCAAAGATCGGAGGTCGATCGGAGGTGGTGGGTAAGCCAATCTAAACCAGGCGGGACCTCCCCTCACCTCCAGGCTACCATTAAGGACTGTATGCAGCACCAGCCCTGAGACCCTAGCTCTAGCACAAAAGACTGGCAATTATTTTAATTATAGCAGTGACCAGCGCATGCATTGCACACTGCGGGAGACATATAACAATCTTAGGGGTTTATTTATAGTCGGTTTCACCTTTGCAACAGGATCAGGAAGCCATTTTGTTTTGGCGGGAAAGGCTATCACAAACACGCAGCCATCCTTAAACCTCTTATGCTTAGCAGATACTGCAGGCACAACAATCAGAGAATCAACCCCAAGATAGAATCAATATCAATATAAGCTTACTGGACCAAGACAACCTTAGTCCCCAACGCTCTTAATACCCTTCTAAGTATTATATGGTAGATAACAGAGTCCATCACCCCTGGAATTTGAAAAGGAAGCACTCCCAATACTTATTATAGTTCAGCCATTTTATTCTCCATGACGCTAATTCTATTATTAAAGAAGAGATAGTTTTAGAGAAACAAAGCTTATATTGGAAGGTTTTTCCTGTCAATACAGATACTGGTCTCAAAATGCCACCCAGTGGCCATCTGAGGTATTTGACAGTCTCAACCTAAAAATCAACCACAGTGGAGGTGTATACTCTAGCATTGTGCCAAAAGCATCATAAGACATTAGATGTAAACCCACACGTTAACTTTCACTAATCAGCAAATCTCAGGTGGCTGGCGGACATAAGATTGGAACACAGAGGCTCTTGGCTTGCCCGTCATAGACTGAAACCTCACTTGGACATAGCAAAAATCTATTTGCTGGACTTTTATATAGTGTCAACCATAATGCAGGTATATAAGCTCGCGGGCTACCCTTGCAGGTCAGATGTTGGAAGTCATAACCCAGATATGCCAGTCTACCCTGCAAATGAGGTTTACTAATCTGTAATCCCCACATGGGCCACTGGGACCGACCGATTAACCCTCTGATGCTGTGAATTGATGGGCTTGAGCTGGAGCCCCCCCCCCCCCCCCACCTTTGGAAACGCTACTTGATATTATTGAAATATTTTTGAGAAATTCAAATCTCTAGTTCATATTTCTAAAATTGCTGTTTTGATTTTCTGATCTGGACTTCAAAATTGGTAAATCAAAATGGAATCTACCCTCAAGGAGTATTCAGGAACATTTTAAGGCCCAACAACAAACCCAAGCCTCCCCGCATACTTCCATAATGGGTTCATCAGAAGGCTCAGATATAGAAGAGGATGCTTCCCATACAGCCTACAACATTGTTGGACATTTCTTTATCAGATTTTAAGAACCTACTTAGATCTCATTTTGACAAGGTTGTTAAAGAAATCAGGCAGGATTTACAAGATCTTGGGCACCGCACCCATTTACTGGAAACAGTAACCAATCAGATTGTGGATACCCAGCAGAAGGACCGTTTGGATATAACCCTGAACTGTGCCCATATTACTGAATTAGAAAATAAATTTGAAGACCTGGAAAACAGGTCCAGACGCAATAATGTAAGATTCAGAAGGATACAAAAATCAATGGGAGATATGAAAATATACTTGAATGCGATTATTCACAATATGTTACCAAACCACCCTCAAGACTCCTGGGAGATTGAAAGGGCACATAGGGCCCTGGGGGGTCCAAATTCATCTAAGCAGCCAAAAGATGTCATAGCTCGATTTCTCCGTCAGGGCACAAGAGACTTGATTCTTGCAACATCTCGAAAGGCACAGTCCATTGCCGGCCCTGATGGCGCCCAGATACAGATCTTTGCTGACCTGGCTCCCTCCACTCTTCTAAAACGAAAGCAATTAAAACCGGCCTTGTTAATCTTGATTAAAAATGGTATTAGGTACAGGTGGGGGTTCCCATTCAGCCTATCATTCCAAGTAGGGGCGACTAATCATATCGTTCACACCGTAGACGAGTGCAATGCAGTTCTTTCAGATCTAAATCTCTTACCCAGAGAGGACACTCTTGAAATTCCTCAAAGAATAAGTGTGCGGTTATGTTTTTTCTTTTTTTTTTTTTTGTTCCAGATACCAGGCTACATGAGAAAATTCCTCCGCTTCTTCAGGGCCAACTCCACTGGCCGTCAGATCTCAAGTACATGGGGCGGTATGGGGCAACAGAGATATTAACTGTGATTGGAAAAGCATCTTCATATCTATGGAGGTACCATGACAGACACCTCTTTTGTCTTTGTTTCATATAATGTCCAGGGTTTTAACTCACAGTTTAAGAGGCGCAAGGCCTTTTTGTCCTATAACCCCCTACATCCAGATGTGATTTTCCTACCAGAAACACATTTCACGCATGATAGACTTCTCAAATTTTTACATAATGCATACCCGTTTTTTGTCGCTACCACCCAACCTACTAAAAAAGCGGGAGTAGCTATTTTGCTACATAAACATTTTCCATGTATCATTGAGCATAGGAAAATAGACTCAGGGGGTAATTTTGTGGTGTTGACAGGTACACTGATGGGTACAAAACTATCTCTGGTATCATTTTACTTGCAGACTATTGCACCACATAAATCATTTATAAATCTTCTCAAATACCTAAAGTCAGTGGATCTAGGGAGGATTGTGCTGGGGGAGATCTTAATCTGGTTTTAGATCCTAATCTAGCTAGATAAGGCCAGAATGGATGTGGCAAATACTCAAACAAATTGAAGCGGATTAACTCATTACTTAATGATCTGCACCTTTTAGATGCATGGAGATTGCTGCATCAGGGTGAGAGGGGGTACACCTTTTATTCATCAGTACATGGCACGTATTCCCGAATAGACACCATTTTGATAGACTCATCATTCTCAGATAATATAGATAAGGTAGATATCCATCCCTGCCCGTGGTCTGACCATTTCCAGGTTAGCGTATACGTAGATATGGGCCAGAAAAGCAGACCTCCCTATAGCTGGAGAATTAATTAATTTTTTTTGTCAAACCCAATTGTGGGAAGACAAATAGCTGATGATCTTGAGCTATTTTTCTCGACCAATATCACCTCGGAGTCAGACATGGGATGGACCTGGGTGGCTCATAAGGCCTTTATAAGGGGCTCTCTTATAAAAATTTGAAGTGGACTCAAAAGACAGTCCAAATTGAGGGAGGAGTCCCTGAGAAAAGACTTGGGAGATCTAGAAAGATTGAATCAACAAAATATTTCCACGCATCTACGTAAAAAATAGATAAAATTAGACTGGAGCTGGATTTATTATTATCTAACCACACTGAAAAAGCGATTAGATGGACAAATCACAGGTTCCATGCCAAGGCTAATAAGCCGGATAGCTTACTAGCCAAAAAACCTTGAAGCAAGATTTCTCAGTCAAATTTTTTTAGAATTAGAATCTCTGCTGGTGATGTCACGGCCAGTCCTAATCTTATACAGAAAACCTTCCTGGAATTTTTTCCAGAAGATATATTCCTCCTGTCCACACCAGTATCAGCAGGAGCAACATAAACTTGCCTTCCTAAATTCCTGTGATTTGCCCACTCTGTCTCTGGAGGAAGGGGAGCTCCTTAACTCGAGGGTTAGGGAATCAGAGGTTAGAAAGACTATTATTGACCTGAAAGGTGGAAAGGCCCCGGGCCCGGATGGATTCACCAACTTATATTATAAGAAATATATTGACACTCTGGTCCACCATTAAACAAATCTTTTTAATCAAATTCTAGAAGGCCATCAAATGCCCCAGGAATTAAACCAGGCGGATATGATATTTTTCCCCAAGGAAGGTCGGGACCCCATAGAAGTTAAAAATTATGGCCCAATATAGCTCCTAAATGGAGATATCAACATTTTAGCAAAACTGATGGCCAATAGAATCTCCCAATTTCTTCCCCGACTCATTCATAAAGACCAAGTGGGCTTGGTTCTTTACAGACAAACAGGGGATAACATTAGGCGCACTTTAAATTTGGTGTCATGGGAGTCCCAAATCCGCACCCCAACATGTTTATTGGCCCTAGATATAGAAAAAGCTTTTGACACCTTAGAATGGCCTTATCTCAGAGCAGTGTTATTCAAATTTGGCTTTGGGGGGGAATTTATGGACCTGATTGAGACCTACTATAGATCTCCCAAAGCAAGGTTGAAATTACGAGACGAATCCACGGCGCAAATTGAGGTACAAAGGGGCTCCAGACAGGGATGCCCCCACTCACCCTTGCTCTTCGCCTTAGCAATAGAGCCGCTAGCGCAGACTATAGATACGATCAAATCCAGATATTCAGGGGATCCAGATTCCTGGCCTAAATCACATATTAAGTATTTAAGGGTGTCCATCACCAGTAAATTAGCAGATTTATATAAAACTAATTATTTATCCTTGTACAAGGAGTTGATGTTGGATTTACAGAGATGGTCGAAAGGTAGAATTTCATGGTTAGGCAGGATAAATGCAGTTAAAATGAATATTCTTTCACACGCTTCCAATCCCAATTGTTTATAGGGATCTCGAGAGGTTTCAAAATCAAATCTTCTAATTCATATGGAACTACAAATCCTCGAGGATTTCCAAATCTACCATGTACAAAAATAAAACCAAAGGGGGGCTTTCATGTCCCAACTTTAAATTGTATTATAAAGCGGCACAGCTCTCATTTATGCCCCTAGCACACTCCTCTCAACACCACCCTCTGTGGGTTTTTATAGAAAACTTGCAAATGCTCCCATACTCATGGGACACCATTATATGGCTTCCCAGGCCAAGTAATAACCTGGGGAAAATAAAGAACCCAATGATCAAGCACTCATTGGTGATATGGGCATGGGCGACCCGCAATTATCATTTGGCCCCAAATTTAGCTAGCATATCCCCTATTATACCTAACCCACTTCTAACTATTCAGATAACCGCAACATCTAAACATTGGTGGAACTCCAGGAGGTTATTGACTTTTGGGGTCTGGTACCAAGAGGGTGCAGTGGTTACCTTTGAATATATGAGAGACAAATTTAACTTACCCTTAATAGAGCACTACACCTACTGCAGATTAAGACATTTTGTATGTTCCACTATAAATTATTTAGGAACCCCAGAAACCAATTGGCTAGCTAGAATTTGTAGGGATCTTCCACTGTCGAGTTATATTATAAGCTTATTATATGATACATTTAATGAGACTCCACGGTCACAAAAAACTAAATATATGCAACTATGGGAAGAGAATCTGGGATACACTCTAGACCAAACAATTTGGGAACAGTACTGGCGCAGTCTTACCAGAGGATCATTTAACTATAGCGTGTTGGAGACATCGCTAAAGGTCCTACATAGAATTTATCACACACCAATTAAACTCTTTAAGTGGGGTTTGACCCAAGATGCTAAGTGCTTCAGAGACTGTAGAGATTCAGGTATATTTTTACATATATGGTGGGTGTGTCCTGAGGTGAGGGGACTTTGGTCAGAAGTATTTGAGCTGGCTTCGAAAATCTTTAAAATCAAAATGCACAAGTCCATTGAGGTCTGCCTCCTAGGCCTTTTCCAGCTCGCTTCTAACATCTCATCAGAATCGGCTACTGCAGTTTCTGATGCTGGCCACAAAAAGCCACATTGCTTGGCAGTGGAAGTCCTCAAACTTGAGCCTGCAGGCAGTTAAGAATAAGTTACATTTTATTTTGATTAATGAGCGAATAACCCATCTCCTGGAGGACTCAGTTCTTAAGTTTATGGATATTTGGGCTCCATGGTTAATGGAACCCGATAGTATTTCACTGAAGTCAGTACAAGCTGTTAAGTAATGGGTGAGATTTGTGGGAGTGAGTGGCCCTGGAGGAGGCGGACGGAGGTAAGAAATACTTTACATAATTTTTTCAACTTGGTTATTCTGTGAAAGAACTGTTCTATGATTCCCCCCCTCCCTCCTTTTTTTTCCTTTCCCCAGTTGGGAATTGGACTGTATTAATGTTATAAGTTTTAGAAACTACAATATGTTAAATAAAATAAAAAAATATAATATAATATAATATAGGCTTTGGCAAATGGCTCTCCGGGGAGGGTACTATGAAATTAATAATCTAACAATTTGATACTCCAAGAATATGAGCCCGGTTCGAAGATACAGGGTACAAGATGAAGTTGTATATGTGAAAGATGTATCTACCGGATATGAATGCTTACTCTTTGTATTGTGATTTACCATTGCCTAATAAAAAGGAAAATCCAATCGTCCTTAAATCTCTTTTTAGGAGGGGTTACTAGAAATCCCCAGGGGGGGGGGGGGAGTATAGAACATATAAGGGTAAACATCCATGAGCTTAGTAAAAATAAACATTATTTTCCTTTTCTTTTTTTTTTAAATATCATAAACATCATAAATGGTAACAACATTTTAGTACTCAACTGCCAGTCTTACTATCATGACAATTAGAAAATAAAAGTTCTGAAAGTTCCTGTCTTGGATCCGGTAATCACAGATTGCATCTAGGTGATGGTGCAATTTCAGACAGGTAATTTCCAGTTGCCATACGAGTTCAAGCCAAAGTTTACTCATACAGGTTCTTGTTGAGTTTGAGTCTCTGAGGTCTGTAGAAGCGAGGGTTTCAGCTTTGATGATGGGGGATGGGCACCTGTGATGATGGAAGACATTTTCCAACTAGCACTATAGAAAACTTCTACCCATTGTTTGGACGGGTTGGGTAAGTCTTTTCATTCCTTATTCCGTTCCTCTTCTTCATCATGAATTTAAATTGAGTAGTTTGAGGGTGGATCAGCAGTCTTCCAGTGAGTGGGCTGAGTATGATTTGTCTCTATGTTGGAATATGATGGCAAACGGAAAGCCCCACCGGTACGGTATCTTGTGCTTAATCAAGACCCCCAGGGCAGATTTCATCACCCTACGTCTGGCAAGGCTGATAGGGGAGAGATCCGCAAAGATAAAGAGTGTTAAATCGTAAGGGCCTTTGATTTCTTGTGACTTCCTGGCGACCACCAATACTAAGTCCCTGGCTTGTTGTCTGAGGAACCTTATAATAATGTCCTTGGGGATCTGAGGGTTCCTTTTGGCACCCAATGCCCTATGAGCCCTCTCAATTCCAGCAGTAACCTGGGTGCGTCGGATAGTATCTTATCTAGCATCTCTTTCAGGTCTCTCTGTATCCCCCTTATCCTCAGATTATGCCTCCGTGACCTGTTTTCCAGATCTTCTAATTTTTTTCAAGAGTCATGATTCGGGAGGAGTTTAGACTAACCTCCATCCTGTCCTGCCCTTAGGCCTCCACAATCTGATCCACTGTTTCCTCTAGCAATTGGGTTCTGTGTCCCAACTCAGTGATATCCTTCTCGATGGCTTCCACAGTCTTCGCCATATAAGACTGGAACATTCCTTCAAGGTGTGCCATAGAACTCTTAGACAGGTTCATGTCAGGATGCGGTGAGGCAGGGCTTCCCTCATCTGCTGACTCATCTGAGGGATCCGAGCCAACTTCTTGAGTGGCCCCTGGAGGCTTACAGTAATTTGTAATCTTTTTAGTTGGTGTTTTTTTTGTGTTTCCCCATTCTAGACTGCTGTTATAGAGGTGTGGTAGAAATGCGGAGTTGAGACTGCAGATTTGGAGGGTTTTATGATGAGGCCAACCCTTCTTTGTGGTCAGTAAGTAGACTTAGTCTTTGTTGTTAACTTTGTTTGTAATGTTGTTGCTTTAATGATCCATGTGGAATGTTGTCCCCTTACAGCCCTCCCTAGGCCATATCAAGCGTGTTGGAGGATACCGCCATCAGGTCAGTCATGTTTCTGGAAAGTGTAGCTGGTTTTACTTATGAGTCTGTGAAGTCAAAGACAGAATTCAAGCTAGCCTTTAGTGCTTTTATAGGCTACATTTGTTTGCAAATCCATAAGATGGGAGTGTAGTCCAGCCTTGTTCTTGAAAGCTTGATTTCACCAATTTTAAACTTATCCACAAGGTAGCAGCGTAGTATCGCCTTGATTTTGAAAGCTTGATTTCACAGATGTAAAACTTGTCCACAAGGTGGCAACGTAGTATAGCCCTGTTCTTTTGAAAACTTGATTCCACAAATGTTATGCTTATCCACAAGGTTGCTGCGTAGTATAGCCTTGCTTTTTGTCATATGATCTAGGGCCAGGACATAAGAATACAGAACCAGGCTTTGAGTCACACGCTTAGTAGCTCCAATAAGCAATTATGATTAAATGTCACTAAGTTGTAAATATTTAAGTGGATTTGCAAACTGCGGTGTATAGCAAGGGCTCTGCTTTAATAATACTTTTATTGTAAGGTCTTACTAAGACAGGAGCCAGCCGGGAGTGCCTAATATTGGTGTTTGGAAGTGCTTCACAGACACTGATTGGTATATTCAAGTTATGCATTATTGGAGCAAAGGGTGTAGATATTGCTTCCAAAGGAGACAAAATTAAAAAAGACTTGCAGGCTTAGTATGTGTAAGGGCTATATGTGTTAACAGTGTTTTTCTCTTGACAACAAGGCGTCTGGGAGTGGTTTCCAACCCCTCCCCCTGAGAAGGAAGCCAAACACAGCAAGAGGCATCTTATAGAGGTAAAGTAAATAAACAACCTCAGCCAACGCCCTGGGTCTAGTTGGTGGGGACTTAAGCAGATTGGCATTGAATAAAACCTTCATGGTATATCCCTAGTTAGTGAGTGGATTATACAGGGGTCTCGTGCAGTGTTTATAGACTGTCCAATAAAGTCTCCTTAGGAGCTCTCTCATCGATGTCCTTAAATTAATAGCCTCCAGCTCTCTTCTGACTCTGTGCCCGGCATAAATTATATAAACCGCTTACTTTCAGCTGTAGCGCTACGGCATCTGGGAGTCAGTCCTTGTGGCGTAGGCCTTGGTCTTGGCAGGCCCATCCGTTTTGTCTGCGTCTTCTGGTGAAGGCCTGGCAGTTGAGCAGCGGATCCGGCCGTCCTCCTCACTCCGCCTGTGCCTCCTGTATCTGCAGTATCTACAGGGTCCCAGGCACTGCTTCTGTTCCTCCAGCAGCTGGCTCAGCGGGCCTGTGGCCCCTCACGCCACCACCTCTCGAGCCTTGGGCGCCCTCTCACGTTGCCACGCTGGTTCCAGGCCTCCGGGAGTGGGTGTCCCAGCCAGATGATCAGCTAGTCTGGTGGAGATTAGAGCTATGCTGTGCTGTCCGACCAAGGGAAGGTCATATGGGAAGAGTGCCTTTCCAGGCCTAAACAGGGCTCCAATCCGCCCGTTTTTCTGGTGAGATGTCCAGGAGGTTACATCTGCTAACTCTAGGCTGCTGCTGAGGGATAATTATGCATAAATCTGGCCTAAATCAGCCAGTTAGATGGAGTTTAAGGTGTTATTTTTGCCAAATTTTGGTTCTAGGGCCAGGAGCTCTCTCAGTGTGCGTCTGCTCTCCTCCACAGCAAGCCACGTCCCCCGTTAGCAAGCTTTTAATGTGTCCACCTTGATTACTGATCAACTCTGTACACATTTAATGATAATATGGTGGCCAGCCTGTCTGCTGCTGCAGCCCACACTAAATAATCACATATGCCACAGAGAATAAAATGCACATATAGGCCTATAGCCAGAACAATGTTCTCATTAGAAAAGTAATTCCTAAGTGTCTTGTTTAGTATATAGGCACTTAATATAGGCTGTAAAGGCCACTGGCCTTCTTTACCTTCCTTTCAATGGCGCTCCCGTGCTATACACAAACTTCAATCTGACAATATTGCCAGTTCCAAAAGAAAAGGGAGAAAATCAAACCTCACAGTCCCAGCGTGAAGCCTGCTTCCAATGCAGCATAACGGGCATCCAAAAGCCTGCAAAGTCTGCTCCAATCCTCCAGCACGCTGTCCACGCTGGCATAGTGATAAATTCAGAACAGGAAGAATGGCAAAGTGAGGACTGGACCGCACCACTAGATGGATCCCTACGTTTCCCCATGCTCGGATTCATCAGGGGAATTCAGATGTTGTAGCTAAGCAGCTATTTAAACAGACATCTAGCATGACGTCATTGGCCTATTGTGGAATTAACCCAATCTCAATACTGGTAACTCTGTATAATTCCTTACTAAAAAGGCTTAAAAGTCAAAATAAACTGTTGTAATGGCACTTACAGTAAACCTGAAATAGGCTATATGCAGTATAATAAAATGTGACAGATTAATCAAATTCCAATCTTTTCACAAATATCAGAACCCCAGCCATAATTAACTGTGAATATTTTATTTTATACAGCACTCACACAGGCTTTATGAAAATCATAATCATAAGTATTAATATTATGGGGTACAGTATAAAAGACTCTCTAGATAACTATAGACCACTGAAAAGATGGAACATGGGAAACCTATAGGTGAGGAGAACAGAAAAAAAAATAAAGATGCAAATAAAAATGAAAATAGAAAGACCCTGATTACTATCCTGAAAACATCACAGAACTTGCTCTAAATTATATAATTTATAGGTGCCTGCTACTTCTGGGCTTCTGGACATTTTCACAAAAAGTCAGGACCCAGGCTCCCATCTTGGAGACTGTTTTCCAGACTAGCAGGCACATTGCCCTTGGGGGAACACACCCTTTAATGGTGGATAACTCCAGAAGTTATTTCTCAGCTCTACATGACAGCCTGAGCAATGAGACAGAGAAAACATATTAACGAGCAGGAGGTCTCCTGATCTTTGACCATCCTGGAGACAGATAGTAGGTGCGTAAAGAACATTTAATACACTTAGTAAAACAGTTGTACCCCCTCCTAGACCCACAGGGATGTTGGTATTCTGAACTGGCTAGTTCATAAAGAACATTTTGCCAGTGTCATGTAGTTGTGTTTTTTAACCCACACTACAACCCACAACAGCTAAATAGTGTAAGGGTCCAAGAAGGGGTGCAGTGATTCCAGAACCCAAAAAGGACAGGTGCTTGAAGGCTATTGAGAGGCTCTTAAACTATTGTACATAGAGACTTTTGGCAAAACAAGACTTGCAAACTCAAAGATCAGTCACTATGTTATATTCCAATGTGGACATATTATTACTGCAGCTGTCATAACACAAACACCTTTTGGGAAAACCCCTAAAGTGAATATTTTTTATTTCTTGTTTGCTTCTGGGGGAACTGGCAGAGATCTGCAGAGACAGGGGTGGCACGCCCAGAGTGATATAAATAGAAAATTAACCATAATAACCTTGCAACTGTAGTTTCATGAAACCTGCATAAGGGGCGCCATCCTGTAGACAAATTCAAAATCTGCAAACTCAGACTTTTAACAAGGAAGAGGTGCTATATCGCCATCTTGTGGACATACACAACAATTGCAGCCTGAAAAGAAATAGCAAAGGCAAGCTCAAAACCTTTCTGGGATTTATTTATACAGAGCTTTTACCTGCATAGCAGGGTGCCTTATCATGTCTCAAACAGTTAAAACAAACATACTTTTTACAAAAAGGCAGATATTGTCTGATTGAAAGCAGAAGCTGATCAACATCGCCTGCTTTATTTTTTGATGCTAGAAGATAAGATTATGCCCACTATGTAAGGGCACCCCATACCCCAGTTATGGTGGCACAATCAAGAGCAAAGAGACTTACCTGAAGAATACAGCTAAATCTCATGTTTAAAGCCCATAAAAAAGGAATGGCTGGGATCTCAACAAAAAGGGCTGCTAAATCTATACAGGACGTTTGCACAACAAAAACAGGCGCCCAGTCTTCCCGACAACCTTCTTTGACACCTGAACGTTTATCAACATCTACTATGGAGGTTACAGCACGCAGCACAAGGCGGATATGCAAGATCTAAAAGATCTGACTTCTTCCTTTAGAACCGAAATTACAGGGGAAATCAAGAAAGTGGCCGCAGAACTCACTGGAGAAATAAAAGCTGTTGATTCCAAGGTGACTAAGCTGGAGGCAAAATATGATAACCTATTGGAGGCGCATACCCAACTGGAGGCAGAGGTGTCGACTTTGAGAGATGAACAAAGCCAAGTGCAATATGCACAAGAGCATCTGGAAAATCGATCCTGCCGTCAAAATGTCAATATTCAAAATTTACCAGAAACAGTTACATATCTCCCAAACTATATGCTGGATCTCTGTAAAATTTTACTACCGAACCTGGAAGAAGATGCTTTTAGATTCAATCGCATTCATAGAGGGCTGACGGGTCAGCCTGCCTCTGGAGAAAGACCTAGGGATGTGATTGCAAAATTCCATTACTACGCGACCAAGGATCTTTTTATGAAAGCTGCAAGACCCGGCATTCCAGAGATTACAGGTGGTCAGCCTATTATGATCTTTCCCCGACCACCCTGTATAAAAGGAGACTATTCAAACCTCTCTTTGAGATCATCTTAGCCCAGGGATGGAGATATACTTGAGGCTTTCCCTTCAAGCTGAACATTTTGAGAGACGGGAGAAAATACAACGTTTTTTATGTGGATGAGAGCATGGCGTTGCTTTCGTCCTGGAACATCCTGATACAAGAACGGTTGGGAACTGCCCAACATCCTGATACGAGACCTTATCGACGCTTCAGACCGCAAAAGAGATCCTAAGTCTGTAACAACTTTTTAGACTTCTGAGTGTGGAGAATTCGAGAGAAGACACTTTCAAATGTAGATATTGCTTTAGGATACTGCTGTACGTTAGAGAAGGGACTCTGTAACCCTACATGTAAAACACATAGTTTTCAGTTTAAGTTTAGCTATATGGTAGCAATGTTTTAGTTTTTTGTGCCAAATTCAGTACTAGCTTAGGATCCGTTAGGGAATTTTAGTTTAAGTTTAGATATGTGGTTGCAATATTTTAGTAATTTTTTTCCCATATGCCGAATATGGGCTTGACTCAGGGTCTGCTATGGAATTTTCCCACTTCTTAGATCTCAACTGCACTGATATATTCACTTAAATATTAATGGGTTTTCCAAGTTGTGCCCCATAGGGGTTACATTTTGTATATTTTTATATTCTTCTTTTTGTTTTTTTTGTTGTTTTGTTTTTTGGCGAAAAGATACCTGGCTCCTCACCGTAGGTTTTAGGAGGACATCTATTTGCTCTCCTCAACTCAGTTTAAATTGTGTATTACTTTGTGTATTTCTATTATACTCAAACGAAAAAAAAAAAAAAATATATATCTTCGTAAGGGGCGCCCTCCTTCGTGGGCGCTAAACCTGGCCCTGCTTAGTGATGTAGTTACAAAAGACAAAATACATAGCACTATGGTAGAATACTTTGATTTTATAGTGGAGGTGAAGTGGATAACTCTGGCAGATGGGCTACACATAAAGCAGTGTTAAGGGGCAAATGCATTCAAATTGGCTCCCTCTCTACTGTAGAAAAATAGAACTGGCCCAAATCAACACATTAAACAGTAAAATCTCGGCCCTTCAATCTGTTCCTCCCTCTAGGAGACCACCTGGGACCCAAGCGGAAATTAAGAAAACTTAAGCAGCAGTTGCAGGTGATTCTTCGTAGGAAGGTTGTAACTGTATTGCAAAGAACGCAATCTCAGTATTTCCCGTTCTCGAATAAGCCAGACAAAATGATAGCCAGAAAGCTCAACCAGCAAAGGGCAGACTCTTTCATCGCCAAACTAAAGGTGGAGAATGATAAGACCATCTATAAGCCGAATGACCTCACAGAGGCATTTGAAAAATGTTATGCTGATTTGTATTCAGCGCCTGCTAGCTCGGGCACGTTTCATCATAGGTCCCAAAGCCATAATTTTCTGTCTTCCATTAAGCTTCTGAAACTTGATAGTGGCCAATCAGCTTTGCTAGATAATCAAATTTCTTTAACTGAAATTAAGAGAGCTATAAAAGAGTCTAAGTCACATAAAGCCGCTGGCCCGGATGGGTTCACAAATTTTTATTACAAGCAATTTAGAGATACGTCAGCGTCCCATCTTCAATTACTTTTTAACGATTTCTTGTCTGGGGAGCCAGTGAGACCAGAATTCCTGGAAGCCAAGGTAAAAGCAATACCCAAGGAGGGTAAGGACACATCTCAATGTAAGAGCTATAAGCCTATTTCTCTGATTAATTGTGACGTCAAACTTTATTCTAAAATCTTAGCGAATAGTCTCTCTCAGGCTACTTAATACACCCAGACCAGGTAGCGTTTATTCAGGGTTGTGAAGCACCAGATAACCCCACACATATTCTAAATTTGCTTGATGTAGCATCGGTCCAAAACATACCTTTGATGCTTCTCTGCCTTAACGCAGAAAAGGCCTTTGATAGGAATGATTGGGCGTATATGGCCAAGACTTTACACAAGTTTGGTGAGTGATAAGCTAGTGAAGGGTATCTTAGCACTGTATTTGGCCCCGACAGCATACGTTGCCTATCAGGGGTTTAAATCTCGATCCTTTAAAATCACAAGAGGAACGCAACAAGGCTGCCCCCTGTCCCCTCTTATTTTCTCATTGTGCACTGAGCACCTAGCTGCTGCTATCAGGGACAACCCGCATGTAAAGGGAGTTAGAGTGAGGGAGTCAGAACATAAACTGAGCCTTTTCGCGGATTACGTCATGCTAACTATCATCGAGCCTTTGACCAGTCTCCCTAACCTATTTTATGCTCTTGGACTTTTTGGAAGCATTTCTGGCTTTAAAATTAATACAAGTTAGAGTGAAGCATTAAATGTTTATTTGCTGAAGCATTTGGAATCCGAAATATCAGGAAACTTCTCCTTTAAATGGGTCCAACACCACCTTAAATATCTAGGTGTTTTTACCCCTAGACAATCTGGCCTAACATACGCAGCAAATTTCCCTGTGGTAAAAAAAAACTAAACTTAATGATATCCACATGTGGTCCTCCTACAAAATGTTGTGGTTGGTTAGGATTCATGCTATTAAACTGAGTATTGTGCCCAAGCTTTTGTATCTCTTCCATACTATTCCAACAGCTATTTGCACCAAGGATACTTTGGTTATTCAGGGGGCAATCTCTTGCTTCATTTGGGATCGTAAAAGACCTAGAATAAATAAGACGGCCATGATGGCACGTAAGGCCAAGGGAGGACTGGCCCTTCCAGATCTACTTTAGTATTCTAATGCTACCAGATTGGCCCAAATCGCTAAGTGGTTTTGTAAAGAGCAGCTGCCAGTATGTGGCCTTCACATTAGACAGGTTTTATGGCTCTGCCTAAATTCTAAATTAGACAGTTCCTTCCTTCCCAGTTGCATGGTTCAGTCTTTGGCAGTTCTGATTCAGACGAACAAAAGAATCCCACTTGTAGAAGCAGGTTCATGGCTTACCCCATTGTGGTTATATCAGAGAACAGCATTAATCAATAGATTTTCGCAGTTTAAGTGGTGGATAGACAAAAGGGTTTACGATTGCTGCTGTCCTTTTAAGGGGTAATCAACAGTGGTCACCTGCAACATTTAGGGACGTACATCATTTACCATTAAAGGACTGGCTTAATTTATCCCAGATACATGTTAATGTTTCCAAGGTAATCAAATGTAATGCCTCTGCTAAGATCACTCCATTCGAGAAATGTTATCTTGATAACCCTGATGGTAGATGGAAAATCTCCACTATATATAATTATTTAACAGACCGGACCACTCTGCCCAAACTCCCCCATCAACACTCTTGGGAGTCAGAGCTTGCCATTGATTTTACTGATGCACAGTGGAACAAGATACATAAACAGGCCACAGGCTCCTCAATGAACACAATACTGAGGGAAAATGCACATAAGACCATTATGAGGTGGTACTTATCGCCAGCTAGGATGAAACTCTCTAATCCCTCCTTAGATGGCAATTGTTTTAGGGGGTGTCCCAACTTGGGTACCCTTAAACATGGCCTCTGGGACTGCTCTAAGATCGCTCATATTTGGCGGGAGACATATGATATGTTGGAGAGACTTTGGGGTCACAGGATCCCCCAAAAGCCGGAAGAAGCCCTGTTAGGCCTCCCCATACAGGGCCTCAGTAAAGAAGCTCAACTTGTATCACACCAGGTGTTCTTAACAGTTTGGGTTACACTGGCCAAAGCCTGGAAGTCAGAAGTACCTGTATATAGTGCAGTTTTGAAGAAACTTAAATTCATATATGACATGAGTGTTATTTCAGCGGACCTGGATCAATCATATGGGAAATGGACCTCATGTTGGGACACCTGGACCCTTAAGGTCAGGTGATAAATTAGCAGGGCTGGAACAAGCTATAAGGAGATCACCTTTAGAGCTGGCATAGTGTTGAACACTATCTCTTCTTGCCCCTCTCTTTCTTTCTTTCTTTCTTTCTTTCTCTCTCTTCTCTTTTCTTTACTCTTTGTGTGCTTTTATAGGCTCTCATTCTATAAGCTTGTACTTTAACACCTACGTGTACATGTGTAATTGGATTTTGGTATAACTTAAAATGGAAATAACAAAGATGTAACAATTAAAGTTAAAGGTTATGTGTATGTTTGCACTTTTCTAGGGGATTGCCTATTCTATTTATGTTCTATTGTTGAAACATTTGTATCTTTGCATTAACCAGGTGCTCTTAATAAAAAACATATATAAAAAAAATAAAAATAGAAAGACCCCGAATGTAATGTTGGTAATGATGAAACCTACTCTTACAATTGAAATTGTAGAGACACCTGAAGGTTTAAGGAAAAAATAAATTAAAAGTGATATTACATGATAACAAAAAACTATACCGAATATGAAAAATTACAATATCGGTACCAGGAAAAGGGAGGGAAATAAACAATAATGCTAACAAAATTGAAATTATGAAGGTGAATATAAGAACATATAAATGCCCCAATGCTCAGAAATATCCGTGACTATAGGAAGTAGTGATATCCAATTTAAGTCAAATGAATGAGGTAAATGTAAAACCCTCATTAATTCCTGCTGGTGATAAGGTATTTAACCTAAATATCCATCTTGCCTCCTGCCTCAGGAGAAGGTTATCTATGTCCCCTCTACATTTATTTGTTACAATCCTATCAATACCCCGAAATCGGAGGACAAGCGGGTTGCCATGATGTTCCCTGTTAACACGTCTTGCCACCGGAACATCTTCATCATTGAGTACTGTATAGATGTGCTCCAATACCATTCTTCTGTGCTGCCTGGTAGTTTTCCCAACATAAATCATATTACAGACACATTGTATCATGTAAATGACAGCAGTCACAATCTCTGTAAAGCATGTTTAGTATCTTGGGTATAAGAGCAGAAAAGTAATATCTTAGGGAATTAAACCCATTAGTGCTTGACACTACAAATTCAAATGTGAAAACAACATAGGGTTAATCATAATCATATATTAATAGCGAAATTTTATTGGTGAAAAAACAACGTCGATTAAAAGAATTTAAAAGCAATTTAAAAACACTGTGAAAGGTGATTCCTTCAATGACTCTTGTGACCACTATTACCACTCTATTATATAGTATTTTTAGAGTGTGGTTACACAGGTAAATTCCTCAGAGTATATAAAAGGGCAAATGCACAATGATTTAAGGGCTGTAAACAAAACCCATAGATGGATGTATATGTATACAATATTAATATAGATTACTGACAAATGAAGTGAAACACCTACTATTAGTAGAGTTATCTAGGTGTTTTCAAAACTGTAAAGGCTCAGCCTCATATGGGAATGTCATGCAGTCTGATACAGATACTAGTCACTATATGCAGCAAAGCTGCTTTCCCTTAATGTGTCTGTATACAGAAACGACTGACATGCTATTTGCAGAGCAATGGTTATCTCCTCTTAACTGAGTTACTGAGGGTCTGTGTCAGTTCAGGGGTGAGGCTTTAATAGCCCAAATAATATGCCCTTAAAAGTGCCTCTGAGTTCTTTTTAGTAGAGCGTTTGCGCCTCCATTAGCTCGGAGTTTCGCGCTTCCTGAATGTAGCGTGCGTGATGACGTCACGCTACCTACGCCTATTACCTAACATGTTTCTACGTTACAAAACGTCTTTGTCAAAGGATCAAGGCGTGTACTGAAAATGAGAGCTATTTAAAGGAAACGGTAGCCATGGTTACCAACGCTACCGAGTGTGCTACACTGAAATAAATCTCTTATATATTGTAAGCCTGGGAGAAAGGAAGATAATTACATTAGAACTAGTATAAGGACACCCTTATATGATAATGCAGGATTTAAGGAAGTCTTCCATATATAGGTGTGAATCAATGGATGTAATCTCTTCTAGTGATCAATGTGTCACTGGGAAGTGAACTATAGGGCATATAGTGCATATAGTGCTAAGAAATACCATAAAGTGCTTAGTGCAGAGGATAATAAAATGATGGATAAAGTCCCAGATTATGAGGGACTATTTAATAAGAATCTATAGTGTGTAAATATAGGATAGAATCCTAGTGGAGGGCACCATCTATTAAGAGGGGCAATAGAGGATAAACTCAAATAATAGTGTAAATAAGGCAAGGGTGTCCTATAAAAGAGACAAAGGATGTGTACTATCACATATATAGTTGTGAGCGTACGAGTCGTTGCTCACGCTTGCGGGCTCGCGAAGCGAGCCGCGGCCCTCGCGTAGCGAGCCGCGGCCCTCGCGTAGCGAGGTCACTGGGCAAGGGCCTCAGTTGCTGGCATGGAGCGCCGAAGGCGCTCCATGCCAGCAACTGAGGCCCTCGCTTCGCGAGGGCCTCAGTTGCTGGCGAGGTCACTGGGCACGGGTCTCAGTTGCTGGCATGGAGCGCCGAAGGCGCTCCATGTCAGCAACTGAGGCCCCTCGCGAAGCGAGGGCCTTAGTTGCTGGCGAGGTCACTGGGCAAGGGCCTCAGTTGCTGGCATGGAGCGCCGAAGGCGCTCCATGCCAGCAACTGAGGCCCCTCGCGAAGCGAGGGACTCAGTTGCTGGCGAGGTCACTGGGCAAGGGCCTCAAACCCTCGCAAAATTCACGTCGCTACTCAAAAAACACGACACACAAATTACGACACTCGCTAAATTTTACGAGGCACGCAAACAACGTACGAAACACGTTACCACACATTACGACCTCGCAAACATCGGACGCAACACGCCGACATACAAACATTTAAAACACAATACATACACACAGCACATACATAAAAAACTTACCTACACCAAGAGGGAGCACCCAGGACCTCAAAAATGCAACTTACACCTCGATTTTACTCGAAATAAAACAGTTTAGAGACTAAAAAAAAAACGAAGCGAGAGAAAAAATGGCCGCCGAACAAAACGAAAACGAGGCTACAGCACTGTAAACTCGCAAAACACCACAAGAAACTCGCAAAACACCACTAAACACCTACGGATATTCCGATACAGACCTATACCACACATTACTCCCCATTTTACACCAATGCGGAAGTACACGACTACGCTAACGGTTTTGTCTCGCGCACGCACAGTGTTACACTGCACACATTCAGCATGCTTATACAGCAGCTCCACACCACTAATGCTGCAGCAACATCAACACAGATTGCCAGCTCTTCATCACAATGCTTCAAAATAGGTACACTATATTCATTTACTAATTTAGCTACCTTACAATTTCATTGCCGTCATTTTTTGACGGGCAATTCGCTAGTATCAAATAAAACATATATGTGAAACAAAAAGGTGAAAAAAGTTAAATGAAGGGAGTATACGAAAAACCTTCATTTAACCCATTGGGTACTTGTGCTTGAAGTTTATAAATCCATTTAGATTCAGATTGTAATAGTTTTTTTTGGAAGTTGCCCCTTCTGGGTCCTGAAGTTACTGAATCTATGATGCAGAACTTAAGTACATCCGGATTGTTGTTGTGGCAATATTTAATATGTCTTGCTATGGGGGTATCATATTCATTGATAATAGAGTATATATGCTCCCCCATTCTACGTCGAAGCTCTCTACAGGTTTTACCTACATAAACCTTATTGCAAAGGCATGTGGCTATATATATCACTCCTGTAGATTTACAGTTAAAAAAGTTGTTAATTTCATAACTGAGCCCATTAATAGGGTGTATGTAGTTTTTGCACGGTTTTACAAATTTGCAAAATTTGCATCTTCCACATTTGTACATTCCCTTAAGGGGTTTAAGCCATGTCTTGGTCTCAATTGGAGTGTCATTGTACAGACTATGTACAATCATATCTTTGATATTGGTGCCTCTCCTATATGTTATGCTTGCCTTTGAAGTCAGAGCATCTTGTATGTCTTTGTCACTTGTAAGAAGATGCCAATGTTTTTCAAGAATGGTCCTAATAATGTCAGAATCATGACCATATGTCATTATGCATCTAATAGAATCCTGGTTGGATGTGTCGTTAGTTTTGGTGGTATTCTTTTTGACATGTGCATTAAGCAGGTCAGTTCTATTACAAGATAGGGCATGCTTATAGGCTGATTTAAGACTCCTATTTGGATAACCTCTTGTTTTAAACCGCTGTCTAAGTTTATCTGCTTCTATTTTAAATTCATGTTCTGTACTGCAATTTCTCCGAATCCTTAAATATTGGCCTTTAGGGATTCCTCTTTTTGGGGGTCCAAAGTGCTGGCTTTCCCATTTTAATAGTGTGTTGGAGGCTGTTTCCTTTCTAAAGGTTGAAGTGCATATTTTCCCCTCTGAGTCCTTCTTGATTTTTAAATCTAGGAAGGAAACTTCACTTTTATTTGCCTCAGAGGTAAATCTCAGGCCTATTTCGTTGTTATTCAAATATGATAAAAACGCAGTAAGATCTTCTCTATTACCCGTCCAGACAAGAAACACATCATCTATGTATCTTCTCCAGATGAGTATATTACTTCCAAAGGTATGTGCGTTATCATCATATATATATTTATCCTCCCACCAGCCAAGGAACAGATTGGCATAACTGGGAGCACACGGTGTTCCCATTGCCGTTCCTTGTTGTTGGTGGTACCATTTATGGTTAAAGATGAAAAAGTTATGTTTCAGAACATATTCAAGCAGTGATATCAGCAGTTGGTTTAATTCTTCAAAGATGGAGCCTTTCATCTTAAGAAAATATTTTATTGCATCAATTCCAAAGTGATGAGGAATGCTACTGTAGAGAGCCTCCACGTCGATGCATACCAGCCACGAGTCAGTAGGTATAGTTAGGTCTTCTAGTTGCCTAAGGATGTCTGGGGTATCCTTCACATATGATGGTAATCCCATCACAAATTCTCTCAGATGGTAATCCAAAAAAACACTACAATTATGTGACAAATTGTCAGTACCAGAGACTATAGGTCTTCCCGGGATAGGCCTCGTCTTTTTATGTACTTTTGGAAAGGAGTAGAAGACTGACACCGTAGGGAATTTGGGGAGCAAAAATTGATAAGTTTGATCATCAATGATTCCTGAGTGTTTAACACCATCTAAGATGTTCTTGAGGGTAGATTTAAATTCGACTGTGGGGTCCTTGGGAATGATCTTATAGGTCATTTTATCCTTAAGGATCCTTTCACACATATCTTTATAGTCCATGTTGTCCATTAGGACTATATTTCCACCCTTATCGGCTGGTTTAATGTGGATGGTGTTATCTTCTCTCAGTTCTTTCAGAGCTGTATATTCAGATTTAGTGAGATTGTATATTTTTTTGTAGCTCATATGGTCTATGTTCTCTATGTCATTCGAGACTTGTTGTAAGAATACCCAGATGTTGGCATAATCTTTTAATTGCGGTGTGAAAGTACTTTTATTTCTCCATCTCTTAGGTTCAATTGTTGGTGTACAGTTTTCTTCCAATAGTTCCATAAGGCCTTGTATAATCTTAATATCCTCTTGGGGTACACCTAGGTTGAGGATTTCCCTCTCTTGCTTCATTTTATAAAACTTATGTAGAGCTAATTTTCTAGAGAACAAATTTAAATCCTTTATGTGAGTAAAGGTATCTGCTTTGGATGTAGGTACAAAGGTTAGGCCTTTACTTAATACTGAAATATGTGACTCTTGCATTTTAAAGTGCGATAAGTTGATAATTCTCAGTTCATCCTCTCTTTTACTGGGTACCCTTGAAATTGATTTGGTCTTGTTTGTATCGATCTCCTTCCTTGAGACCGTCCTCTTCCTAAAAAAGGAGTAGGTGGGAGATCATTCTCATAACTAGAATAAGGTCTTGTTAGTCTGTCAGGATCATATTGATTCCTTCTCGGGCGTAGTTCATATTGGTCCCTTCTCCAATTGGAGTTTCTTGTTCTGTTATTGGTTTTATATTGATGGAAATTGGGACCTATGAGGTCTTTTCTGGTAGTATTATCCTCTATATCTGAGGTATCATAATCAGATGAACTAATTTCAGATCCAGTTTGAGTTTCTGAATTCGCTGGTAGTCTCTTATATATTCTACCTGTCTTGAAATCTGTTTGATCTCTTAGAAATTTCCTTTGTTTGCGATCTTTGATGTCTTTTTTAAATTTGTTAATGTTAAAGTTCAGTTTGTTACACAAAATTTCAAAGTCAGAGAGGTCTTTGAATTTGTCAACTTCTATTTGATTCAGTATAACTCTTTGTTTAATGTTCTCTAGATTTTTCTGCTCAGTTTCAATAATTAGAGACATAAGGTCCATAGAGCATTTAAATAGAATTTCTTTCCATTTGGACACAAAAGGTCTCATCGTTTATATTGGAGGCTGGTGTAATATTAGTCCTTAAACCTCTGGGGACTAGTTTATTTTTCATGTAATTTTGGAGACTGGATATTTCCCAGATTGATCTAATTTGCTTCCTCATATTTTTTTGAAGCTCATATAGAGCTGAATTTACATCCTTATTTTTAGTTCTAGGTTGTATTGAGGGCATAAAAGTTTCATCTGCCTCAATTTGTAATTGTGCAAAGTCCAGACTGGTGATACTAGCCCCTGCCATTTTGAATTGTATAAATTATTTTCTGGGTTGACAGCAGGCAGAGAGAGTGAAAGTGTAGACTTGTTATTACAACCCCTAAGTGTGGATTGAACCACTATTAGAAATGAGCAGAAAAGTAATATCTTAGGGAATTAAACCCATTAGTGCTTGACACTACAAATTCAAATGTGAAAACAACATAGGGTTAATCATAATCATATATTAATAGCGAAATTTTATTGGTGAAAAAACAACGTCGATTAAAAGAATTTAAAAGCAATTTAAAAACACTGTGAAAGGTGATTCCTTCAATGACTCTTGTGACCACTATTACCACTCTATTATATAGTATTTTTAGAGTGTGGTTACACAGGTAAATTCCTCAGAGTATATAAAAGGGCAAATGCACAGGCTTACAATATATAAGAGATTTATTTCAGTGTAGCACACTCTGTAGCGTTGGTAACCATGGCTACCGTTTCCTTTAAATAGCTCTCATTTTCAGTACACGCCTTGATCCTTTGACAAAGACGTTTTGTAACGTAGAAACATGTTAGGTAATAGGCGTAGGTAGCGTGACGTCATCACGCACGCTACATTCAGGAAGCGTGAAACTCCGAGCTAATGGAGGCGCAAACGCTCTACTAAAAAGAACTCAGAGGCACTTTTAAGGGCATATTATTTGGGCTATTAAAGCCTCACCCCTGAACTGACACAGACCCTCAGTAACTCAGTTAAGAGGAGATAACCATTGCTCTGCAAATAGCATGTCAGTCGTTTCTGTATACAGACACATTAAGGGAAAGCAGCTTTGCTGCATATAGTGACTAGTATCTGTATCAGACTGCATGACATTCCCATATGAGGCTGAGCCTTTACAGTTTTGAAAACACCTAGATAACTCTACTAATAGTAGGTGTTTCACTTCATTTGTCAGTAATCTATATTAATATTGTATACATATACATCCATCTATGGGTTTTGTTTACAGCCCTTAAATCATTGTGCATTTGCCCTTTTATATACTCTGAGGAATTTACCTGTGTAACCACACTCTAAAAATACTATATAATAGAGTGGTAATAGTGGTCACAAGAGTCATTGAAGGAATCACCTTTCACAGTGTTTTTAAATTGCTTTTAAATTCTTTTAATCGACGTTGTTTTTTCACCAATAAAATTTTGCTATTAATATATGATTATGATTAACCCTATCTTAGGTATAAGAGGTTAAACTCACTACAAAAGGGCACAAAATTGCATCCACATAGTAACTAGCATGTTCGTTAATACTAACACAATGGGCCTACCGGGAGGTGTATCCAATTTTGTATGTACTTTCGGTAAAGAATAAGAAGTTGCAATGGTAGGATGCTTAACGTTCAGATAATCATACTCTTTTTTTGATATTAATGATTTACTAAATGCCCTCTCCAAAATGTCACGTAACTCTTGTTGATAAGTCCTTGTGGGGTCGGAAGTCAATTTTCGATAACACTTTCTATCACTCAATAGCCTATCGTTCTCATTAACATAGTCAATTCTGTTAAGAATCACTGTGTTCCCACCCTTATCTGAGGGTTTGATAGTTATCCTATCATTATATTGCAGTTCTTCTAATGCTTCTCTTTCCATTGGCTCTAAATTGTCACAGCCCATAAATCTTTCACTTAGTTTAATCAAGTCCGATGTAACCATTTTGACGAATACCTCAAAAAAGGGGTTATTTTTAAATGATGGGGTTAAAATACTCTTATTACAAAGTTTTGTGAAAGGACTTATTCCCTCTGTAGTCTCAACAAAATCCCACTCCAAGGCTAAAATCTCCTCCAAAAACCTTATTTCTTCAGATTTCAAATTAATTTCCTTTGAAAGATTTGATGCCTTTTTTATTTTTTATAAAACTAATGTAGACTCAATTTTCTCGTGAACAAATTAATGTCTTTCACCCACTCGAAAGTCTGAAATTTCACAGTGGGTGAAAATGAAAGACCCTTTTGGAGAAGTTTTATATGCTTGGATTCTAATCTAAAGCTGGATAAATTGATCATTTGCACTGTAGGATTCGCTATTGATTTTGTATCAGGGTCAGGTAAGCACTATTATAACCAACTACCCACCTATACACAATGAGTACTCACAGTTATAATTTTATTACACACAATGTGAAGGGCTTCAATTAGCTGTTTAAGATGCGTAAAGTGTTCCTAATTTACCAATCCCATCATCCTGCAGTCCTTTTCCTCTAAGAAACACACTTTGTCCATAACAAAATCCCAAAACACATGCATAAAAACTATGCATTTATGTATGCAACTAGCCAAAAAGCAGGGCAGCTATCCTTATCCATAAAGGTTTCCCTTTTATTCTAGAAAACAAGAAACTAGACCCTAAATGCAATTTTATCCTATTGACAGGCAAAATCCAAAATATTATATTAGACTGATCTCTCTATACTCCCCGACTACTGATTCGCACAACTGCCTAATCAAACTAGTAGTTTGGTACTAAAGGCTCACAGGACTTAGATTCGATAATCATAGGAGGAGACCTTAACTTAACATTGAACCCTAGAATGGATAGATCCAGAGATTACAAAGATGAGAGATTTTCCAAAAAACTTAAACAAATCCACTCCCTATTACAAAGCCAGCACCTGACAGGTGTTTGGAGGGAATTTCACCCTAGGGATAAAGAGTATACATTTTATTCCTCCACCCATATAACCTATTCCAGAATTGATTATTTTTTTACCAAAATTTGCCCTTGTACATGGTCTGATCACTCGTTCTTAAAACTAATAATAACAATAGGCTCTGATACTTGCCCCCCTCCCTTGTGGAGGATTAATTAAATGTTACTAACAAATCCCTTGTTACAAGAACAAATTGCCAAAGATATTGAATTTTTCTTCCAATCAAATTTCAAATAAGAAACCGGGCTAGAATGGGTCTGAATAGCTCACAAAGCCTATTCCCAGTCCAAGATTTATCACATAAAAACTTTGTCAGGCCAGATAACTAATACCCCCCACAAAACTCAAGATACTCAAGAAAATATATACTTCCCCAAGACTGAATAAAGAAGCCTATATACAAAACTTTCTGAACTCTTGCAATCTCCCTTCTCTTACTGAGAATTAACCCTTTTAAATGCTAAAATGTAATTGTAGGAAGTTATAGAAGTTATCAATAAAGCCAAACCAGGTAAATCACCTGGTCCAGATTGATTTTCTTCCCTGTATTATAAAAAATGTATTGATCTACTGGCCCCTCACCTAGTCAACTTGTTGAATTGGATCAATGATGGCCACCAAGTCCCTCTTGAGCTCAACCATGCAAAACTGGTATTTTTCCCAAAGAGTTTAGGGGCCCAATAGAAGCCAAAAATTACCGCCCCATATCACTTCTCAACAATAATATTAAACTGCTAGCTAAAATTATAGTGAACAGAGTAAGAACATTTCTTGCTTGTCTGGTTCATAAAGATGAAGTAGGGTTTGTCCCGTACAGGCAATCTGGGGATAACATCAGAAGAGTTTTAAACTTGGCACCACGATGGGAAGATTTTCTTGCATGAACATTTGAGAGACACTAATAATATTCCTCTGGAGGAACATTTTAATTTCTGCAGACTGAGGCCTTTGGTCACATCTCTAGTGCACGTACTAGGTACAGCAAAGACAACTTGGCTTACAAACATATGTGCGTAGGTCCCTCTCATGAAAGGCACACTAGGAGCACTATATGACACCTTCAACACGCCCCTAGAAACCCTTAAAGATAAATACCTGAAAGAATGGTAAATGATCTATCCCAAAGCTTAGATCCTGATTAATGGAAAGAAATCTGGAGTACGGTAGCAAAAGGGTTTTTCAATGATAGCATTTTGGAGACCTCAATTAAAGTTTTTCATAACACAGGAACTTCTTTCCAAGTGGAATCCTTCAGAGAGTCCAAAATGCTTCACGGGATGCCCTTCTACAGGTTCATTCATCCATATTTGGTGGGAATACCCAAAAGTCCAGCAACTTTGGCATGACATTATGAATCTCGCTACATGTTTATTTGCTACTCAATTAACCCCAAACACAGAAACTTACTTACTGGGAATTTTTCCACACTCTCTATCTTTGCAACAAATTACACTTCTACAATTCATATTACTAGCGGTTAAGGATCATATAGCCAAAAAATGGAAATCTATTTCTCTAGAACTAGCTCTAGTTAAACAGAAATTAAACTATATTATGCTGAAAGAGAGATTATCACATATCTTGTCAGATTTGATTGCTGCCTTTCTACACATTTGGGGATCGTGGCTGAATTCCCAGAAAAGCATTTCTTTAGATCAATAGGCCAACACTTAGCATAGGCTTCTTAATTTATTCTGGAGGTCCTGGTGGAGGTCTGGGTCCTGGCTGGAGTTCGAGAGAGTTGAGGAGAAGGTATGTTGCCTGTACCTTCTGAAGATTTATAAAACAAAGAGTACCAATGTAATGGTGCTATTTTCTCCCTCCCTTATTCCCCTGTACCTTTTTTAATTTAATTATTTATTTATTTATTTTTTCTTTTGTAACAATTTTTATTAAGCTATTTTATCTCTCCATTGTGAGGTAGATAAATCTCGTAGAATTAGCCTCATAAGTCCTAACATCTTCAAAGTTGAAAATAATTAATCATACCTGTTTAGAAAGAAAAAACATGGAAAATGAGGGAGATGTAGAGTAAATGAGGTTTTATGATAACTTTAAATAAAGAACAGAACATGAAAGCCCTTATTTTGTTCAGATATTGTTTTAGCATTTGGATATAGAATAATATGCAATGTAGGTTTTATCCTCACTGCTATTGAAGTTACAAGTTATGTTTTGATACTCCTTGTAAAACCTCTTCACTCTAAATAAAACTATTTGGAAACAAATTAAGCAGTAAATATGAAAGGACTATTGTATAGTCCACAGATCCCATGAGGAAATGAGCGACAATGAAATTGTTTGACAATATTTATATCAGTAAGGACTAGTATAAAAGGAAAACCCTATAACAGCTTACTGGATAAACACTTGTTAGAAAATTACCTCTATCAGTAAGATATGTTTTTTTTTTTTTTTTAAATACACATAAATGGGAAAAAAAAGATACTGCATAGAGCCGAACATAGTGTTGTATGTATAACCAATGGTTTATGAAAAAGTAAAAGTATACTTACAAATAAAATCCTTGTATACAACAATACTGTTAGGGTATCTTCATATTAACAGGACCGTACAATAATAATATTCTCTTTCTTTATAAAAAAAAATAACATTATCTAAACAATGACAGGAAAAGATAAGTAGGATAAAAATAGCGAAAAACAAGACAAAGTCAGTTTAGAGGATTTACTTTTTATTTTTAAATAAAGTGATTTATTACAAATCTGTACAGAAGTTGCACTTTTAAAGTCCTAATAAACAATGTGAACGTTTCTGTGTACAGCCCTTACATCTCAAACATTGCAGATGTTTAGTCCTTACACGCTGCCCCATTAAATTCAGGCTACGTGTTAAAACATACTCCGTATTGAAGCTGTTAGGACTTACTGGTATTTAATTAGCCCCGGAATATTAGCCCCAGAATGCAAGCCACAGACGACTTGCGGGTTAAGACGCAGAAAGGCCAAAAAAAGGCCTTAAATCCTTTGATCTGTCAAGCCCGTAACCGCTACTATTCCAATCATGCTATTAAATTGCATATATGTATAAAGTACATAAATAGTACATTTGTGTTCACATTTGAATGTCTAAAACAAGTTAAAAAACAAAGTGAGGGATGCAACTGCGAGCCTCGCGAAGCAAGCCTCGTCAGCGACGCAGTCCGGACTTGCCAGCGGCTGCAATGAGGACTTAGGCTGCAATGAGCGCCAAAGACACTCATTGCAGCCAGCGGCGCAGTACTTAGGTGAGCCGCGCAAAGCGAGCCTCGTCGAACTGCGAGCCTCGCAAAGCGAGGCTCACCAGCGGCACAGTACTTAGGCGAAGCAAAGTGAGCAGTTATTCAAAAGCGTAACTCTAAAAACCAAAAAAATAAAAAATCATGTACAAAATATTATAACACACTCACACACAGCACAGGGAGAGACACAGCCTGAGGGTGAGGTTGCAATCGAGTAACACTCATATTTGGCGTTTTTAGTCACTCAAAAATTGCCTAAGCAAGAAAAAAAATGGCGGACTAAAAACGTAAAATTTCAGAAACAGCATGAAAACGAGGCTCAGCAACGCCAGGCTCACAAAACTTACAAAATACACAGCGCTTAAAACAGTAACACTTACACGAACAACGCCAGGCACACAGGACTTGGAAAATAAAACCAACGGCAGTCACTGCGCGCCACTCAAACATTCACCACACACACAGAGGAGAAAGACACAAGGAAGAGACGGGGGAGATGCTGCAAACAGACACATGGGTGCTCATTGCGATCTAAGAGATGAGCGCCAAAGGCGCTCATTGCAGGGCTCCCGTCATTGTTGACAGGCATGTTCCTAGTATATATATATTTATATGCATTATTTTGATGATGGCAATTGATTTGTTTAAATGATTGGGACTTGGATGGATATGTATTGTTACATTTAAATCGATTGAAAATGCACTAAAGAATGGAAATATAGAATAGCAGCATGTAGATCATTATCTCCAACAATGGTCCCTCTCGTGTGACAAACCAGGGGCCACCAACATAATAGCATAATTGCACATAATAGTTAAAATAGTTAAAAATGTAAAGGCTTACTGTATACTTTCCATAAACAATTTGCTTATTTCCAATTGACCATACCAACAATTCCTCCAGGACAATTCTAGACAATTGTATATATTAAAGACAAAAATCATTATACTGTGGGGAGGTGGTATCTTATACTTCAAGAAATACTGTTATAATAAACGTGAATACCACATTTTATATTGTAACATATACCTACTAGTATAGAAAGGTGTAAGACTATTTATAATAAACTGAAGAGAAAGAACATCTATATATCCATACCAGTATGACCTCCTAAGTGTAGGTAGAAATCATAATAATGTAGGTATAATAATAATCCACCAAGTACATAAAATCTATTAGTTTATTATAAGCAAATCAATCAACAATACACATTATAACAACATAAACATAAAGTAATTCTACCAGCAATGACAGTCATCGGCGTATCCGAAAATTCCAAACTATATTAGAGTACCAACAAATTGATTAATCCTCAAAATAATATGTGAAATTATACAATGCCTCTATTGAAAATTAACTAGTAAATCCCTGTGCTGATATGGTGGTAGCGGAGCCCACCATTTACTTCTTTACACTAATAATAAATAAACTATCTAAGAATAAGTAAACTAAATACACTAATACTGATGGTGGAACTGGGGATCAACTAACTACCCCTTAATCTCATCTGAAAAACAACTGCAGGAGAAAGACCTCACAACTCTCAGGTACATAAATTACAAGCACTTTCTAAATGCTGTCCTCGCTGCAATGCTACATTTCAACTTTTTTTTGCTTTTCCCTTTGGTATATTTAGAGAATTCCAAGGAAAGAGATGATTTTTTTTATTACATACATATTTGCAGGGATCTTGTGATTTGTAGTCCTTTCAGAAGATGCAACATCGCAGTGAGGGAGAGTAGCTGAAGGAATCACTAAGTTATATAAAAACTTATAAAGTAGTGAAATATTCACCAATTTTGAAAATTCAACAAGTTTGTTTTTTCACTTGGTGTTCATTGTTCTGCTGGATGATGAGAGAGACATTAACAAGTTCAATGTCCCCTTAAATACAACTTTTTGAACCCTGCATTTCAGGTGCGTTTCTAGGACTTTCTTAACACTAATATACTAATATTCAGTTTTTATATTCTGTGTCCCTTTAATTCATGTCATGTGACTCATATTTAGCAGAATGCTGGTGACAAGTTATGATCATTTCGTCATCACCCAAGAAGCTCAAAAATGTCTTTAAAACAACATTTTTCTATTATATGTTTTTCAATGTGTGTTTATTGTAACAGGTGAGCGACAGGAGCTATAGAAAACAAACATTCCTTCATTACGGCTCATGAGTTTTTCACTGTACCATTTACCATCTGTCATCTCATGTTCTCTGTCTGTGGCCTCCTCCTTTTTATGTAGGGATATTTATTCTTTGTTTGCATTGTATATATTTATAGTCAGCATGTTCGAAACTTTTCAACATATTTTTCTTGAACTTCAAGTTTCTACAGATGGCCAAGGTGTGCCAAGTAGTTTCTTGTAACCGAGCACAGGGGGTGAACAATACAACAGAAACACCTCGCTGTATACTAATTTCAAGTGCGTAATAGGGAGTAGGGCCTCCCATTGCTGTCATACAACTGTAGAACTGTTCACATTTGGATATTGCACCCTTCTTCAGGAAGAAAAGCCTCCACCACGACTTTATTATCTGCCGTTTTCCTCTCTCTCCCTATCCCCCTCTCTTTCAGTTCTTTCCACCCTCTCATTCTCCACCACCAAAACGTTGCCCAAATCTCCCCCCATCTCTCTCCCCCAATGTTCACCATCCCGTTTCATCCCCAGTCTCCCCATCCTTGGCCCTTATCCCCTTTACCCCTCTCTCTTTACAATTCCTCACACCCGTATCTCTGTCCATTTCCCCCATCCCTCTGTTTTAGACCTCCATCGCGTTACCCCATTTCCCCACAATCCCCTCTCTCTGTTCAGTTCTCCTATGGTGCCCCAGTCACCCCATTCCCCCTTTCCCCATATCTTTCCATTTTAGACCACCATCCCTATTATCCTCCTCTTCCCCCACACCCCTTCTCCACCTCTCTGTTCAATTCCCCTATCCCACCCTAGTTTACCTCTCTCTCTCTCCTCATATCTCTCCATTTTAGACCTCTATCCCCTTACCCCCTCTCCCCACATTCCCCATCTCTTTGTTAAGTTCCACTATTGCACCCCAATTCACCCATCCCCTCCATCTCTATTACCCCCTCTGCCCACAATCCCCCATTCTCCACCTCTCTGTTCCATTCCCCTACCTTGCCACAGCCCCCCACCCCTTCTCTTCTCATATCTCTCTATTTCAGATATCCATCCTCCTTATCCCCTCTTCCCCCACAATCCCCCCACACTATAGCTCTCTGTTCAATTCCTCTATGCCACCCCAACCCCCCTCTCCCCATATCTCTCAGTTTCAGACCTTCAATCCCCTTACCCCCTCTCTTCACAATACCCCTATCCCCCTCTCTGTCCAGCCCCCTCCCCCCCATCCCCAATCCCCCACAGACTCTCTCCCTTCACCCTATTTGCTAATGCAGTTTGTCCATATCCGGCATATACTGGTATTATTTTCTAGACCTTTGCCCCTGATACATTAAATGCATTTCTTTGTGAATGATCCACCAGCAAATTGAGCACAGATTATTTATAAGTATTTTAGTTGCCTGATGTTGCTTTGAAAACTCGCATATCAAGTGCTAATGTTAAAAAAAAATTAAAAACAGACACATCCTGCTAATTGACAACCAACCTATTGCTCACCTTTGTAGCTGCATTAGAAATCGGGATTTAACTACAATAAAGTTAAACATATTTCTGAGGTGATGTTTCCATTGATCTGTCCACCCCCCGTATGTCCCCCATCTTGCCTCTTTGGACTGGTACATTATCATACCACCCACAGCAATATGGATTAAGACCACAGGATGTGGTATCCTGATTAAACATTGTTAGAAGGAAGCAAATTGTTATCATTGACAAAAATAAACCAGAAAATATAAACTTATTTTAGTAGCTAAAGTTTTTTTTTACTTTTTAGACATACAAATGGGTATTGCATATAAAAAAAAACTAATATAAGTGACCGTTATCAAACTTCCACTGTAGTTTGGAAAATAAAGTTCACATTGTGTAACAAAATAAAAATATTAGCAACTGTGTAAACCACAAGTTTAAAGGCACATTTATAGCGAATCATATATTTAGCTGACTTTTTTAGGAGATTTCATTTTGGATTGCTTTTCTGCCTGTAGCTTGAGGGGGGACATTATCCTTCTGGGGTTTACTCTTCTACTGAGTTATTTTTATAAGTGGCAACAGAACAGAATTGACATGATCTGCTACTTCAATTGGACTTGGTAAGAACCTGGTTCAAACCTATCCAGCAGAAGATGGACCAAACCCAAGTAACACACCCCAGGAGCTTGCTTCAACAGACCAGGATATCAGGAACACAATAGCCACCAACTATGACTATTCTCCACCCCTGGATATACCATACAATCCCTTAGAATATTAGGCTTAATTCACAGAATGACACTTACACCTTGATTATGTAAGTCCAAAAAACTGCCACACTTTTATTAGACCGTCACATTTATACAATTTTCTGGCCATAGGCTGGCCAATCACGACAACCCCCACTCCTGAGATGCACAGCAGAGAGTCTGCCCCTGATTCACTGGGAGATCCTGTACATCTAGTGAGGTCAGACCTTCAATTACCCCTGTAGTCAAGTAAGCTTATTATCAGGGCATGTTAGGTTATTCTAAGATGTTGACGTTCCAGTGGTACTTCAAGTAGAACAATACTGGAGAACCTCTATCTTATTTGCTCACATGACCCGCTTATCTTGTTAGGCTCCGGTTCCTTTCATATGATCTTCTAGGGAAATACTCATGTGCTGGCAACTTATTTCTGTGCTGAGGGACCCCTTATGTCCAGTATTTCTCACTTTGGTTCCCCTTGTCCCTGGAACCCCATCCCTATAGTGCTTCCTTAAGGACAGACCAGCTGTTTGATACCAAACATCCACATAATATTACAACAACCTACATGTAATAAATGTAATCAGCATATATTATAATAATAATAATAATAATAATAATACATAAATGAACAGAACCATGAAACAACATATACTGTATGTAACAATACACCCAGAACTAAAATACATATGTATTTATTTACATTTATGTACTTTATTTTATTAAGAAGTGTTTATAAGCTCAGTTTTACTGCCTAAATTGAACAAATAGTCCCTGTAAGGGTCTGCCCATTACAGCATATGCAGACAGAGACTCTGTAGGGCTGGAGGACAGTGTCAGGGACCATTTCTCAGCTGCAAGTTGCAGAATGTTGCTGAGAGATGGTCACTGATTGGTTAGTATGAGACAGCAGTGAACAGTCTCTTGGGCTCAAAAATATAAGTTATCTAAAATAAATGTCAATGTAGAGTATAAGTAAAAGACACTAAAAGTATGTGGCAGTGCTGACTGTCACCTACAAATACCTCCTCTCTTCTTCTACGTGTGTCGAATACTCTTCCTCAGGAATTTATACCATACATATAATAATTCACTGGTCCTTTGAAATTATGGTTAAACACATGCAGCCTTATTAAATTGCAATTTGGTTAATTCTAAAGGGCTCTATATAAGTGCAGAGCATATTTTTTTTACAGAAGTTTTTAGTTAGTGAAGACCTTGCTTTTGGATAGAAGTTCACTAACTAAAAACTTCTATAAAAAAATATGCTCTGTGATTATATAGAGACATTTTCAATTGGCCGAATCACAATTTAATAAGGCTGTTGGTTTTAAACTTTCAGTAATGTTTAATTATGTTGCATTTTATGTCTAACCAAGAGGGAACTGAGGCCGGTGCATAGTGTGCAAAGCACAGAGGTGCATAACATTTCTTTAGCAGTGTGGGGGTCTGGAAAACATTTATTGCATTCTTTTTTTTTGCACCATGACCTCTTTTTTTTGTACCAGGACCTCCATTCACTAGCTCCACCACTGACTAGTCCTGGCCCCAGGAATATTCAATTGTATATATATTTGATTTACATAAATGAATGAATGAACGTGTGTGTATGAATGAACTTATCAATGTATGCTTGTAAGTGTTTGTATGTATGTAACCATATATGGATGTGTATATATCTGATTGACTAGCTCAGTATTGGAAATAACAGAGTATTCTGAGTATACTTATATGTCTCAGGTCAAAAGACCTGTTTTCCCACAGAACTTATCAGTAAACAGTATTTCCACTGTAGCTAAGGACAGTAACAGAGCTAATGAATGGAGGGCCCTGGGGAGGGAAACATTTTTGGGCACCCCCAGATGCCAATTCACTCAGCGCTACCTTCTCCCCAACCCCTGGCGACACTCCTTCCTAAAGTAGCTCCCCTCCCTCCAAGACCCACATCCCCCAGCCACTGGCCCCTCTTAATTTTCTAACTCTCCAAAGTCCCTTCCCATCCACTGGTCCCTCTTAATACACCTAAGACCCCTTCACAAGGTAGCTCCCTTCCCCGCAAGATGTCTCTTTAAACTACTACTCCCTTTTAATACCCATAAGACTTCTTCCCAAAGCAGCTCCCTTCCTCTACAGATCACCTCCTCCAGCCTCTGCCCCCTCTTCATACCCTGCAAGATACCTTCTCAAAACAGCTCCCATCCCATTAGTTTCCTTGCTGCTCCTGCTTCCATAACCAGGCACCAATGCACGCTCCCTCTGTGACCTGCTACCCGCACTCCCCCCGCTTCCCTCCAGCAACCCTCCCATGACCCGCACATCCTCTTGCACTATCTTTAGGAATGGTAGCAACCATTGAACATATAAATCAAAAATATTTTTTTTGAACAAGAGAAAAAGCTTTGCGGTGTTAAAAAAGAATAATTTACATGATCCAATATTTAGCCGGACAAAACTTGGCAAGCGATAAAGCCAGACATTTATTTGAAAACAATGATGATTGGAAAAATTATAGCTGATTATATCCAGCGTTCAAGTATTCCATTTGACATTTTCCACTGTACTCCTGATATAAACCTCCATGAACAAATGAAGTATTGTGTCTGCGTTGTGGTATTAAATTAATGAAAAGAAGTAGAATCAAAGAGTATATTCTGAGTTTTTACACAAAATCCTATGCAATTTATGATGGGCAAGCTAACCATAATCCTAACCCTAACGTAATCCAAATATGAACCCTAACCTAATCCTAACATTAACCCTAGCCTTACCCTAACCCTACTCGAACCCAAGCCCTACTCCAGTCCTAGCCTAACCCTCTTCTACACATGAAGTTGAACTTACCACATTAAAACCTCTTTCTGACACAAGACGGGGAGGCAGATTGGAAGCAATTAAATCCCCTGTGCTATTTCTTGTCAGAAACATATGATGCTTTATATGAGATATCAGTTGAATATAAAAATGACATGATTAAAAATCATAAGGCTCAATTTTTAGCTGTTAAAGTCAGATCATACAAATGTATTTGTTCTTTTATCCATCTATCTGATGGTTCAATCTGTGAAAATCCAGACTCTATCGATACTTCAAAAGCCATACACACAAGGATGCCATTAATGTAGTTATCAGATTATTGGGTATTGATAAGATCAGTTAGATGGGAGGATAATTTGAGCTGAGTACATTTTTTCTATTAATAAGTGACATTTTTAAATACCTTCCTATTACAAATTTGTTTTGGTAGTTTGCTGTCTATAATTGGGACCTCTGCTGTTGCCCCTTAAATCATGCTACCTTCAGAAACAATAACCAATTTGCAATCAGAGCCTAAGAATGAATTAGTGGCAATAAGTAATATCTGCTGATCGGGTTCGCGATCTGGCACTCTGTAAAATGCATTATAGCATTTGTTTTTGTCCATGTGGGTTTTATTACATGTATTAACCCTTTGAGTCTTGAGATCGATATTACTAAGAAATACTATTTATATAATATTTTTTAATTGTGTATTTGTGGGTTTGAGACTGTTGTACAATTAGTTATAATGTCTTTCCATGTCTTCAGCCTACAGTATTGTATGTTTAATTGCAGCTACAGCTATAATATGGCCTCCATTACATTGCAAGCCTGCAATTTACTTCATACCAGCCGCAAGTCTGCTGGCTTGAAATTTGCAACAGTTACAGATTGATTCAATTGATCAAGCCCGCAGCCACCTGGCCGAAAGCCTAAACCATAAACCATGCACCAGTAAATAGCATTTCAGAACGTGATCATGATCAATTAAGAAAGGCCGTAACTACTGATTTAGATTTAGAAACAGACAGATAGTAAATGAGATCGTCATCATTACACAAGCCCCTTCACCATGACAAGGTATATAATCAGAAGGGGTGTGGATTTACAGGGAGGAAAACCTCAACGTTTGTGTTTCCCTCTAAGGATCATTTATCCAGTAGCTCATGTAAACAGCTTGATTGTCCATAACCCTGAGGACTATGTTGTCTGCTGGTGGCCCCTGTCAGCTGGTGTAGAAGAGGAATATGGGTGGCGGGTAACAGGGTATAGTAGTGCTCCCAATTCTAGTACAACGGAGCCTGTTCTGTCACAAACCACTAGGCACAATTAGTTGAAAAAAAAAAATAGGTACTTTTTCAATCATAAATATAATTCATATATAGGAGAAATGATAATTCAAGGAGCATCTGAACTCATATAACTTTCCCTCACAACTACCCTGTCCACACCACACACCTATGATTTGTATTAATTTATAGTGCTGGTTTAGCACTATCACCTCCATTTCTCACAGCTGATACACCCACAAACATAATCACTAATTAACCCACTACTCCCTCTTCAATTACTTGCCAAGATCTTGTTTCTTCCTTTTAATTAATTCACCTTTTGTTTTATTTATCCTTTTAAATTGTATGTTTGCGAGTTTCCAATCTTATAAGGTGCTTTGAAAAAAATACCATGGGCCTCATTCTATTAGCGGCCGTAAATCGGCCGTAAGGCTGCGATTCCTTGCCGGGGTTCAGTTAACTCGCGATTCTATTATACGGCCCCGCAAGGATCTCCTTTTATGGCCGGCCGCATATCTTGGAACCGGCCGTAAGCTGTGAAATATAAAAACTCAAAAATAAATTCAAGCCTGCACTGTACAGCTCTGTAAATGCTAGGGATCATATTGGGGGACATGAGGATTAAAAGGAACCCACTCTCAAGCTTGCACATCAGCCCAAACCCAAGTTCAAATTAACTGTTTATTTTCCGGCTGCGGCGTGGGCATGTCTGAGGTGCTCCAAGCACTCTGGACTTTTTACATGGATATTTTACGGATATTAAAAATAAAATATTTTACGGATTTGAGTATAGGATAATTATGTGCTATTTTTTCTAACACCTAAAATCCCTTTATAGTCTTCTCAAAGTGCAGGATGGCTTTATTTGAGCTATTTTATGTGCTTAATTGGTGCTAGCGGGACCTCTTTCCTGCAAGTAAGCAGCGGCTCGTTTTTAGCCTTGCAGAGAGGTTTCCCGGAGAAATTGAATTGCAAAACTCTTGCGGCCGTTTTAGATCAAAGGCTTTCCTCTGGCGCGAGCGGCCGCAAGAGATAGCAAGGCACCGGCTGCAAGCCTGCCGGAGCCTCCGGCCGTAAGGGAATAGAATAGCCGAATAGCTTGCGGCCGGTCCTTGCGGCCCCGCAACGGCTGCGGCCGCTAATAGAATGAGGCCCCATGTATATAAGATGTTAAACTCAAAGACAGGGCCATCTACTTTTTGCAATGTGTTCAATATTGTATTTATTTATCTATTTATTTATTTTTCTTTGTATTTAACCGCTAATTAGCACTATGGAATATGTTGGCACGTTACAAAAAAACTGAAATAATAATAATAATAATAATAATAATAATAATAAAGAAGTCTTGGTGGAGTCCAATTGCCCATCAGATATGTAATTGACAGATACCCATCACTCACAGACACAAAGCTTCTGGGGAGTTTGCAAACAACTTTTATAGATGGAAAAGGGTTCCAGCCCAAAATGTAAGATGAACCCTGATGTAAAGTACTGTAGTTGTCCCCGGCCATCAAATTATTAAAATAGTTTTTTTGAGGAACGTAGAGACTAAACAATTCAGGTCTATTTATAAATCTTTCCTTATGCCTTTGCCACAGCACCTCTCCTCCTTACGCATTTTCCATTGCAGCGCTGGGAAACTTACTCTACTGAATGAATTAAACTAATCCTTTTGTAAATATTCAAACTGGAATTGGGTTTAACTGCAATGGGAAAAATAGTGATCTTGGTGAACTTAGGTCTCTAATGAGCTCCAATTATCTGAGAGAGTCGATAATTTTACTTTATAAGGATTCATGCTGCTGTTTTGTCCAGTTAAAACAATAAACAATGACTAAACATTCATTTAAAACAACAAATGCACATTTTTATTGACAGTAGAAATCATTTATTTCTCTCTCCCACCAAATCTTTCATTTTTGTGCAATACATATATGCCAGTGAAAATCTCAGGTTCACCTACTCTGAACTAATATCTTTTAGCTTCATTAGGTTTTTCTTTCTTTTTTGTTTTTGTTTAGTTCCATGTAGTAAAATTATGTCTTCTGTAGAAAAGATACAAATAGCCATCAGTGACTCAATAAAAACTTTACTAAACCATTGAAGAAAGATATTTGACAATGAAGTAAAATTAATATGGCTGTTCTAAGAAGAACTGATCTTACTAATTAACACTTAAAAATTACAAAAATAGTGCATTTTGTCATTATTATTTCCCATCCTATCCTTTTCTGCTACTTTACCACTATCTCTTACCTCTCATATGTTTGAGATATTTATGTTCATTTGATCACACTCTGTCAGCTACAGGTATACCGGCCTTAACACTACACCTTATAGAGCTGATTCCCTTTAGAGCTCTTTTTCTATAGTGATGTTTCTTCCCCGCCGATCTCCATTTAACAGTGTGCCCCGATATAACACTTTTTTCCTTGCAAAATCCAGTTTAACGCTCCAAACGTTGCGACAGCTTTTAAAGAGAGATACCAGCGAACAAGAGCAAGGAGGTGAAATGCCAGCCTGGACGATGAGAAAGCTCCAAAAAGAGACCAATTCCTACAACAACCATTCAGAGAGGAGGTACAGAATATTTTTTATGTTCCCTTGTTTCTCCTCATGTGGTTGTTAATTGTCCAATCAAATCTACATTTTTTTTTATTGCTTTACAGAAAATGAGTAAGCACAAAGAAGATCAGCCCAAACTGAAGTGCCAAATCATTTCTCTGGGTGTGAAGATGCAGCTTGGAAAAAGGACAATGCCAAGTGGACATTGGAGCTGATTTAAAGTTGCCAACCTCCACAATCTGCATCATCCCTAAAAATAAGGAGAAAATCAAGTCTTCAGCAACCACCAGCACTACATCTTCTGTCAAGCGTATTAGCCAATCTAGAAGCTACTCCCTGGAAGAAAAGGAAAAGTCGATTTCCATCTGAATCGATGACGAAACAGAGAGCATCATGACTCTCAGCCAGGTCATCATCATGATGAAGGCCAGAAGCATCTACGGTCATATTCAAAGCCAAACACCAGATATGACTGAAAGCTTTTCAGCCGGCAGAGGTTGGTTTGACAGCTTCAAGAAAAGAAACAACCTGTATAACATCATAATCAATGGAGAACCGTTGAGCGCTGACACAGAAGCTGCTGGGGCCTTTCCAGTCACTTTAAAAGAGATTGTAGAAAGAGGCAATTATCCTCCAAAAATGGTATTTAATGTTGATGAGACTGGACTGTTCTGGAAGCAAATGCCAAGGTGCACCTTTAAATAAGGTGCAAACAGAAGCAAGCACCGGGGTTCAAAGCAGCCAAAGACTAACCCTTCTTCTGGGTGTACCTTTCCAAAACACCGAGAGCCATGAAGGGGATCCTAAAGCTTCCACATCTGCCATGTAAAGTGGACTGTTAATACTTGCTGTCTCAGTATGTGTTGTTGTTATGTTTGCTGTTTATTAAAAGTTTATATAAAGCCAAAAATTTTTACATTTCAATTTGTTTTGTGTATTTTTCCATGAGTTCCCCTATTCCCTATCTACCCAATATTAAAATGACCCCTTTTATAGATATTTCTCTTAGCACTCCTATTGCCTGGATCCTATCTACAGCATTAAATGGGGTATAGCTGTACTTATTTTGGAGTGGGGGAAGGGAAAATTCTACAAAGCATGCCTGGCGTTAGTTGCTTTTTTACTAGAGCGTTTAGTTAGTGTTTTAGTTGTATAATGTTGAAAAGGACCTTCTATGGAATATGGTATTCTCTCAAATGAGGATCCATTGGCAAAGCCCCATTGGAAGCTAATCATTTTTTGCAGATTCAACAATTTTCCCCCTACCCATGCTCCCTCACTCCCTTATCCCTTTGCCTTTCTTGCTAGTTTGTTTGCCGAATCCCCTGGAGTTTGTTTGAAATTATTTTTCTTTGCCGCTCCTGGCAGTGCATCTTCTTGCTTAGGCAGGGAATACAGAGTGACGTAATTATGGATTCTCTGCCCACGTGAAAAGGTTCACTGTCAAGGGAGGCTAAGAAAAAGAACTTCCAATGAACTCCCACAGATCCCCCTAACAAGGGGTAAGTTCTGAGGTGGCCAGGGTTCAGGGAAACATTATATAATGTATATTACAGTGAAGGTGGCCCAATACAAGAAAGATTTTAGAATTTCCACATTGTAACAATGTAATGTTTTACTTTGGAGCATATTACATTTAGCATTTTTCTAGTTTTAGACAGCACCATTTTTTAATTGGAACATCTAGTATTGCAGTTTGGAATATCAGTGGAAAGTGTCTATCTATAACATCTGCAAGGATATGTGTGATACCTTTCCATTTGTTTTTACTTTGTGGCTTTTCCACCATAAGTGAACAAAGGTTCTTGTCAAACCACAATTATGGAAGCAGAGTTGACTGTTTGAGGGGATAATCAGCCAAGTAAAATGTGTGCTACGTAGCCCGTAACATAGATCTAAAAGATATTTGCTATTAAATTAGCCCCGTAACGCAGCTCGCAGACGACTTGCGGGTTAAAACACAGAAAGGCCGAGAAAAGCCTACGTGTTAAGCAACGTTGAACGCCGCGCCCAAAAAAACTTTGATCATGTCAATACGTAGCACTTGTAATGCAAATAAAAACACACTGCTGTACTTTTATTACAAGTGAAAGTGATGTTAGGTCTTAGAATTAATAGCGCAACATTCTCAAGGCAGCAAATCGGCTCAGAAAAATACTTCATTTCATGTATATTTTTTGTGCTATTTCGATCCCCGGAATCAATGTCTTACTACATATACTGTAACTCGCATGTGATAGAATATCATATTTGCTGCTTTATTGCATCCTGAATGGAATGTGGGTTCGCTCGTAGATTGTAATTGAACCCCGTAGGACTTTGAAATGCATCCTCCATTTTCATGTGACGCAATGCTGATGATCTCTGTTTCCATAGGCTCCATCTAAACCCGTAACGAAGGGCTTGCTTAATTTATTACGCTCTAGCCTGCCAAGCTGCTGGCCGACAGATGGTTTACGGGTTTACGTCTCCAGCTCGTAGCTCGCAGCCTTTCTAATCTAATAGCACCGTAACTCTGCTAAATTTCAAGCACACAGCCATTAGGAGCTTCACGTTGGAGTTAATGGCTTGGAATTTAATGTGTGCCAATGTATGGAGTTTTTGAGGTACCAGGTACATTTTGTGAAGTATCTTAATATTTGTTTCAATAATTGCATAATTCATACTATAATGTGATAAGTTGTGTTGAACTATTCCACATTTGAACAGAAAATATAATATCCAAAGTAATTTGTCTGGTTCCTGGTTAATTTGTGTGGGTATGATATAAATAGTGAGTTAATATGGGAGAATATTTTAGAGAGGTGTACCGTTTCTATTGGTGAATAGGTGCAAAGTTTTTAAAAATTAGTAATTTGATTTCTGCCGAAATTCCAAAGGAGACTGGATATAAAGTGATGTATCTGGAGGTACTAAAACTGTTCAGCAAATGGGATGTCATATTCCCTTTGTAGTGTCTGGATTGTAATCATTTTATCCATGTGGATAAAGTCTTTTGTTTAAATTATTTTTTATTGACACATATGCAATATTTATTAACATAGTGTATCCGACTCGCAGGTCCAATACACATTTGCATAGACAGGTTTTTTAACACAGCATTCTAGACATCTTTTACCACTTTATTGTCTATATTGTCTGTCCCGGCCTGTCTATTGTACTTTCTGCTCTATGTGCCCAACTTAACCATTTTCCATTTTCTTAACTTTGTAGGAAACATCTGCAAACTACTCCTTCCCTTCAACATTATGCCTGATAGGGTCTTGTATGTTAGCTTGCTTGTTGCCTATCGATTTATAGGTTTTTTGTTGTTGTTTGTTTTTTAATATATTATAGCTTGGAATTCCCCTTATGCACTACATATATGGGAAGTATAACATAAAAAATAAAAATAAAATAAGAGAACTATGACCTTATTACCTGTATCCTTCCTGCATACTCCTCCCTCCTTCATCCTCAGTCCGTGCAGTCCACCAGCAGTTATCAACGCCCGAGGCACCCATTTCCTTGGCAAGGAGCTCCCATCCTATCTTAGTTACATCTTCCCTTTGAAGTGTACCTATCACTATTTCTGTTTTTAAATTGAGATAGCTTTGTCCGATTCCATCCATCTGTCCCAAATGTGACTAAACGTGGGGAGGGAGTTATTTATTGAGTGCGTCATTCTTTCATATATCATAATGTGATTTAGTTTTTTTATAACCTCATGGGGGTCTAAGTGAGGCTTTCTCCAGTTCTTTGCTATGTGGCTTTTAGTTGCCAGCATGACCATTTGTATCCATTTGTTATGGTTCTTGCTAACGCTTAATACCGGCATTCCTAATAAGCATGTCCCCCTAGATGGGTGTATTTCCCTTTCTAGTACCTCAGAGATCATTGCAGTAACCCTTCGCCACAAAGCTTGTACTTTAGGGCAGTCCCACCAGATGTGGCCAAAGGTTCCTCTATCTGAGCAGTTCCTAAAGCACTCAGGGGGGGAATGTGGATTTATCTTGTTTAGCCTGTCAGGAGTTATGTATACCCTATGTAATACTTTAGTTGCCGTCTCAAGGTAGCTAAAGAAGAGGGAACCCTTAGTCAGCTCTCTGTGAATTTTTCCCTATCTCTGCGTGTCCCAGGTTATTCCCAGTTCCTGTTCCCATTGCAGGATGTGTTTGGGTTTTTGATCAGTAGGCGGTTTATTAGCTAGCGAATAGATAGCGCCTATTATGCCTCTAGCTAGGGGAGTCTGCCTACATTACTTCGAGAACCAGGTGTCTTGTGGGGGTCCCCACTTTTTGACCAGATCTCGGACTCTATGGCATATTTTGTTATAATTAAATATCTCCTTGTCCGGCAAATTATGCTTAATTATAAATTGTTCAGAAGTTAGAAGATTGCCGTCGCAGAACCAGGGCCCAAGTAGGTCCAGTTTCCGAGATAGCCACCATGCTTTTGAGTCTCCCCCTAGCTCCCCCTCTATCTGGGACCCTGAGAAGACGGGCGTTTGGTAAGAGAGGACATGTGTCAACTGACGCCTGCAAGCCTGATTTTGACAGCATGGGAAGTGTCGGGGACCAAATGATATTGTCCCATTTGTAGGGATTCATTTGGTAGTTCTCCATGAATACCCATATTGGTTGGTGTTCTCTGGAGTGGGCTTGTGGTATGAAGGAAAGTTGGGCTGCCCTGAAGTAGTGTATCAAATTAGGACAAGCCAACCCCCCTGCTTCTCTTTCTCTATACATTAAGGACTTGTTGATTCTCGGGCATTTATGTTGCCAGATAAATCTGAATACCGCCCTTTGGAACCCGTCTAGGTCTCCTTTGTGTATCTGAATTGGGAGTGTTCTAAATAGGTATAATATTTTGGGTAACATGTTCATTTTAAAGGCGTTTATTCTTCCATGACAGGTTGTATCTATTCCACCTAAGTAGATCAGCTTGTAGTTTTTTGTAAAGGGGGGTGTAGTTTTCTTTGTATAGTGCTGCTATCCTGGGGGTGAGATAAACTCCCAGGTATTTGATGCTTCCCCTTGGACATGAGAATGAGTATCTATCTTTTAGGGCTTGTTCCTGGTCTGAGGGTACTCTTGTGCATAATATTTCAGATTTATCTGCATTAACTTTAAGTCCTTATAAGTTCCCAAAGCGGGACATTAAATCCATTAGGGCCTCTATTGAGGTTACCAGGTTTGTAAACATACACAGAATGTCGTCTGCAAACAGGCAGCATTTCATTTGTTGGCATCCTACTTCTATTCCCTGTATTTTAGGGCATGTCCTAATGGCTTGTGCAAGGGGTTCAATGGCTAGTGCGAATAGCAATGGGGACAGGGGGCATCCCTGCCTCGTACCTCTTTGAATGTTAATGAGATCTCTATTTTCCCCGCGGGAGCTTCAGACTTGCCGCCGGGGTATTATACAGTGTGTTTACTAAGTTTGTGAATTTGCCTCTGATGCCGAATTTATCTAATACCGCATGCAGGTAGGGCCATTCAACAGAGTCAAATGCCTTTTCTATGTCTAAGGCTACCATGCTGAGTGGTACATTCGCTCTTTTAGCTATATGGGTAACATTTAGTATGCGTCGTATGTTGTCCCCGGCCTGTCTGTATGGCACAAAGCCCACTTGGTCTTTGTGTATTAGTTTGGGAAGGAATTTAGCTACTCTTGAAGCCATTAATTTAGCTAGGACTTTAATGTCCCCGTTTAGGAGGGATATTGGCCTATAATTATTTGGATTTAACGCATCTTTTCCTGGTTTAGGTATAAAGATTACACCTGCCTGTTTTAGTTTGGGTGGCATTGTTTTCCCTGATAGAATCTCGTTAAATAAATTGCTTAAATGTGGGGCCAGGAGGTTTGCTAGGCTTTTATAATACAAATTCGAGAAACCGTCCGGGCCAGGGGCTTTCCCTGCCTTTAGAGTTTTGATAGTGTCGATAACTTCAGACGGGGTTATATCTGCATTTAGAAAGTCTAAATCCCCCCCGGAGATTTTGGGAATGTCTAGGCTGTTGAGAAAGTCCTGTATTATGAAGTTATTGGCTTTTGTTTTTGATGAATATATTTCTTGGAAGCACTTATGAAATGTTTTTTTATTTCCGACTGGTTCATTGTGATTGCCCCACTTTCTGTTTTAATTTTGGTGATGTGGGTTAAATTTTTCCTTAGGTTGAGTCTGCGTGCGAGCATAGGGGAGGGCTTATTACCTTGGGCGTAGAATTTATGCCTAGTCTTTCTAAGGGCTTGTTCTGTTTTTTCGGCTAGGACCGCGTCTAGTTCTAATCTGGTGTTGTCCAGTTGGGTTCTGGAGACCCCTGGGACTTTGGCCTGAGTTGCCCTTTCCAGGTACTGCAGTTTTTTGAATAAGGCATTTTCTTTCTGAATGTACAATTTCTTTCTGGCAGCTGCCAGTTTGATCAAGGCTCCTCTAATGTAAGCTTTGTGCGCGACCCAGACCCACCCCATGTTTGCCCCAGGGACTAAGTTTAGCGTAAAGTATTCTTGGATGTCATGTTCTATTTGTGTTAGTGTTCCTGGGTTGGCTCGTAGAGCCTCATTTAAACTCCACTTTCCAGGGGATGTGAGGCTAAGACCTAGCTGAATTTTCATGTTTACTACCGCATGGTCAGACCATGGGCAGGGGTAAATCTGGGCATCTACTGTGTGGTCAAAGAGTGAGATGTGTGTCAGGAGTACATCGATCCTGGAGTGTGTTGGAGAGTAATAGGAGTAATCTCTTTCCGAGGGGTGAAGTCCCCTCCAGGCGTCAGTCAACTCTAGCTCCCTTAGTTGTGTATGTATTGTCTTAACTTGTTTCAAGTTTTGTGTGGTTTGGTTTACTCTTGATCTGTCTACAGAGGGCTCAAGAGCGAAGTTAATATCACCTCCTAGAATGATTTTGCCCCAGTCTTTCTACTTCAGGGTGTTCAGCAATTTAATGAACGCGTTAGTTGGCGCTGTAGTGGGGGCATAGACATTTACTAGTGATATTCTAAGATTTAGGATGGTTCCAGTTATTATTAAATAGCTGCCCTCTTTGTCCTTGGTTTGTTTTTCTACTACAAATGGGAAATCACGGTGTATTAATGTAGCTAGGCCTGCTTTTTTGCTTTTCTGGTTGCATGTGAAAAATACTGGATATTCCTTGTGTAGGTAAGTGGGTACTTTTCCTTGGGCGAAGTGGGTTTCTTGCATAAATATAATGGATGGATGGAATCTTTTGTAAAATAAGAAGGTCTTGCGTCTTTTAAATTGGGAGTTAAAACCCCTAATGTTATGTGTTAGAAAGTTGTGCTCTACTTTAGCCATTTGTTTTTTGTGTAGTCGGCTGTGTAGTTCTTTGTAGGGAATGTGTGATGGCTAGGTTACCTGGTTTGAGGACGCTGAAGGCCCAAGGCCTGTTCCAGGATCCCCCCTTGAGTGCCTCGGGCGCCGAGGCCACCTGCAAACCGGACAGACTAGGAGGAAATGCAAAAAAGATACAGAGGTTCAGTTCCAACAATGTAATAAAATTGTATAAACATTTTCTAACAACTTGGTAGTTTCCCTGTCTCCCTAACTTTTCCCTTATTTTGAAGCCTGTTGTTATTATACCCGGAACTGTGTTTGGCCTCTTAGGGAGAGGTTTCCCACTTGGGGGGTCTACCTGGGAAGTATTTGGGGGCTCTAAGCCCTCCCTAATCTTCATCTCAATTATCAGTTAAGCCACCTCAGGAGCTCCGCTGCTGCTATTTCTGAAAACTTGTAAATAACATTCTAATCATCTTACATATAGCTTATTTAGTCTAACTAATTGCTGCCCTCTTCCACTGCTCAACCTGCTTGGGAGGAAAGAAAAACAAGTGTCCAATACTCTTCCTTAATGTTCGGCATCTGGTTCCTCGTCATTGGCTGACAGATCAGCCTCTAGGGCTCTTCCTGATTGCTGCCGTAAAGGGGGCCCCCTATTGGAGGCTGCTGTTCTTGTCCTTTTGGTCGAAATTTGCCACATCCTGGAAGGGCCAGCCCTAGACCCTGGACTTCTCCTATCCTCAACATCATTGACTGCTAAAAAATGTAGCTTTCTCAAGAGGACCTCAGCTTCTTCTACTGTGTGTACTCTGTAGGTGGATCCGCCTCGCTGGAATATTAGTGAAAATGGAAAGCCCCACTTGTAGAGGATTTTGTGGCTGGATAATGTTTCCAGAACGGGTTTCATCTCCTTTCTTTTTTGTAGCGTGGCCGGAGCCAAGTCCATGTAGATTTGTATAGAAGAGTTATCCGGGCCCTTGATTTCTTTGAACTTCCTCGCCGCTGTGAGTATGAGGTCTCTAGCACTTTGGTTAGCAAACCTTATTATTATGTCCTTAGGTTGGTTGTTAGCCTTTGTCGGGCCCAAGGCCCTATGCGCTCTTTCAATGACCCAGTCTGCTTCGCTGCTTGTGGGAATAATCACCAGGATGACCTATTTCAGAACGTCTGATATGCTGTTTGGGACATTTCTTAGTCTTATATTGTGTCTTCGTGAGCGGTTTTCAAGGTCTTCCACCTTATCAGTCAGCTCTTTTATCTGTAGGGTATGTTGCCCCAACACTTCTTGGTCATGCATCTGGGCTTCTGCTATCTGTTCTGTTTGCTCTTCTAATAGCTGCGCTCTTTGTCCCAGGCTGTGTAGCTCCTTTTTAAGGTCTGTAATAGCAGTCGTCATTAGTTCTTGCATCATTAACTTTATTTTCTCCATGTATCTGTCTATTAGTTCCACCTGGGCGTGTACTATTTCAGGTTCCCCCTCTCTGGCCGGCGAGCTTGGGTTATGCGAGGATGTTGGCGTATCAATTGGTGCTTTGTAAAATTCCTGTATGTTTCTGCTCGCTTGATTTTTCTTGGATTTGGTGCTGCTGCGAGCCGCCATGCTGCCGTCTTGATCTGATCGTTTGATCTATAGGGGTTACTGTCTGCTAACTCTGGGTGTAGGCGAAGCAGGATAGGTTATTTTCTGAGTTGAGCGTGAAGGATCAAGCAGGCTATTGCTTTTCTAGAAGCGGGCTCCTGCAAGTGGCTAGCATAGTTTAGTGAGTTATTGCATCATGCTCTTTGTAATGATAGCCAAGTTACAGACCCAGCAAGTCTTTCTTTGCATGAGCTAGCCACCTGTTCTGTAACATGTCCTCGTGGTCTGTTGCCCTCAGTAAAGTTAGGGCAGATGCTGGTTTTATGAACTGTTACTAGGGTGCTTTTGATCCCTAGTGGTCTGGTATATAGCACAGTGTGGTTTGGGAAAACAGTCTTGGCATTCACTATGTTTAGGTCCTCATGTTAGTTTGGTAAGCGAGGCTGTAGTTTCTCCTTTAGTTCTTGCTCAGTCACCCCCTGATGCTATGAAGGCCCCGTTCCAGTGGCAGTGTGTGAGGGTCAGCCACCATCTAGCTCGCTCCTGCCCCCCTAGATCTCTGCTTGCCCGGTGTTGTGCCTGTCTTGGAGCTGGGGTGCTGGGTGTCCCTTCTCCTAGGGGCTTATGCGTGGGGGATGAGTGGGGGTGCCTGTGAGCGGGGTGGATCTTACCTCCAGAAGCAGCCTCTCTCTGTTGTCCGGACCCCTTGTCTCTTTCCTGCTCCGGTGCGGCGGGAGGCCAGATGGACTGGGCCTCGACCACTTGTGCAGCCTCCGAGGTAGGATTTGGCTGTTGGGGGTTGTGTGCTGGCTTTAGGGTGCTTTAGGTCGCCCTTAGTAGGCTCCAATGGGTTGCCTTGGGGTATGCCGGCGGGCTCCCGTTGTGCTATTCGCCGGGGAGGCCTGATGTAGTAGGCCTCAACCATGCGGCACATCAAATTTCCCCTATCCCCACGATACCGGTATCAAAAGAACGATCAGACCCTCCTTGTGTCTGTGGTGGGTTCAGTTTTTCTTTTTGTCGTGGGGAATAGGGCAGATTACTTTGGATTCACTCCTTTTGGGTAGGAGCTGCGCTCATTGACGTCTTTCTGCTTCCCCGTCAGGCCACGCCCCCGATAAAGTCTTTTAATGTCAAGGTTTGTCCACTAACTGAGAACTTTTCTTGAGTGTCCTGGTTTAAAGCCATCGTTCCCTATAATTGGGGTTAAGATAGATTACTCCATGTAAAGTTTGCATGTATATCTGAGATTTTTCCAGAGTATTAAGAAGTGTGACATAATTATATTTTGGGAGGAGGAAATTGCTGATTTTTTTCTGCCACACAATGATACTGAGGGTTTCAGGCTGTATCATAGTTTTTTCAATTTGTATACAAATTAAGGAGATTTTCTTTGGCATGCCACAAGATTAAGTGTACTAACAGAGCATTTTCATAGTACTTTCATAGATTTGGAACGGATAGTCCTCCCTTAGATATATTATAGTACATTGTAGTTTTCACTATTCTGGGTTGTCTGTACTTTGAATTTAAAGAATGTTTTTTGAAAATTTTAATGTCTGCTTGACCTGGTGGAATAATTATGATCCTGAACTAACATTATTTAACGGATATTGTAGTGGTAAAACAAGTTATGTGCCTTTATAGGCATGTGCTGCATCTGAGTTAATGAAAGCCCTCTTAGTCCAATTATATGAAATAATCAATTGTTATTGATTTTAAACATTTCCTGTACATGAATCTATGGTGCTGCCATTTTTGCCTTTCCACCTTCTCCCATACTTCAGAGTGTGTACGGTTTGCAGGCAGCAAGCTGTGAATCTCCAGTGAACCTCCATACATGCACACATTATGACTTATCTTTGGTCTATGTGGCCTCTGCGCTTGAAATCTTAGAACAACAGGAACCCACTAGCAGTGCTGTATGCATTAGAAGATGCAGTATGGAGATTCACAGTTTGCTGCCCTTCCACCTCAAACCGTGACACACTAAGGGATAGAAGGAAGAACAAATGCAAAAAAAACAAGCAAAAAATTAAACAAAAAGTAAAATTGAATAAATTCATTTAATCGGCAAGCTTTATTTCTAGGAAGCAAGAATATACAAGATGTCATCTGCACGATGAAGAAAAGTGCTACAAAAATAAATGACATACAAAATGACTATCAAGTCAAAATGTATTCATCTATACAAAAAAATGAATTTGTGTCTGAAGTACTACGGTGTGAACTGAGGACATTGTGTACAAGATAAGACGGAGTGAATTGGATAGCATGCAGATATTTGGAAGCTTTTATTTCGGGTCATGCCATGTATATTTATCAAGCCAGTTGTGTTGGATCTGATTGATGATACAGCCACTGAACAATGAAAGCGTTCTGTATAATACAATGATTCAGAATAAACCCTGCCATATTCTGATGACATATCCTGGGCTTTGGCTGTTTACTCTATACAAGACTCTAAAATAGATCGCCTGGGAAACAAGTTCAGTTACTTTCATTTGTTAGTAAATGGTAATCCTTTTAAATCTTGAGGCATCTTTCTGTTGCATAGTTCAATTGTTCAAATAGTACTGTTTATCAAGATTTGGATTTCTGTTGCTAATGTTTTGTTACAGACTTTTTTTCTATTTAGATCACAGCAATCAATTTGTTTTATGCTCAGCAGAATTATCCCCAAAATTTACTGGCTTCATAATTGTTCTATACTTGTGGAGTGTGCAGCAAACTAATAACAGGAGCATAGAAGTATTATCAGAGAAAATATTCATTGTAGCTGACTGCTAGAGCGTGGAATCTGCCATAGCAGTTATACTTACTATACAGGGAGAGATAGAGAGATAGAAATATTATTTCTAACAAAAGTTATGATTAACTAAAAAAAATCATCCCATGCAAAAGGGTACGTGCCATTTGGTCATCAGCCACTATATTTAGAAAGCAATGAGCTTGACTTATACCAGTGGGCACCATGGTGCCTACTTTACTATGACTGCAAAGGGAAGAGGTCGGGAAACTCTTTTCTGCAGGGTGGGCGATTACATGTCTACATTGATGCTGTTTTTATGTATTCCAATATTTTGCAGGCTCATGAGATTTATATTAAAGAGTTGTGAGTCTCAATTGATATTGTACTTTTGCACAGGTGGACATTCAAACTCAAACAGAACATTCCTAGACTAATCAACGACATTAGGAAACATTTGCAAAGATAGCAAAATTCTTACATTTCTTGGCTGGGTCGTTTAACAAGCTAGAAAAATAATATTCGTCCCTGGTAACTATATGTTTTTTAAATACTCCAAATCCCCATCCCGGGGCATATGTCTGAATGTTTGCAGTTTACGTTTGTTCGGTTTGTGTGGTCTGCCCATAAACCCTGAGAATCTGAAAAGGTATCAAAGGATCAGGTTATCTGCACCTGACATTTATAGATACAGCATTACCAGGTCACAAACTTGAAGCAGATTACAACATTTTTCCTACCTACAGACACAACCTGATGGGTTGTCTGAGGCACTTACTTTTGCTTCAGTCGTGGTTGGTCATATCATTTTTGCTCTTAATCTAACAGTAGATTTTCTCCACCAGCCAATCTCAATATTTAGTCTTCAACCCTTAACTATTTGAAATCCCTGTTCCAACTCAGTCTCACATACATTAGAGGAATCGGAGACTCATCTGTCTAGGGGTCTTTTTCCTGGGCGCTATCTAAGTTTACCTTACAATTTCTTGAGCTTACACACAATATTAACTTTTTCCTTCAGATCAGACATATTACAATCTCTAATAGATTTAAATATGCTTTTAGAGATACAAAGACCCCGACTATTTGAGAGGTGTAATTAGCGGTATACCGTAAATCAGCTGTAGGAGCTTTTTTCCCCTAGGTTAAACATTTATGTTCATTTTTTCCCTCACAAAATTCTGCCGAAATATTTAAGCAACATGTATACCTTACGCCTATGGCCTTACTGCAAAATCCCCATATGCAGAGGTATAGGAGGCTGAAATAAGTCAGGTTTGTAGCATTGCAGAATGGCGGGAGATCTATAAAACACTGGCAACCACTTCATTCTATACCATGATTGCAGAGAATGGGTGTAAGATATTGATTCAATGGCATATGAGTATGCATTAGTTTAATATATTTTCCCCCAATATTTGTCGATTATGCTATGTGGGCATACTACCACTTTTTTAATGTCTTCTTGTCTTGCCCGAAAATCAAACAGTTCTGGCAAGATTTGTTGTTGTTTTGCAGTCCTTCAATTGTGTCTGACTCTCTGTAAGCATATGGGCGCAGCACACCAGGCATGTCTGTGTTTCTGGTTGTGTTTATCCATATGATTTTCTTGTCAAAGATACTTGAGCAAGTTCATTCTCCAGTGGACCACAAGTTGTCTGACTTTTCTGTTATGACCCGCCCATCTTGGATGACCCTACATGGTATAGCTCATGTCTTCATTGAAGTACACAAGCCCCTTCACCACAACAAGGTAGTGATCCAGAAGGGTTCTGGCAAGAAACAGTTGCCCTTATAAAGAAATTAACATGTGTTTTCCTTACTCTTTGATGACCATACTCTTCTTGTTTGCTATTGAGGGTTGATAAACCCAAACATAAGCAGAGTCTTATCATACAGGTGTGCTGTTTCACAGTGTCGATTATAGTAAATGGAGTGCCAAAGTCAAAATCTGCCCCTTACAATACACACACACACACATATATGTAGGTAGGTTTCCCGACTTGTGCATAATCCACCCTGGGCTTTGTTTAAAGCTGTGTGGTATAGCAGGCATATGCTTAAAAGTTGCCATGTTTGAAATGGTAATGGATTGAAGAGCGAAGCATTTGTGGGCACATTTTCATGTCCCTGCCCAGGTTGTGCAATAACTGTATTTCTTGAAATTCTGGACAGGACATAATGTTTTTAACTTATTTTAGATGTTCAAATGTAAATTGAAATGTATTATTTATTTACATATTTTGTCCTGGAGAGACTGCATAGGAGGTGTTTTATGTGCTTATGATTTAACTGGATGGACTTTGTACTAATATCTACTATTTCTCACAGCAATGGCCAAACAAATGTGCCAGAAGTAAGCAATCAGCGATAAAATATAGGCTATGGAGGAGTGGAAATACATTAAAATACATACATACTTTGCACAATATTTCAGCAAAGACATCTAGGAATTGTACATAAAGAATGGAAATATGGTTTCTAGCTTTTTAATGATTGGTCTTCTTCCTTATTCAGTCTCTTATTAGTTATATGTTATGTATATTGACCAGACACACTAAAGAATGAATATCCCAGAGGGTCTGACAAAAAGGTTACAGACACTTGAAATACAGATAAAATATTTTGTTAGGGACCAAACTCTGAAAATACGGCTCATTTGGGGATAGAGAAGAGATTTAAATTGTATCAGCGAAACTACAAAGAGTCTATAGTACTTATTCAAAGTCAATATAAAAACTATGAGGAGGGACCTAAAGTCAGGGTTAGGCGATCTCTGTATGATGAGATATAATATATTTGTTCCAAAAATATGTGTCTGACTAAAAGCAGAAGTAGGAAGGGAAATCTCAAAAAGCAAGCTTTTAATAAGAACACATTCTATATTGATGCCTATGATGGTCCCTCAAGGTATGTATCCATGATACTTTGGTGAAGGTTGTGTGAGTGAGAGGGGTGTTTATATTTCTTCATGGGCAAGGCTTGTACTTTATATTGTGGCTGCCTGCTTCTTAGCCTCAGAGGGTGTATGTATGAAATTGTTAAAACTCCAATGATATTGCCAATCCCCCTCCAATCTCCCTCTTCTCTCCCTACCCTAAGCCCTCTACTGATAAAAGATAAGCACACACACAGGCACCAAGCTAGCAGGAAGCTCTGAAGGCAGACAACCTTCTAAACAGAAAATACCAATGGGCTATTTGGCCCTTTCCCTCACCCCTTGTGCTGTGGGGTTCATTAATCCCATAAGAGTCCCTATAGACTCATATGGAGTCTCTAACCATAACCATGGGTACCTAACAGTGATCCCCACAGTATACTATACAATAACATGGAGGTCCCTAGGGACCCCAATGTGGTTAATGGAACCCCCACATAACAAGGGGTAGAGTTAAGGACCCCTGGATATTGCTCATATTGGCTATTTGCTCATAAGGGGTAGTGGACATTAAGGAGGAATCCAAGGGGATACCCAGCTCATAGGTGGTAGCAGGTCATAGGCCTTCGAATCAGAAATCCCTTGCACTTGTGTTTATTGTTATTTAACCCATTACCTACCATGGAAATGGGTTTATATGAATAGGTATTGATATGGGAGGATGTCAGAGCAAGTGCAGTGTGTTCATGCTATTGGGTACCATTCTATAGCATTGCTATTTAGACCTCTGAGATTCAGACTCTGAAACTTCTACTGGTATACTTTAGGCAGTATGCAAGCACACCTTTGAGCTACAGAGCTATGAGCAATCCCCTGGGTACAAGTCAGGGAATATTTTTATAGGAGCCATTGAATAGAGCTCTTGGTTTATAACATACTTCACAAACGTGAATTTTTTACTAAACAACTCTGGTCAATAAAAGGTATATATAAGTGTCCTGGATTTCAAATGTTTGGTAAGAAAAGGGGAGTGATTATCAGAAAAATATGTGTTATGTAGAAAAGGTTAGTGTATTTACAAAGTTATATGTAGCAAACTAAAATCCAGCTTTTCACACCTAATTTTCAACTTCAAGTTAAGTGTTTAAATGTTTATTCTGACATTTTTTCATGTAAAAATGTTTTCAAAAGCTACTGATTCTCCTCTATCAGATGCACTCATAATCCAGGAAACTTAGATATGCCTTTAAGGGTCAGAATTTGAATTATCTAATCCATCTAGCCATTTCAGTATCCTCCTGTCCTACTCCCAAACGATGTTTAATTTTGCTTCTAGCTATGTTCCAATTTTCTGTCCCTGCCCACACTTTATTTTTGTTAGCTTTTCTTCTTTTCCATGTTTTCATTTTCTGTAGATGGGTGCTTCCATGGCCGGGTTACCTATTAGGCAAACTAGCCAGCTGCCTAGGGTTGCTTCACTTTGAGGGGCACCTATTATTTATCTTAAAACCCTAAAAATACTTTTTTTGGGCTTAATAATGAAATGCTGCAGTTCACAGTCTGGCCAGTAGAACTAGAGTGTAGAGTGCTCACTTTTCCTTCATTCCATGTGTTCCCTGCTGAGTGTAGAGAGTAGGAAGATAGAGCATTAGTTGAACGGAGGCAGCATTAGTAAGTTTATAAAATGTTTTTTCACAAAAATGCTTTATTTGTAAGGAAATATTGTTAGAAAATAGCTCCTCAATAGAATTTATTCTTGGAGGTAGGTTATGTACTTATGGCTATTAATACTGTATGATTCTATGTATTCCTTGTTTAATATTTATTTATGTATTTATATGTACATTTATATATTGTTATGCTAATTATAGGTGATCCTTGCTGAATACGTGTACATTTGTTTAATTCTAGTTGATCCTGGTTAAACATTTATGTATTTGTATTATAATTATTAGTGGCCCTAGCTGAATATGCATATATTGATATGATATATGAGGTTGAATATTTATATTATAATGATCCCTGGCTAATGTCCCATATATTTCTATAGGAGACATTGGCTGAGAATGTTTTTGTTTGTATGAAACACTGACTAAATAAATACATATTTATACATTAATATGATCATAGGAGACCTTGACTCTATATGTGTACATATATAGTGCTAGAGGGGATCTAAATATGTAAACATGTGCATATTTATTTGACTGCACAGGACAATGGCTTAATATGTGTATACTTATTTCATAGTAGGAGACCCTATATATTTGTATTGTGATTATAGAGGGCCATTATTGTATGCTGATATAATATTACGAGGCCCTGGTATAATATGTTTAGGTTGTTTGAGTAAAAGTGATCCTGATTGTGTATTATTACATTTATATGTAGGGAACCCAGTAGTGACTGCTGAAATGTTAAACTGGGAGGGCGATAGACGTTAAAATTATATATATACTAGCCACTTGCCCGTCAAAAATGACACCTCCTGTGTCTTTTCAGACTTTTTCAAATATATGGAATAATTCAGTAAATCAATAAAAATATAATATTTTTTATTACATCAAATTTGTATATTTTTATTACAATATACATGAAAATCATCACAATGTACAACCAATTTTCTTACGTCATGTTACAATTTTTTATTCTTTTTTTTTATTTAATAAGGATAAACAATTTTTATATGCAAAACCAATAAATTATAATTTAGACATAAATAAATGGCATGAAATCCCAAATATATTAATAACCCATGTTCATTTTTGTTTGTTACATTTTCCACATTGTTATCTTAAAGTAATAGTTTTTTTATTATAATTTTTTATTAACATTCCATCTTATTTTTGATATACATATTCTAAATGTACAGAACATTGTATTACATTTTTTTGTTGAAAACTACAAAACCTTATATACAAACATTTTATAAATACGCTCCCATCATCTAATAGTTCACCTTGAGTTTCTGTTTTTTTTCACAAGCACTTTAATTTCTAAAGGATTTTTACATCTAGAAAATGAAACATATATTTGACCATGTGCAAATACTGGTTCCTCCAAAAACAGACCAACAGAATTAAAAGTTTGACCGTGTGATTTATTTATAGTCATGGCAAATGCAATAATAATTGTCTTTGAAGTGCAAACGACAAACAACTTTTGCTTGGAGCCAAATCTACCAAACTATTTCACCATTATGTGTACCATTCAGAATTTCAGCATGCACGAAATGATCTTTTAAATCCTGAACAATTAATCTGGTCCCATTACAAAGTCCTTTGCCTCTTTTTTTAGCTAAAAAATATGTGGTGGCATTCCAGATGGTGTTAATGAATTTATAAATTCAGTTGAAAAGTTTGTCTCACTCTGTTTGTCATCAGCTAGTACACAATCTACACTGTAATAATATTTTTTTGTTCCTTCTATTAATGGACCTTGCAATAAGCGCCTTCAGAGTACATCGCGGGTCTCGCTATGAGCACATTTGGTACACATTGTGGGCCTCGCAATGAGCACCGTTGCAGCACATTGCGGACCTCGCAATGAGTGCCTTTGGTGCACATTGCGGGCCTCGCAATGAGCGCCTTTGGGGCACATTGCGGGCCTTGCAGTATGACAACTATATATGTGATATATATATATATATATATATATATATATATATATATATATATATAAAAGGAATCATAATGTATTACATATATATATATATATATATATATATATATGTAATACATTTATGATTGCATTCAAGTGTAAATGTATTAATGTATTATTTGTTTTATGTGCTACTCTGTATGGTGGAGGGCTTATATTACTCTTCAGGCCACCATAAGTGATATGATTGTTGTACTGAACTACTTTCTGTAACAATCTACCACACAAACCAGAACCCAGCCCCACTGATGAGATCCATTAAGATCGAAACAGTGCTGTCTGTGGGTAGGTTTTCTGTTTTTTGCATAATCCATCCATGCTTTGCTATAAAGCTGTTTAATAATCAAAAAAACACTATATACATGTCTCATTTTTACGCATATGCTCGCTGTATTAGAGTGAGAATACATTGTGGTCTCATTTGCATGTCCCCGCTAAAAGTGCAGTGTAACAACCGTATTTCTGAGAAACTGGAGCAGGACATAAGTTTATTAACTTATATTTTATCCATTCAAGTGGAATCATAAATTTATTATTCATTTTCTGTACTACTGTACTCTGTATGTTGGACTGCTTTTATCACTCTTCAACCCACCATAAGTGATATAATTGAAATATATACACACAGGAGAGGCAGCAAAATGTATTCAAGACATTTCTGTTTTCATTGTGCAGTGGCCCTTTAGCTCTCATAATTACTCCGTTTTTATTTGTGATAAAATAGATCATGATATCTGTATGTGTAAAATATGCTCGCTGCCCTCCCATAGAAATAAAGAAATAATACAGCACACCATCAAATGCATTTTATAAACAAGCAATAGGATGGCGTGTGTATAAGGAGCTATGCTGTAAAAATATCTGTTATGGGGAAATGTCTGTGATTTGCTCACACTGCAAGAGATCGATATACACACATAGAAAAGGGGAAAAGTAGTGTGTGCACACCTTGCCCACATACTCGCACAAGCTCCTCCATTACATTGCCCAGAGGCTCCAAAAAGGTAGATCCGGCCCTGTTTGTTTCACAGTCTTAGCTTTTCAGAATACCTTCTCCCCATTTCCACCCTTCAAGGCCACAGTAGGGAGGGTAGCTTTGTAATTTGCCACCTATGAAATCACCTATAGACCATCATGATTGATTTTGGGGCTACCCTGCACTCCACAAGTAACCCTGTTATCTGGGACTCGTACACATCAGATTGCTAACATCAAGGCTATCAAAATAGACAGTGTTATGTTAAAAGTGACTAATGTGAATGTCTTGTTGCTTGTTTAATTTGTGCATTTATTTTCTACTAGGAACTTGCCCGCCAAAATTGACAGGATTAAAATTGTAAGGCTGGCAATGCTGTTTTACACACAATGTGAGGCTTTTGGCTCTCTGAGCGCCTTCGGCGCATATTGCTAGCCTCTCACCCCATGTACTTCAAGTTTCCTGCTTTGTACTGACCACATTCAGCGCTCATCGCGAACCCTGCACTAACGCCTTTGGCGCTCATTGCGGGCTCGCAATGAGCACCTTCGGAGCTAATTGCAAGCCTCTCCCGCTTGTGGTGCTCATCGTGAGCCCCGAGATGAGCGCCTTAGGCGCTCATTGCGAGCCTTTCCTTTTGCATGCGCTCATTGCAAGCCTCTCCCGCTCGCAGTGCTCATCGTGAGCGCCTTTGGCGCTCACCGCATGGCTCGCAATGAGTGCCTTTGGCACTCATCGCGTGGCTCGCAATGAGTGCCTTTGGCGCTCATTGCGAGCCATTCCTCTCGCCTACTGTACGGGCCGCTCATTGCAGGGTTTGTTAACCTGCAAGTTTTGTGCTTGGGAATGCCATGTGTCTCTTTCCAGGATCTCCCCTGTCCCTTCCCTGTGTCTTTCTCCTGTGTGTGCTGAATGTTTGCGTGGCGTTAGTTTTATTTTCAAAGTTTTGCGTGCATGGCGTTTAATGGGTGTAATTGATTTGCAACCTCACTCCCAGGCTTCCTGTGTCTTCCCCTGTGCTGTGTGTGAGTGTGTTATAATTTTTTGTAGATGATTTCTTATTATTTTTTTTTTTTTTAGAGTTACGTGCTTGAACAAAGCTGCACAACTATATATATGATCATTGTTGTGTGAAATATGTTAGATGTTTCCCTCCACAATGGAGCATATAAACAAAATAATATTGTAAAATCAGATAGAGCTATTTGTGAGGCATCTGGCCTCTGACCTAGGAATCGGAGTGCTCTCCACCCCAAGCTAATTTGGGCAGATGTTTTGTCTCTGGCGTCAGATGGTAGCCATAATAACAGGGAGGACAAATTACGTGAGGTACGTTTTTTGTGTTGTGATATTTCTTTGGAAAAGAAAAATAAGCTGTTCACTCTGACTGACATACTAATCAATGGTATTGTCTCAGTCTGAGTTTGAAATTCTAACAAAAGGAATGCCTGTCTGTGTCTAATATTATGATGTAATCCTAATCAACTGGCTGTAACAGAGTTTATAATTTTTTAATAAGCAGTAACTTTAGTGCTGTGTTTGCAACCTGAGAGGTCCTGAGTACTCTTAGGAGGTGTTTTGGCTGGGTGCTGAGATCTTGAACACAATAACGCTTGACCTAGAAGGAGAAAATTGAGGTGGATGTGGCCCCTCAAATCTGGGTCGTAACAGCTTTATGTTTACCCTCCTAGTCTCATTGGGAAAAGTGGGCGCTTGCTCTGGACTGTGGGGTTTGTGTTGGTTTCACCACCACAATTGCTTTCCCTTTTGGAATTTGTACAAGAAAATAATGGCAAAAATCTGCCCTGTTGGTCATTACATTAACCAGAAAAACATATGACTGCTTTGCAGACTTGGATGAACGCTCCTTCCGGCGTCTTGACGTGGCGCGCAAGTGACGTCACGGCATTATCATATACCGGGCGCCGGCACATGCGCGCCACATCATTAGCATATACCGGGTGCCGGCACCCGGTATATGCTAATGCCGTGACGTCACATGCGCGCCACGTCAAGACGCCGGAAGGAGCGGAGGCCGGAACAGGAGCTTCAGGTGCAGGTAAGTGAGGGGAAAGGGAGAGGGTGGGGGGGTATTTAGAGGAGTAGAATGAGGGGGGTTTAGAATGGGGGGGTTTAGAATGAGGAGGGGGGGTTGAGGATGAGGAGGGGGGAGGGAAAGAAACACGGGGGGGTTAGAGAGACAAGGGGGGGTAGAGAGACACGGGGGGGTAGAGAGACACAGGGGGGTTAGAGAGACACGTGGGGAGTGTGACTCGAGGATAAGCAGAGGGGGCCCTTTTTAGCTTTAAAAAAAGGGCAGAAAAACTTGGCTTATACTCGAGTATATACGGTATATATATATATATATATATATATATATATAGTGAGGGAAAAAAGTATTTGATCCCCCGCTCATTTTGAATGTTTGTTCACTGATAAAGAAATGATCAGTCTATAATTTTAATGTCCAAAAAGTTATAAATTGATTTGAAGGTCAATGAGTCAAATCTCAGAGGTCAGACATTTCTTGTAGTTGGCCACCAGGTTTGCACACATCGCATGAGGGATTTCCAGTGATTAAGGTTTCAAGGCTGATGTCTGGCAACTCGAAACTTCAGCTCCCTCGTCAGATTTTCTATGGGATTAAGGTCTGGAGACAGTTTAGGCCAATCCAGGACCTTAATGTGCTTCTTCTTAAGCCACTCTTTTGTTGCCTTGGCTGTGTGTTTTGGGTCATTGTCATGCTGGAATACCCATCCACGACCCATTTTCAATGCCCTGGCTGACGGAAGGAGGTTTTCACCCAAGATTTGACGGTACATGGCCCCATCCATCGTCCCTTTGATGCGGTGCAGTTGTCCTGTCCCCTTAGCAGAAAAACACCCCCAAAGTACAATGTTTCCACCTCCATGTTTGGTGGTGTTATAGGCAGCATTCCTCCTCCAAACACGGCAAGTTGAGTTAATGCCAAAGAGCTCGATTTTGGTCTCATCTGACCACAACACTTTCTCCCAGTTCTCTTTTGAAACATTCGGATGTTCACTGGCAAAAGTCACATGGGCCTGTACATGTGCTTTCTTGAGCAGGAGGACCTTACAGGCGCTGCAGGATCTCAGTCCTTCACGGTGTAGTGTGTTACCAATTGTTTTCTTGGTGACTATGGTCCCAGCTGCCTTGAGATCCTCCAGTGTAGTTCTGGGCTGATTCCCCACCGTTCTTATGATCATTTAAACTCCATAAGGTGAGATCTTGCATGGAGCATCAGACCGAGGGAGACTGACAGTTATTTTGTGTTTCTTCCATTTTTTGAATAATCGTACTAACTGTGGTCACCTTCTCACCAACTCGTGTAGCCCATTCCAGCCTTGTGTAGGTCTACAATCTTGTCCCTGACATCCTTGGACAGCTCTTTGTTCTTGGCCATGGTGGAGAGTTTGGAATCTGATTGATTGCTTCTGTGGACAGGTGTCTTTTATACAGGTAATGAGCTCCTAAACTCTGCTCATTACCTGTATAAAAGACACCTGGGAGCCAGAAATCTTGCTGATTGATAGGGGATCAATTACTTATTTCACTCATTGACCTGCAAATGAATTTATAACTTTTTTAATATGCGTTTTTCTGGGGGGGTTTGTTATTCTGTCTCTCACTGTTAAAATACACCTCCCATTAAAATTATAGACTGATCATTTTGTTATCAGTGGACAAACATTCAAAATCAGCAGGGGATCAAATACTTTTTCCCCTCACTGTATATATATATATATATATATATATATATATATATATATATATATATATGTGTAAATAGTACATTTGTGTTCACATTTGAATGTCTAAAACAAGTTAAAAAACCTGTTCCCAGCTCTAAAATCCGAGAAATACAGTTATTACACTGCATTCTGGGAAGCTAAACAGGGACATCCAAATGTGCCCACAAATGCCTTACTATTCAATCCATAACCATTTAAAACATGATTTCCTTTAAGCTTATGCCCACTGCATTACATAGTTCACCACAACAATAATTTATTATATGGTGGGTGAAAGAGCGATAGAAGCCCTCCACAGTACAGTAGTACAGTAAATAAATAGTACATTCGTGTACACATTTGAATGTCTAAAACAAGTTAGAAAACCTGTTTCCAGCTTGGAATTCCAAGAAATACAGTTATTACACTGCATTCTGGGAAGCCGAGCAGGGACATGCAAATGTGCCCACAAATGCCTCGCTCTTCAATCTATAAACCATTTTAAACATGGTTTCCTTTAAGCTTTTAAAAATGACTTGTGTCTGAACTTGTCTTCTGGTATGGTCTCAGGAAGACTGGAGGTCTCCTAGTGATGGTGACACAGGAATTATGTTGAAATCAAGTCCTGAGTTGGATGGCTCTATCCAAAAGACAAGGAAACAGGCTCTTATTTTGGGGTAAAGGGCACAGGAGGTTTAATTAACTTACTGGACATGTTGGCTGGAGCCCTAAAATAATTTTCAAGGTGAGGAGACCAGAAGACCTGCCATGAGTACCAGAGTACAGAGCACAATTGACTAGAAATATGGCCCTAGACTTTGGCAAAAAAAAATTTTTGTTAAATAATTGCATCAGATTTTTTCATGTAGTATTTCTTTATTGGAACATCCTATTAGTCATCATTAGCCGGTGCAGGAGCTCTTTAGAGAGGAGCTCTGTTACATTAAAATTACTTTTATAGAGCGGATTGTTTTTTATGTGGAAGCCCATTTCTATAAGTTTAAAAGTGGAACAGCAAGATTATTCAATCAAGATGGAATTGCCCGCTAATCCACAACAGACGAGTGAGGACTAGGGAGTCGGGGTGAAAGGTGAAAGGTCTATGTAGACCTCATAAAGGTCTATATTGGAAGGGAAATTATACTTAATTTTACATCAAGGTGAAAGGTAAGTATAATTACCCACCCCCATATAATTTCCCCCTTTATATAGACCTTCATAAGGTTAATCGACCACCCAGCCCACAGCACAAGGGGTGGGGGGAGGGGGGCAAGGCCCATGGTATTGGGGGAGAGTTTTGGGGAATTCCCAGGCTCATAGGGGGTTTTAAGGGGGAATCCCAACTGGTAGCAAGTCAAAGGTGGACCTTGGACTTGTTTGTATTATGGCCATTTACCCATATACTTACTTTGGACAAAGATAATATGATTAAATGCAATTAGTCTATTAATAGTGTAATCTTTGCTCTTCTTTTGTTACCACATCTGGCAAGTAAATTCCAGATTATGCTTTATTGGTTTGGATACAAAGTTCAGCAAGTTTTATTTTTGTATTATTTGAACACACCCTGGCAATATACACACATGCCTTGTACAACTTCACACACTGTTAACGGAATATCACATTATTGTCTTGGTAAATAACAAAAATACACAGTTAAAATTACTTTAATTTGAAATATTATGCAGGAGATATATTAAAGGTATATTTCCAGTTTGCTACACCCCACCATTTCTAGTTTGTGTTACTGATAAAAAATATATCTAGAAAAATGTAAATATATGTTCTATAATCCAGCTAGTCACAATGCAAGACTGCCCTGTATCAAGCGTATACAGAATGTGCCCATTTTTACTACTGTATATAAAAGGGAGAGAAAAGGGGAGGATAGAGGAAAGGAGAGGGGGGGGGGAGAGATAAGGGAAAGAATGAGAGAATAAAGAAAAAAAGATAAAAATAGAAATAAAAGAAAATAAAGACTGTATTGAATTATATTTTCACATTCCAATTAATGTTCTATCAATTAAAATATATATGCAATTACCCGTCATAAATGTTGGTATGAACCAATTTCACTGGGATGTTAGCTGCAAAATAGAAATTTGAATTGATAGAACATTAATTGGAATGTGAAAATATAATTCAATACAGTCTTTATTTTCTTTTATTTATTTTCTTCTTTTTTAATCTTTTTTTCTTTTTTCTCTCTTTCTTTCCCTTATCTCTCTCCCCTCTCCTTTCCTCTGTCCTCTACCCTCCTCTTTTCTCTTGTATTCTTTTGCACTGTTACTCTCATTTCTCTCTCTTCTCCCCTTTCCTCCCCAATCTCTCTCCTTTTATCTATCCTTTCCCTTCTCTTTCTCCTTCCCCCTCTCTCTCTTCCTCACTCTCGTTTCCACTCACTCTTCTCTCTCCTTTTCTGTGTTTGCTCTCCCTTCTCTCTTTACTTCTGTCTACTTCTCTTTCTTTCCTTTCCCACATCTCTCTTCTTCATTTGCCTTTTCTCTCTCCTTTCCCTTCTCTCTCTCTACCTTTCTATCTTTGCTCTATCTTTTCTCTCTACTTTCCCCCCTCTCTCTCTTCTCCATTACTTGTTCCCCTCCCTTCTCTCTCTCTCCTTTCCTCTTTCCTCTCCCTTCTCTCTCACTCTCTACTTTCTGTCTTTGCTCTCTTTTCTCTCTCCTTTTTGTATTTTCTCACCTTCTCTGTAGCTATTTTTATGATGTTTGCGTGTTGTGTATCTGAACTTCAAATTGTTCATTTTCATGCAGAAATATATAAATATACTCTTTTAAATGCAGGATGGAAATTATCCATCTAAATATGAATATGTGTGAGTTGCCTTGTGTCCAAAAACTGAACTTCAATAATACACAACATACAGGTCTCAAAGTTTCCTGGTAGTTATACACAAATGAGCATTACAAATAAATGTATTTACATATATACTATTGTGCTTTGATTTAGGCTCAGAATAGTTTATTTTATTCTTATTATCTAGCACTACAATTTCCTGTTGATAATTAGCAATTTATTTGATGTACAAACAAATTATCTTTGCTGTGTAATGTTGGCACTAAAATTTTGTATCAAATATATATTTTATGGGTTGTTTTTTTTGCTGTCCTACATCCACCCAGATTTGTGTGTTGAGATGTTGATAAAAGGCAACCTTCTCATTTGAGATTGAATCAGAAAACTAAGTGTAAGAAGCCAACAAAAAAGGAAAGCAATACAAAGTATAGACTGGGATAAAGAACAGACAGGTAAAAATGTGGAACATAAATGGACAATGCTCAAATCCTTACTACATATAAATACTTATCACCATATATCATGTGGGAATAAAATAAAAAGGAGTAAATCACATCCAATATGGCTTAACAATAATTTAAAGAGTAAAAAACAGTAATTTAGTTTATACAAACAAGAGGGGACAGAGACTGCTTTACATGAGTATAAGGACATCAACAAGGCTTGCAAAAGAGCTATTAGACTGGCTAAAATAGAAAAGGAAAAATTAGTTGCAAAGGAGAGTAAGACTGACTCTAAAATGTTTGTTTTTTAAATATATGAATGGAAAGAAGGCCAGGAAGGAAGCTAAAGGAACATCACAATGTGACACAGGCTGTCTGACAATTAGTGACCAGGAAAAGGCAGATGAGCGAAATAAGTTATTTTCTTCCGTGTATACGAGGGAGGTAACAGTGGTTGCGGCATTGCAACAAAATGGGGCTACACTACCTTCACCAAATAACTGGTTAATGCAGGATAAATCCAAAAGAGGTTGGAAAAAATAAATGTTAATAAAGCCTCAGGTCCTGATGGAATACATCCAAGGGTACTGAGGGAACTGGGGTCTGTAATAGCCAAACCATTATATCTAATGTTTAAAGACTCACTCACCACAGAGTCTCTAACAGATGACTGGAGAAAAGCAGAGGTAATACCTATATTTAAGAAGGGAGCAAGACCAAATTCAGGGTATTATAGACCAGTGAGCCTCACTTCTGTAGCGGGGAAGCTTTTAGATGTGTTAATAAAGGATAATATACAAGGATATGTCTGTTTGAACAAGATCATAAGTAGCAGTCAACATGGATATGTAAGGGATAGATCATGTCAAACAAATCTAATTAGTTTCTATGAGGAGGTTAGTAGGAACTTGGATCAAGATCATCTCAGTTGATGTAGTCTTTTGGGATTTTGCAATGGCTTTTGATGCAGTTCCACATGGAAGACTATTGTGCAAACTAAGGGATACATTAACTGCAGTACATATCTGATCATGTATTGAGTGCTGGCTAAAAGACAGGAAGCAAAGGTCTGGTCCTTTTTAACATATTTATTAATGACTTAGAAGTTGGAATGCTTAGTATTTTTGCGAATGACACTAAGTTTTGCAAGGTAATTAAATCAGATAATCATGTGCTTTCCCTCCAAAGGGATTCACATAAATTAGAAGAATGGGCATCTAATTGGCAGATGAGATTTTATACAAATAAATGTAAGGTTATGCATCTGGGAAGGAAAAATAACCATGCAATTTATAATATTTATGGAGCAAGGATAGGGGTATCAGATATTGATAGGGATTTGGGAGAGCTTGTTTCACTATCCCTTAGATTGTAAGTCTGCGAGTTTCCATCCTAAGTACTTTGGGAATTCACCATGGACATTGGATTCCTAGCTTAAAGACAGGGCCGTCCTTCCTTTGCTAAATGTTAATCTGTATTTATCATTGTCTGAACCTAATTTATGTACATCGCTACGGAATATGTTGGCGCGTTATAAATAAACTATAATAATAATAGGTAACAGTGTTCAATGCAGCATCTGCAAAAGCAAGTCAAATATTAGCATGTATTAAGAAGGGTATAGAAGCAAATATAATTCTGCCACTATACAAATCCCTAGTACGCCATTATTTGGAGTATGGAGTACAATGTCGGGCACCTCCTCATTAAAATGATGTTTTAAAGCTGGGAAATGTATAGAGAAGGGCAACAAAACTAATAAGGGGAATGGAGTGACTAAGCTACGAAGACTAACTGAAATAAACTTACTTTCTGTAGAAAAAAAGGCATCTAAGAGGTGATATGATTACCTTATATAAGTATACCCAGGGTCAAAACAAAGCTTTGTCAGAAGAGCTTTTTGTGTCAAGAGGTTAGAGGAAAAAAGATTCTACCTTAAAGAAAGAAATGACCGTATATACTCGAGTATAAGCTGACCCGAGTATACTAGGTAAAATGAGTGACTCGAGTATAAGCCGAGGGTGGGAAATGTGCTGCCCCCTGTGTCCCTCTTGTGCCCTCTGTGTCCCCCCTCTCTCTCCCGTGTCTCTTCTCCTCTCCCCCTTCCCTGTGTCTCTTCCCCCATCTCCCTTCCCAGTGTCTCTTCCCCCCTCCCTTATCACCCTCCTCAACCCCCCTCCTCATTCTCAACCTCCCTCCTCAACCCCACCCCTCATCCTCAACCTCCCTCCTCATCCTCCCTCCTCATCCTCAACCTCTCTCCTCAACCCCCTCATCCTCAACCCCCCCATCCTCAACCCCACCCTCCTCACCCCCTCCTCATCCTCAACCCCCCTCCTCAACCCCCTCCTCATCCTCAACCCCCCTCCTCAACCCCCTCCTCATCCTCAACCTCCCTCCTCATCCTCCCTCCTCATCCTCAACCTTCCTCCTCAACCCCCTCATCCTCAACCCCCCATCCTCAACCTCAACCCCCTCCTCATCCTCAACCTCCCTCCTCATCCTCCCTCCTCATCCTCAACCTTCCTCCTCAACCCCCCTCCTCAACCCCCCATCCTCAAACTCCCTCCTCAAACCCCTCCTCAACCTCAAACCCCCTCCTCATCCTCAACCCCCCTCCTCATTCTCAACCTCCCTCCTCAACCCCACTCCTCATCCTCAACCTCCCTCCTCATCCTCCCTCCTCATCCTCAACCTCCCTCCTCACCCACTCATCCTCAACCCCCCATCCTCAACCCCCCTCCTCAACCTCAACCCCCCTCCTCATCCTCAACCCCCCTCCTCTACCCCCCTCCTCATCCTCAACCGCCCTCCTCATCCTCCCTCCCCATCCTCAACCTCCCTCCTCAACCCCCTCATCCTCAACCTCCCATCCTCAACCTCAACCCCCCTCCTCATCCTCAACCCCCTCCTCAACCTCCCTCCTCATCCTCCCTCCTCAACCTCCCTCCTCAACCCCACCTCCTCAACCCCCCATCCTCAACCCCCCATCCTCAACCCCCCATCCTCAACCCCCCCTCCTCAACCTCAACCCCCCTCCTCATCCTCAACCTCCTTCCTCATCCTCAACCCCCTCCTCAACCTCCCTCCTCATCCTCAACCTCCCTCCTCATCCTCCCTCCTCAACCCCCCATCCTCAACCCCCCATTCTCATCCTCCCTCCTCAACCCCCCCATCCTCAACCCACTCCTCAACCTCAACCCCCCTCCTAAACCTCCCTCCTCATCCTCAACCTCCCTCCTCATCCTCAACCCCCTACTCAACCTCCCTCCGCATCCTCAACCTCCCCCTCATCCTCCTTCCTCAACCCCCCCCATCCTCAACCCCCCTCCTCAACCTCCCTCTTCAACTCCCCCACAACCTCCCTCCTCAACCCCTCCATCCTCAACCTCCCTCCTCAACCCCCCCATCCTCAACCCCCTCCTCAACCTCAACCCCCCTCCTCAACCTCCCTCCTCAACCCCCCTCCTCATTCTAAACCCACCTAAATACCTCCCCCCCTCCCCTCACTTACCTGCTTCTGCTCCGGCCTCCGCTCCTTCTTGACCCGGCACCCATGTGACGTCACATGCGTGCCACGTCATTAGCATATACCGGGTGCCGGAGCAGAAGCAGGTAAGTGAGGGTAAAGGGAGAGGGGGAGGTATTTAGGGGGTTTGAGGATGAGGAGGGGGGAGGGAAAGAGACACGGGGGGGTTAGAGAGACACAGGGGGGTAGAGAGACAAGGGGGGGTTAGAGAGACACTGGGGGGGTTTAGAGAGACACGGGGGGAGAGTGACTCGAGTATAAGCCGAGGGGGTCCTTTTTAGCCTTAAAAAAGGGCTGAAAAACTCGGATTATACTCGAGTATATACGGTAGTTCTTCACAGTAAGTGTGGTTAAACTGTAAAATTCGAAAGGAGGTGGTGACAGCAGATTTGATGGATCATTTTTTAATAAAAAGGACATTCAGGGTTATTGTGGATAACTAGTTTTTTTTACCCTTTTGAGACAATTGCCAATGTTTCAATGGGTGTTTTTCAGTTTGCCTTCCCCTGGATCAATTAAACAATTAACAATTAATCCACATATTACAAGGATCAGAGGAGATCTAAAAAGGTTGAACTTGATGGACTAAAATACTTTTTTCAATATCAATTAGTATTTAACTAAGCAACTATAATACAAAAAGTGGCACACGCAATTAATTTAGTTTTGCACTGATTTAAATACAGTACATTTTATCTGTGGATTTGTTAAAGGACCACTGAAGCTAATTTGTTAAATATTCCACTTTATAATATATTTTACGGTATAATAATAAAATAAATTATTAGCATTATATACTCATGGCAAATTTCCACTGTGGGAACAGCTATTTTGTTCATTTCAGTCCTGCCTTGATTACAAAACAACTGGGCCTCATTCAATTGCTATTTGGTGAATTGATTAGGGCTCTATATAAGCACAGAGCATATTTTTTTACAGAAGTTTTAGTTAGTGAACTTCTATCCAAAAGCAAGGTCTTTACTAACTAAAAACTTCTGTAAAATAAATATGCTATGTGCTTATACAGAGCCCTTTTCAATTGGCCAAATCGCATTTGAATGAGGCACTCTGTCTTGCTAATGCTGCAAGACAATATGCAACCAGGCCCAAACACACTTTATATGTCACATGCCTGTTTGCTGTCACCAGTTGCCACATTGTCATCATTGACATTGCACGACAAAGTGAAATACATGGGAGTGCACACCCACACATTTGTATTGCATATTAATATGCAACTATATCATTAGCAAATCAAGGACTTGTTATTAAAAGATAACTGTCAATAGGAAAATGGCTCTGTCCATAATGCAAAACAGAAAGGCTAAACTGTGAGTAAGTAGTGGTAGCCATTTATTTTAATATTATATTGATACAATAAAATATGTTAAAGAGTGGAATATTAGTTAAACTTTTATCAATAATCTGACTATAACTGTGATTTATGGCTTGGCTTATCATTCTTTTTCCTTGGAGAACAACATTTTATGTTTTAGGGATCGACAACGGTCTTAGGAAAACCTATAGAAAACCACAAGAAGAATATGCCGGAGGGTCTAGTAATTTGTGTTACACCACAGGCCAGATCCTGTGGTCTAGCTCTTGCTAGACAGTGAAAGTAATATCTATAAGTATATTGACCTCTGGTATACACATGTCCGAGTTGAGTCTCTTCCACCCACACAACAGCTGCTGTCATCTGAGAGGGTAGAGACGTCCAGAAATGTCTCCTCACATCATAGTCTTATATGTCTGTCATTTTTACATAAAGAAAACGGATTGCATGACTTGCTGAGAAATATTTGAAGTATTTCCTGTGTTTAACGTGCATTCTCGCAGAGTCCTATAGGTATTATTGAGAGGTCAAGGAAGTGGCAGGTGGCTTCCATTAGGAGGATAAATAAATGTTATGAGGCTCTTTAACTGTCTCATAATCTTGACCTGAGCTTGTAAATCTCACAACTGAATGGACTTCAGTGTTTAATAAATAATGTACTGATTATTATACAGATTAATGAGAAACTTCTAGTTTAATGTTTTGAAACAGAAATGTTCTCTCTGCGGAAATTTACAAAATAATGTGGTGGTTTAATTAGGAGTGAGATTGATACTTAAAGTGACACAGCAAAGTCCTAGATATTAGTACACACAAAAAATGTATATAAATGTAACTATTTTTGATTTTAAAAAGTTTGAAAGTGTAATACTTTAGGACCACTGTATGAAATTTTTTGTTTTTTAAAACATACTGCCCAGGTAGGCAGTATGCCAAAGAATGATAATTGAGCATATTTTAAATGTTTTAAAAATAAGTTAGAGTAATTTTTTTAAACAATATGCTCAATTCTCAAAAAAGCAGTATACCTTTACAAAATGTTTTGTACAGTGGTCCTTCAAGCACAAATGATCTGTACAGTACCTTCATCTTTCTAACTCTCCTTATCTAGGGCCCTCAATTAAGTCTCACAGTGTGTGGGGAAGATAAAGAAGAAGTGCATACCAAGTCGGAATAATAATAATAGTCACAGAGATGTTTAATTATTAAAGTATGCTTTTTTATAAATATTTATACAGGCACACTCGTCTTTTCACTGTAAAATTCGTAGAATTAGAGAAAGGGGTGTGCAGTAGAGACAAATTAGGCTTAAAATACCCAAATTTCAAGCTCAGTTATCTAACATACTATGGGCCCTATTCAATTGAGCATTTGTTGTTTATGGGAGCCTGTAATGTAGCCCGTAAACTCATTTGCCTAGGCGGTTGTCCACAAGTACTCCCAAATCCCTTTCAATATCCCTTTCAATATCTGATACTCTTAGATTTGCTCCATCAAGATTATAAATTGCATGGCTATTTTTTCTTCACAGATGCATAACTTTACATTTATTCGTATTAAATCTCATCTGCCACTTAGATGCCCATTCCTCTAATTTATGCAAATCCCTTTGGAGGGAAAGTACATCATTTTCTGATTTAATTACCTTGCACCTTGCACTGAGCCCTGAGAACCCTTTTACATTTACAACATTTACAACAACCCTTTGCTTCCGTGTCTTTTAGCTAGCTCTCAATCCATAAGCAAATATTGATGGCAATTCCTGTATCCCTTAGTTTGCTCAATAGTCTCCCATGTGGCACTGTATCAAAAGCCTATGCACAATCCAAACAGCCTACATCCACTGAGTTGCCTTGATCCAAGTTCCTACTAACCTCCTCATAGAAACTCATTAGGTTTGTTTGACATGACCTATCCTTCATAAATCCATGTTGGCTCCTACTTATAATCCTGTTCGAATATACCTATTCCTCTATATTATCCCTTATTAACCCTTCTAAAAGCTTTCCCACTACCGAAGTGAGACTCACTGGTCTATAATTCCTCGGATTTGCTCTTGCTCCCTTCTTAAATATAGGTATCACCTCTGCCTTTCTCCAGTCATCTGGTAGAGACCCTATGTTGAGTGAATCTTGAGAAATTAGATATAATGGTTTTGCTATTACAGAGCCCAGTTCCCTCAGTACCCTTGGATGTATTCCATCAGGACCTGGTGCTTTATTAACATTTATTTTGAAAAATATTTTAGGGTTAGTCTTACTCTCCTTTGCAACTAACTTTTTTTTCCGATTTTAGCTAGTCTAATAGCTCTTTTGCAATCCTTGTTGATTTCCTTGTACTTTGCAGTCTCTGTCCCCTCTTGTTTCTATAATTTAAATGCTTGTTTTTTTACTCCTCATCTTCATCTTTAATTCATTGCTAAGCCACATGGGTTGTGATTTACTCCTTCTACTTTTATTTCCAGATGGTATATGGTGATGTGTATGTATTGTCCATTTATGTTCAGTATTTTTACTTGCCAGTTCTCTGTCCCAGTCTTTACTTTGTATTGCTGCCCTTAGACTGTTAAAATCTGCCCTTTTAAACTGATGAGTTTTCGTTAGCCCTTTACAGTTATGTTTTTTTAATTCAATCTCAAATGAGACTGTGTTGTGATCACTGTTTCTCAAAGGTTGCTCTATTCCAACATTTGATACTATCTCAATATTATTTGTGATAACTAAATCCAAGATAGCCTAATTTCTAGTAGGTTCTTGCATAAGACACATTTATCCAGTTTATTTCAGGGTAATTAAAATCTCCCATTATTAGAACTTGCCCATGCTTGGCTGCATTTCCAATCTGTAACAATAATTGCATTTCCTCACTTTCAATTATATTTGGGGGTTTATAGCATACTCCTACTAATATTCTTTTAGAATTTGCTCCTCCGCTATTTAACTCTACCAACAAACATTCAACATGCTAGTTCCACCTTAAATATCTTCTCTGACTATAGGCTTAAATTCAGGCTTAACAAACAGACACATTCGTCCTCCTCTTTTACCATTGTCTCTATTTTTCCAAAATAGGTTATAACCATCCAGATTAACAGTCCAGTCATGAGATTCATCCCACCACATTTCAGAAATGCCTATTAAATCCAATTTCTCATTAATTGCTAATAATTCTAACTCCCATTTTTCCTGACAAGCTTCTGGCATTAGCGAGCATGCACCTTATGTTATGAGTCTGTAGTTCTGAAATGCCTGCCACTGTACTTGAGTTACTTAGCACTACCTCCCTATTGACTGTACTAACCCTCCCCATCTCCTCCCCCATGACTAGTTAATAAGTTTCTTACCTCCTCTACACTTACTACCCCATTACTTCTATCTTGCCCCCCCACCTACTAGTTTATAAACTCCCCCAGCTGTTCTACCATCCTATCCCCTAGCACAAAAGCTCCCTCATCATTAAAAATCATTCTTTAGGACAATCCATTTTCCACTAACTTTGTCATTGGTACCAATATGTACCAAGACTGCCGGTTCATTTCCAGCCCCTCCCAATAATTTGTCTACCTGATCCACAACATGCCAAACCCGAGCACCCGGGAGACAGCAAACTGTTCGATTACTACTCACCTGCCCCACTACTCACTGCACAAGTACACACACTTACTGTTCAGGAGAAATCACAGAACAGAGGCAAGCAGACCACAAAAGGTCACACACTGATATAGCTTTACACATGCAAAACCACACCCCCTCTCAGCTGCTACTATTCACTGCACAAGTACCCCACACACTTATTGTTCAGGAGAAATCACAGAACAGAGGCAAGCAGACTACAAAAAGTCACACACTGATATAGCTTTACACATGCAAAACCACACACCCACTCAGCTGCCACCAATCATTGCACAAGTACACAACACACTTACTGTCCAGGAGAAATCACAGAACAGATGCAAGCAGACCACAAAAAGCCACACACTGATATAGCTTTACACAGGCAAAACCATACACCCTCTCAGCTGCCACTAATCACTGCACAAGTACACAACACACTTACTGTTCAGGAGAAATCACAGAACAGATGCAAAAAAAATACATCAGTATTGATTTTTTTTATTTGCTTTGATAGTGTTACGATCAGGTGTTTAACCCACTTGCGAGTCCTATCATTTGCCATTTACGGGTGTGAAAGCAGCTGCGGGCTTGAGGAATTGTAGCAATTTAATAGCAATTTACGATTTTAGCGATTGCGGGCTTGACAGATCAAAGGCTTCGATGGGTCAGAGTTACGATTTTGACAACCGCTTTGCTTTTCAGCCTGTAACCTGCAGAACGATTGCGGGTAGCTAAAAGACGCCAATTTAATAGCAGTAACTTTTGCGAGCTACATTACAGGCTACAGTAACTACAATTTGTACAATTTAATAGGGGACTATTTTTTTAATAACAACAAATTGCAATAATATTTGTTTATAGAGACGTTTTAATTAACAGATATCAGTATAAACATTTTTTTTCAGTTCACTTGTATTTGTGAGAATATGTACACTGAAAACAGCAGATTTTTTTCTGACCTTTAGACTGGAGCTCCTCCTATCATTTCAAACTGTGGCTGAGTGTGCAGCTCATTACCACTAAAGGTGTGCAGTAAATAGGCAGTTGCAGGTACTTGCCCCACCACCTGCAAAAGTTTTTCAACAGATGTCAGGAGCTTATGAATAGAGATAGTGGAAAAAGCATAACGTTTTCTTACAAAGAAACATGTGCACTTAGCTTTTTTTATCTACAATATACTTATACTCAATATCACAAATGTTTTTGTGTATTTTTTAAATTAAGAAGTCGACATGTTTCATTTTTAATGGACTACTATATGAAAGTGTTTTTTTTTTAACGATCTACTGCCCATATAGACAATATGCCAATAAATGAGAACTGAACATATTGTTAAATAAACTTAAACATGAATTATATATTGATGAATCACATATATAGTTGTGAGCATGCGGGTCGTTGCTAACGCTGCAGGCTTGTGTAGCAAAGCGAGGGCCGCAGTTGCTGGCAAGGAGCCAGCAACTGCGGACTTTAGGCCCACAAACGAGGGTCCGCATTTGCGGAGGTTGAGGCTCCCACATCAACCGCAAAATTTACGGACTGAAAAAAATGTAAAAAAAACGAAAACGAGGCTACAGGACCCTAAACACTCAAAACACCACGAAACACATACGGATTTACCGAAAAAGATGGACGCGGTCCAAGAACAAGGACACAAAATCATCCACAGCACATTAGGCGCCATTTTACAACACTAACTTACACAATGCGGAAGTACACAGCTACCCTAACAGATTTTCCTCGCGCACGCACACTATTACACTACACACTGCACACATTGCTGACACTTACACAGCAGCTCCACAGGAGTGAAAACACACATTGTATGCTGCAGCAACATCAAAACTGATTGTCAGCTCTTCAACACAATGCTTCCTGCATATATTACTTCAAAATAGGTAAAGTATATTAATTTATTGTTTTATTAATTATTTCATTAGCATACAAAAAAAAAGCGGGCAACGCTTCTCATAGCACACAAACAACCAACAGCCTCGCAATGAGTGCCGAAGGCTCTCATTGTGAGCCACGTGATGAGCACCGAAGGCACTCAGCACGAGGCTAGCAATGAGCGCCAAAGGATCTTGGAACACCAACAAAATTAATGAAGCAAAAAAAACACCATTTCCTGCCTTACAATCTTATTGCCGTCATTTTTTGACGGGCAAGTCGCTAGTTGCTTGATAATTGCTTGTGTAAATACTCAACAGAAATATAAAAGAAATAAAGAGCATGGGAAGATCATCTTAAATAACCAGAGATTGTGTCATTAATACCCATTTAGAACATGTTTATGGGATGATAAATTGCCAATGTGATGTTTTGTTTTATCTACCACATGTTGAATCGTTTAATGTTTTATAACATCGTTTTTAGCATAATATACCAAATAAGTGTGTGTGAAGAACTGGGGAGTTTGACTGCACATAAGAGCTTCTTGGTCAATGTTGTTGTTGTTCAATCATTTAGTCATGTTCGAATGCCGCCAGGCCCTGCCCATCTGAGCTTCCTCAAGCTCATGTTCATTGCTTCAAGGACCTCATCTTTCATCTCCGTCTCTACCTTCCTCTTCTTTGTGTGTCTTCAATCTTTCCCAGCATCCCAGAATTCTGTCTTCTCATGATGTGGACAAATTATGTTAGCTCCAGCTTCATGATCAAACCTTTCAGGGAAAAGTTTTGTGCTCCTGTTTTTTATATCTTATATAACTCACAAAAGTGAGTTTTCTTGAATGTAATCTTCTCCATAACTCTCTAGATGCAGATGGTTTACAGGTAAACCTTGCACTACTCTGCTGGGTAATCCAGATTTGTGCTGCTTGGCTATGGATGACTCCTACCTTCCTGGTCATAATTTGCCTTGTAGTAGCCTTTGCCTTGTAGTAGCCCTTCTCCAAGCAGATTTCAACATGACCTACTTTTGTTCTCCAAACCTAGTTTTTCGTTACCAACTTTCCATTCGTATGAGTGATTCTCTCAATGACATCACAAGCCAGACTGTAGGGTTATCAAAGGGCCATCATAAAACTACATCCACTAGACCATTAATGTTGACCAAACTTTTCATGTTCAAGTTTATGGTTTTAAAAAAGTCTGTTTTCCAGAACTATTATATGGCACTGCCACATGCATGATTTAAGATGCAATAGGTTAAGTCAATATTTCCCAAGTTTATTCATGTGGATAGTTCTCAAGACACAAGGAGACCTTTTCTTTCATGTTATTTGTCTATGGAATTTAACACAGTATTGTGCTAAAACTTCATTACATACGACAAGTTAATCATTTAATGCTAGAAAAGCATCGCAATATATAATATCCCCTTCTGAGTTTTAACACATATATATATACTGTATAAATAGACGTTTAAGTTATGGTCAACGTGTTTTTAAACCCTTCAATAAATGAAGGAAAGCACAATAAAATACCTTGGCAAACTCTCCACAATAATATATATATATATATATATATATATATATATATATATATATGTATATATATCAGCGGCGGAGCTAGTGCATAGGGGTCCCTGGTGTAAAAAAAATAAATCTACCCCCACTGTGTCTATATATATATATATATATATATATATATATATATATATATCACATATATAGTTGTGAGTGTACGAGTTGTTCCGCAGGCTCATTGCAGTCTGCAAATGCGGCCCCTAGCTTTGCGAGGGGCCGCATTTGCGGAGGTAGAGGCTCTACGGCGCCTCAAAACCGGTTACAAACGACCACACAATCGGGACTTGGAAAAAAAAACCATAAACACGCACGGACTTACACAAAAAAATATAAGCCGCGGGACATAGAAAAAAAACTTACACAAAAACAATTACGACCTGCGGGACTTAGAAAAAATCCATTACGGACTCGCAAAAATACTACCTTAACGGACAACCCGCGCACAGCGCCAAACATAAAAAAACACAAAAATACACACAAAAATAAAATAAAAACCTTACCCACACCATGAGGGGACACCCAGGACCTCTGCAACACTACTTAAACCTTGAATTCTGTCAAATTTACAAAGTTTAGCCACTCGAAAATCTGAGAGAGAAAAATGGCCACCGAAAAAAAAGAAAACGAGGCTATACGACCCCTAAAGCCGCTAAATTGGACAAAGCAAATACGGCTTTTACAACAACCCTTACGACCTACAACATAGACCATTAGCAAGGACGCTTCATCATACAAACCCGCCTACCACATACACATTCACTGCCATTTTACAACACTAACTTACAGAATGTGGAAGCACCCAGCTACACTAACGGCTTCCCCTCGCGCACGCAGCCTATTTACACTACACACTGCACACATTGCTGACACTTACACATCAGCTCCACAACAGTACAAACCTACATTGTATGCTGCAGGAACATCAAAACAGATTGTCAGCTCTTCAGCACAATGCTTCCTGCATATATTACTTACAAATAGGTAAAGTATATTAATTTGCAATAAGCCTTGCAATAAGTGCAAAAAGCAGATCAGTGCCGACAATGACAGCAAAAGCACATCTGATAAAAAAAAATAAAACAACCAAGAGGCTCGCAATGAGCGCCGAGATCTCAGACCACCACCAAAAATAATGTCTGTGCCAAACACCATTCCTTGACTTACAATTCTATTGCTGTAATTTTTTGACGGGCAATTCACTAGTATATATATACTATATGTGTATATGAGTATATATATACATATATATATAGTAGTACAAATAAGGAATAGTACATTAGTGATTCCATTTGAATGTTTAAAAATAAGTTGATGAAAACCTATTTCATGCTCAAATTTATCAGAAATACAGTATATGCACTGCAGTCTGGGAAAACTGGGGCAGGCACGCAAATGAGGCCACATAATGCACCATCACTCTGTCAATCCAAACCATTTTAAACATGGCTCCTTTTACGCATATGCTTACTGTATTACACAGTTTTAGACAAAGCAACGGATGGATTTTTCACAAACCAGGTCACTTAACCACATACAGTACTGTTTCACAGTTACTGCCGATCCTCAGTATGGTGTGAGTGCCTGGTTTGTGTGGTAATCGTTTTAGAGAGTAGTTCTATACAGCAATTGTTTCACATATGGTGGGCTAAGAGTGATAGAAGCCCTCCATCGTAAAAAGTACAGTAGTACAAATAAGGAATAGTACATTAGTGATTCCATTTGAATGTTTAAAAATAAGTTGATGAAAACCTATTTCCTGCACAAATTTCTCAGAAATACAGTATATGCACTGCAGTCTGGGAGAACTGGGCGGGGCATGCAAATGAGGCCACATAATGCACTATCACTCTGTCAATCCAAACCATTTTAAACATGGCTCCTTTTATGCATATGCTTACTGTATTTCACAGTTTTAGACATAGCAACGGACGGATTTTTCACAAACCAGGTCACTTAACCACATACAGTACTGTTTCACGGTTACTGCCAATCCTCAGTATGATGTGAGTGCCTGGTTTGTGTGGTAATCGTTGTAAAGATATATATATATATATATATATATATATATATATATATATATACATATACATATATACATATACTGTATATGTGTGTGTATATATACCTGCCCGGTGCTGCACTCCACTTCCTTGGGTGAGAAGGGTCCACTGCAGGTCATGGGCCGAGGGGGGCCACAGGGGCTAGCAAGGACTGAGGGGCCACAGGGGGCTGCAGGGGCCACAGGGGGCTGAGGGAAACCGCAGAGGTCCGTGAGGGGCCATAAGGGGCAATGGGGGCCACATGGCCTGCAGGGGGCACAGTGGGGGCCACAGTGGGCCATAAGGGGCTGCAGGTGACCCACGGGAGGTCAGCAGGGGCCAACATTTTGTCTCAATGTAATTCGATTAAACCTAAAATAATAGTACTTAGATATTACACCAAGGCATAAAGAGCTGCTTGCTCCACCCATTGCTAATATGTGACAAGGGGAGTGTATAATATGGTTTGGTTTATAGTACAGTTTGTATACACAAACAGAGCAATAATGCAAATAACTTTTCTTTTTCATGTTGCCATCAGTACAGAAATGGTCAAAAATCCCCGGTTTAAAACATTTGCTTTTTTAAATGCATGATAGGAAATATAGCAAATTCAGTACTATATTCATAGAAAGTGGCAGCACAGAATTAATGTGTCTGTGGAAATTTTCTGCTATAAGCAAAGAATGACGGCAATTATGGATTGCAATCAGTAACGCCAACCAGATGTTTGGGAAATAAAGAACATGAACCTTGATTTAATGGCGTGACTTCCTGTCATGGTGGGCTACGGGTTAAACACAACAGTCATGAGAAATTATCAAGACGAGTTGGATATCCAGTTCTTGGTAGCTTGATGCATAGCAGTTAACCTAAGCTTACCATGCATCATTTTCCAATGTATAGATGACACATTCGTATTTGCGCAGATCCCACAAGTAACAGCTGTTGAGTGGTTCTTCTTGGCATAGTTTTCTGTATTTTCTGCAGAAATTTCCTGTAAGACACACAAGAGTTTTCTGCTATCTAAGTCAACGCTTGAGAACATCTGACATGTCTCTAAGACTGTGGGAGTTTTCAGAGTAATTCTTCATTAACGTCTTTCTATTTTTATCAGTTCTGTCAGAAACCCCAATTATAAAGAGCAGACCTCCTCCTGGAGCACAAATTAATAGTAAATACAGCTTCATTACTTAAGATTACTGAGAAAAAATTATATAAGACTGATAAGACAAAATACTGAAATCCATGTGAAAAAGCGGAGACAAAATTACTCAATAATAGTTCAACTAGCCGTCAACTAACTAAATATATATGTATATATATATATATATATATATATATATATATATATATATATATATATATATATCTGTGTTTGTAAAATATGTAGCATATACTGTATGTAAAATACCGACATCAACAAACAAATATCATATGCTGAAATATGCACACACATAAATGTAGTTAAATATACAATAAATTATGATAAAATTAATAGACCCAAGTTCTTCATGTTTATTTATATATATATATATATATATATATATATATATATATATATACAGTGCCTTGCAAAAGTATTCAAACCCCTTGATTTTTTACCTATTTTGTTACATTACAGCCTTAAATTCAATGTTTTGTTAATCTGAATTTTATGCGATGGATCAAAACACAATAGTCTACGTTGGTGAAGTGAAATGAGAAAAATATATACATAAAACTATTTTTTAGAAATAGAAAACAGAAATTTGGCATGTGCGTATGTATTCACCCCCTTTGTTATGAATCCGATAAAAAGCTCTGGTGCAACCAATTACATTCAGAAGTCACATAATTAGTGAAATGATGTCCACCTGTGTGCAATCTAAGAGCCTCATTCAATTGCGATTTGGCCAATTGAATAGGGCTTTAAATAAGCACATAGCAAATTTTTTTAAAATAATTTTTTAGTTAGTGAAAACCTTGCTTTTGGATTGATTTTTACTAACTAAAAACTTCTTTAAAAAAAAGTATGTTATGTGCTTTTTTAGAGCTCTATTCAATGGGCCAAAATGCAATAGAATGAGGGCCTAAGTGTCACATGATCTATCATTACATATACACACCTTTTTTGAAAGGCACCAGAGGCTGCAACACCTTAGCAAGAGGCACCACTAACCAAACACTGCCATGAAGACCAAGGAGCTCTCCAAACAAGGAAGGGACAATGTTGTTGAAAAGTACAGGGTTGGGTTATAAAAAAATATCCAAATCTTTGATGATCCCCAGGAGCACCATCAAATCTATCATAACCAAATGGAAAGAACATGGCACAACAGCAAACCTGCCAAGAGACGGCCGCCAACCAAAACTCACGGACTGGGCAACAAGGGCATTAATCAGAGAGGCAGCACAGAGACCTAAGGTAACCCTGGAGGAGCTGCAGAGTTCCACAGCAGAGACTGGAGTATCTGTACATAGGACGACAATAAGCCGTACCCTCCATAGAGTTTGGCTTTATGGCAGAGTGGCCAGAAGAAAGCCATTACTTTCAGCAAAAAACAAAATGGCACGTTTTGTGTTTGCCAAAAGGCATGTGGGAGACTCCCAAAATGTATGGAGGAAGGTGCTCTGGTCTGATGAGACTAAAATTGAACTTTTTAGCCATCAAAGAAAACTCTATGTCTAGTGCAAACCCAAAACATCACATCACCAAAAAGAACACCATCACCACAGTGAAACATGGTGGTGGGGATGTTTTTAAGCAGCCGGGACTGGGAAACTGGTCAGAGTTGAGGGAAAGATGGATGGTGCTAAATACAGGGATATTCTTGAGCAAAACCTGTACCACTCTGTGCATGATTTGAGGCTAGGACGGAGGTTCACCTTCCAGCAGGACAATGACCCCAAACACACTGCTAAAGCAACACTTGAGTGGTTTAAGGGGAATCATGTAAATGTGTTGGAATGGCCTAGTCAAAGCTCAGACCTCAATCCAATAGAAAATCTGTGGTCAGACTTAAAGATTGCTGTTCACAAGTGCAAACCATCCAACTTTAAGGAGCTGGAGCAGTTTTATAAGGAGGAATGGGCAAATATCCCAGTGGTAAGATGTGGCAAGCTCATAGAGACTTATCCAAAGCGACTTGGAGCTGTCTTTGCCGCAAAAGGTGGCTCTACAAAGTTTTGACTTTAGGGGGGGGGTGAAAAAAACTATTTTTTTCTGTTTTTTTGTCCTATTTGTTGTTTGCTTCACAATAAAAAAAAAACCTCTTCAAAATTGTGGGCATGTTCTGTAAATTAAATGATGCAAATCCTCAATCAATCCATGTTAATTCCAGGTTGTGAGGCAACAAAACACGAAAAATGCCAGGGGAGGTGAATACTTTTGTATATACAGACACACACATGTACCTCCATGGCTTGGGGGATAATGTTCAATACCATAGAGGTTAACTTTTTGCTACAGGGGTCCATTAGGGACCCTTGTGTGGGCGTTAATTTTTAGCTGCCAGAAGGGGTTAACTATTAGTTGCAATGCGGTCTATATAGACTCCCATGGTTATAGTTAGATGGTGAGGATTGGGTTTTAGCATGTGGGAAGAGGGAATCCCGTTGGGTTTCTCTATTTAGAGTAGGATTTGGGGGAGGATTCCTGGGGATATCTGGGCTCATAGGGGATAGGGTATTGGGGACGGATCCAGGGTTAGGTGATGTAGTGGGTGTTTGTTTGGACGTTATTAAGCCTTATTTGGTATGACTCATTTCCAACTCAGTTAAGATGTTAAACGGATAATAGCATCATATCTGACGTTTGTTTGCTTCTCAGATGCATTTTTTATGCCTCTACGGGTGAGTCTCAGTACATGTAGGATTTTTGTACCATCTGAGGTCTTACATGCACTCAGAAGGTAACATGTTTAAATGCACTGCATATGAGCATGAACTGCCACTGTCAATATGGATCAGTCCTCTTATAAATCCACCACCACACATGACTATGAAAGAGACACGTTTGAGTACATGGGATTTAAGGAGGCCACAGATACCATTTTTATTACCATAAACAAATTGGCATGATAACATTCAACTTAAAGTCTTAAATACACCACAATGGTTCTGGCATCACTATCTTTTGCTGCCAGCTGTGAGCTAAGCAGCCATGTCCCCTGAGGGCTGCTACCCATTTCAAGCCTAACCTTCAGCATGCCCAGTTTGGCCCTACGTAGCACTGAAGACGTGACTGCTTTTTCCAACCCCCATCTGACAGCAAAACGGTCACAGACTCTGTGACAAATTTACCACAAAAAAAAAAAAGATTACCATCCTGCACCAATATACAAAAAATGGAAGGGGGTGGGATTGAAAATTAAATAGACGCCTACTAATGGAACATAACAGTGGTAGGGGGAAATAGGGTGGGATTGGGGTTGAACTGCTCCTTTGGTGACAGCTTACCTTGCCTACCATCCTTCCCACTAGAAGTACAGATCATGCCCCCCTTATACTCATTTTGTTCAACAGGGGCCGCTTTATTCAACTTACACAGCTTTTCAGCTTACATTGAAAGCTTTGGATCCAGCTAGCAGTGTAATTAGGGGGCTCAAAGTAAATATTCTCATGCTTTATAGCATTTTCTATGGAAAATTTGTCTAGAACTAAAGGGCCATTATAATTCATGCCATAGACTGCCTCCAGTAGGTGAGCTACTTCTGGTGCAATAGGTGCAAACCACTCCGGCTCACAACCGGGTAGAGCTCCCGTGTTGCCAGCAGCACCATGATGTAATGGGGGACTCATAATTTATTAGGAGCGAGGGACACTGAATATTTTTTTTATAAGAAGGTGATCTGACCACCTACATGTATGCTTTGACTTTTTTATTGACACCTACCTTGTACATAGAAATTGAAATGGGAGACCCAAATTATTTTGCACCGGGGTCCCCCAATTATGTGCATATTTTATATATTCAGTCGTCTATTTCAATATTCGTGGAAAGTGGAATTCAACGTATTTTGACAAGCAAATATTGCTTCGGCACTCACACCTTGTTCGGCACTCGTCGCATTTCCTGTAATAGTCAGGACACTACCACACATGGCTTGGGGGATAATGTTCGATGCCATAGAGGTTAACTTTGTGCTACAGGGGTCGATTAGGGAGCAGGAGCATTGTCCATTATTAACAGAGCCCTCAGAGGCAGTTGTTTTTACACTGGAGTCAAACACTGTTTATCCATTCGATGAAGAACTGCCTGGTTACCCAGGCTTAGCGGTTGGCCCTTCACATTGCATTTAACTTGCTTTTTATCATATTTTCTCTCTTGAAAAGTTCTTACTGTGATAGACTATTATAATTATTATCATTTATTTTTAAAGGGCAAACATATACTGTAGCGCTATAGATAAGTTAATTTCCAGGCAAAGACAAATTCAATATTAACACATTGGAGGGCCCTTTCTTTGAGCTTATAATCCGGTGTCCATAGTGCTTTCCCCAAAGCGCCTTGCAAGATTGAAAAACTTGCAGATTTACAATCTAAGGTTAAGCTTTAATCCCCACTAGCATTCCCACACACCAACAGAGTTAGCTTGTTCTTCATCCGCTTGTGCCCTGGCAATGTCTTCTCTACTTGAGTGATGTAGGTTCTGTTTTCTGCATTTCTTCCAAAATAAACCGATCTCGTCACAGTTGAAGACTTGTTGGGGAATAAAATCCTCAGCCTCTACATAGTCTCTAAACTCACTAACAAAGGTTTCGTAAGCTTCTTTGTTGGCATGGCTGCCTCTCCATGTCTCACTGCACTGTGAATGCCAGACCTCTTTTTAAAATTATGAAACCAACCATGACAGGTTTTAAACATTTCACTGCTCTCACCACTTGTTGTAGACCCGTCTTTTAACAGATCGGTGTGCAATTGTTTTGCTTTCTCGCAATTTATCGCCTGGGAAATACCATCACCCACTAACTATTTTTCATTAATACAAATGTACAACAATTTATCAACTTCCTCCAGTGTCTGTGACCTTTGCTTTGTCACAGCCTTCACACCTCTAGCCACATTGGCTCCTTTAATAGCTTCCTTATTTTATACTATCATAGACATTGCTGTTCTAGGCATTTTGTACAGGGCAGTGAGACTGTGCCTAGCCCAATAATGGAGGGTATTGTGTCTCTGGGCAAGTCCAAGCGCCTAGAGGTTAGTAATGAAGACATCAAAGCGTTAGTGGAGGAGCACAGACTAGAACTCAGCAGTGAGGATCTGCAGAAACTTCAGAGGGAACAGCAACACATAGTGGCTGAGGAAATTTCTTCAGGTGAAGAGGAGGGAAGCGAGGAAGCACCTACTGCACTGATTAAAGAAACGTGTTCTAAATGGGTTGAATTACAAAATTTTGTTGAAAAGTATCACCTTGACAAAGTTCAAGGAAGCCACTTTGTGATACTTGTTTAATGATAAAACTATGTCTCTTCTAGTGGAGATCCCTAGTGAAACATCAGAGTTTCCAGCAGGGTACAGTGGTGTTAAGAGACAGAAAAGAGAAAAAGCTCTGTGCAAATGTCTGATGTTGTAATGGAAGAGGACTCTCCTTCCAGCAATAACCTCTCTCCTCCTTCTCCTCCTCTACATCGCCACCATCCCATTGGGCTCCAAAATCCTCTCAGCACAGTTTAAGTGAAGTTAAATTCTATTTTATCTAGGTATTGCGTTTTATTTATGTCTGTTTAGTTTTAAGGTTTTGTATCAAAAAACAACACTATCGATTAAAAGTAAAATGTGAAATTTCTTGAGTTCAGAAACGCATTATTTCAATTTACATTAATCTTTATTGGAAAAGATTGTTTGGTACTCATCATTTCTGATACTCATTGCTCATTGTGCTGCCAGGGAACAAATTAACCAAGTACCACATTAACAACTGTATATATATATATATATATATATATATATACAGTCAGGTCCATAAATATTGGGACATCGACATAATTCTAATCTTTTTGGCTCTATACACCACCACAATGGATTTGAAATGAAACGAACAAGATGTGCTTTAACTGCAGACTTTCAGCTTTAATTTGAGGGTATTTACATCCAAATCAGGTGAACGGTGTAGGAATTACAACAGTTTGTATATGTGCCTCCCACTTTTTAAGGGACCAAAAGTAATGGGACAGATTAACAGTCATAAAACAAACTTTCACTTTTTAATACTTGGTTGCAAATCCTTTGCAGTCAATTACAGCCTTAATTCTGGAACGCATAGACATCACCAGACGCTGGGTTTCATACCTGGTGATGCTCTGCCAGACCTCTATTGCAACTGTCTTCAGTTCCTGCTTGTTCTTGGGGCATTTTCCCTTCAGTTTTGTCTTCAGCAAGTGAAATGCATGCTCAATCGGATTCAGATAAGGTGATTGACTTGGCCATTGCATAACATTCCACTTCTTTCCCTTAAAAAACTCTTTGGTTGCTTTTGCAGTAAACTTCGGGTCATTATCCATCTGCACTGTGAAGCGCCGTCCAATGAGTTCTGAAGCATTTGGCTGAATATGAGCAGATAATATTGCCCGAAACACTTCAGAATTAATCCTGCTGCTTTTGTCAGCAGTCACATCATCAATAAATACAAGAGAACCAGTTCCATTGGCAGCCATACATGACCACGCCATGACACTACCACCACCATGCTTCACTGATGAGGTGGTATGCTTTGGATAATGAGCAGTTCCTTTCCGTGTCCATACTCTTCTCTTCCCATCACTTTGGTACAAGTTGATCTTAGTCTCATCTGTCCATAGGATGTTGTTCCAGAACTGTGAAGGATTTTTTAGGTGTTGTTTGGAAAACTCTAATCTGGCCTTCCTGTTTTTGAGGCTCACCAATGGTTTACATCTTGTGGTGAACTCTCTGTATTTACTCTGGTGAAGTCTTCTCTTGATTGTTGACTTTGACACACATACACCTACCTCCTGGAGAGTGTTCTTGATCTGGCCAACTGTTGTGAAGGGTGTTTTCTTCACCAGGGAAATTATTCTTCTCCACCCCAGTTGTTTTCCGTGGTCTTCCGGGTCTTTTGGTGTTGCTGAGCTCACCGGTGCGTTCTTTCTTTTTAAGTATGTTCCAAACAGTTGATTTGGCCACACCTAATGTTTTTGCTATCTCTCTGATGGGTTTGTTTTGTTTTTTCAGCCTAATGATGGCTTGCTTCACTGATAGTGACAGCTGTTTGGATCTCATATTGAGAGTTAACAGCAACAAATACAAATAGCACACTTGAACACTGGAGCTTGTATCTGCTCTTTGTAAATGGGATAATGAGGGAATAACACACACCTGGCCATGGAACAGCTGAGCAGCCAATTGTCCCATTACTTTTGGTCCCTTAAAAAGTGGGAGGCACATATACAAACTGTTGTAATTCCTACACCGTTCACCTGATTTGGATGTAAATACACTCAAATTAAAGCTGAAAGTCTGCAGTTAAAGCACATCTTGTTAGTTTCATTTCAAATCCATTGTGGTGGTGTATAGAGCCAAAAAGTTTAGAATTGCGTCGATGTCCCAATATTTATGGACCTGACTGTATATATATATATATATATATATATATATATATATATATATATATATACTAGTGACTTGCCCGTCAAAAAGTGATGGCAATAAAATTGTAAGGCAGGTAATGCTGTTTGCCACAGAGAGTAAGTGTTCTGGTGGTCTGAGATCCTTGTGCACTCATTGCGAGGCTGGCGCTGAGCACCTTTGTGGCTCATCGCGTGGATCGCAATGAGCACCTTTGGCGCTCATTGCGAGCCTCTGGGTTGGTGTTTTTGTTGTTATCGTAGGCGCTTTTGCGCTTATTGTAAGGTCCACAGTGATGTCGTTTTGTCGCTTATTGCAAGCCTCTCCCCTGGTGTAGTTTGTGTCCTATGAGCACCATTGGCGCTCATTGTGGGTGGTGCGGTGAAGGTGTTTGTGATTGTTTGCGATAGTTGTGGTGTTAATTTTTTTTTGTTTAGTGTATTATTATTTTTTATGGTAATTAATTAATTAATTAAATCATTAATGAATATACTTTACCTGGTTGTAATTAATATATGCAGCAAGGAATGTGCTGAAGAGCTGACAATCTGTTTTGATGTTCCTGCAGCATACAATGTATATTTGCAGTGTTGTTGAGCTGAGGTGTAAGTGTCAGCAATGTGTGCAGTATGTAGTGTAAATAGGCTGCGTGCGCGAGGGGAAGCCGTTAGTGTAGCTGGGTACTTAAGCATTGAGTAAGTTAGTGTTGTTAAATGGCGACGAATGTGTATGTTATAGGCGGGTTTGTATGATGAAGCGTCCTTGCTAATGGTGTATGTTGTAGGTCGTATGGGTTTTTGTAAAAGCCGTATTTGCTTTGTGGTATTTTGCGGCTTTAGGGGTCGTATAGCCTCGTTTTCGTTTTTTTTGTCTGCCATTTTTCCTCTCGCTCAGGGGATTTTTGAGTGTAGAGGTCCTGGGTGTCCCCCCTTGGTGTGGTTAAGGTTTTTATTTACATTGTGTGTGTATTTTTGTGTTTTTTAATGTTTGCCACTGTGCGCGGGTTGTCCATACTTTTGCGAGTCCGTAATGGATTTTTCCGCGGCTCGTATTTTTTTGTGTAAGTCCGTAGTTAGTCATTGCGTGTTTATTTTTCAAAGTCCCGCTTATGTGGTCGTTTGTAACCGGTTGTGAGGCGCCGTAGAGCCTCCACCTCCGCAAATGCGGCCCCTCACTTTGCGAGGGGCCGCATTTGCAGGCTGCAATGAGCCTGCGGCTCATTGCAGCCGACGTGGGAGCCTCCACCTCCGCAAATCAATCTCCACCAGCACAAGGAGCGCATTTGGCGCTGCTTGCCAGCAACTGCAGCCCTCGCTTTGCGAGGACAGCAGCCCGCAAGCATTAGCAACAACCCACATTGCTGAGAACTATATATGTGATATATATATAATATATATAAGTTGGAATCCAATTTTTTTTTTTTGCACTTTGGCCCTCCATTTATTAGCTCTGAAGACACTCATGACACTACTACAAATTAGTTCTATTTTACTAATACATCAGATAAGCAGATAAAATGTTATAATAATAAATTCTCTTTCAGAAATTGACTGCTGTACCCTGGAGCAAATAAACCCAAATCCTATTGCCAGGGCACTCATTTAGAAAGAAAAAAGCTTTATATTATTTTTAAAGCTTCTCTAGTTAAAGATGGAAACTAAAATAAGGAAATACTGATTTCAAAATTGTAAGTCATTTTCCTAAGATTGCAATCACTGTGAGACAATTAATAGTAATCAGGTTGCGTTACTAAAACCACAGAGAGTTCACTACTTTGGAAACTACTATAAAATATGTAGAGAAATGAGGAAGAAACAAATAATCTTCTTAAAGTGACATGAAACAAGTCTTTTTTTAAGAATTTAAAACAGCATCTTTAAGCATTACCAAAGTTGGGTTTGTATGAAACATATTAAGTAAAAACTAAACTTCTTGAAAATTAATATGAAATACACAGAGCATAAGCATATCTGTAGATTTTATTGGCAGACAATATGACTCATACATCTATATTACTGCTCATTGGCTGACAAAGACAAGCCTCCGGTTAAACATTTTAATCATTTTTATTTCCGCTTCATTTAAAAAAGGAAAACACACAGTGGTACATTTAAAAAAAAAACTTTTTCAGATGCAACTAAAAGCAATTCTTTCAATTTCCCCTCTAATTAATAATTATTTTTAAAGAAAGTGCTTAAAAGCACTGTGATACTGATGCTAACTATCATATAATTACCAAGCACTCTTATAATTTCCCTTAATGGAAAGCTGACCTGTAATATAAATTATATTTTATAGCTGAAATCTCCTCACCAGTGTCATAATTTATGAAAATGTTACTAATCATCTATATGTCTGTAAAAGATAATGGCGTGCTTAGCAGAGATCTGAGAGTGAATAATACCTGGAATAGGTTTGTCCTATAGGCCTAGTAACCATTTGGGAGAGCAGCCTCATTTAGACACTTGTGCCCTTTACAGGGAGAAATTTCCTGTAGTACTGTATATCAGTCTGGTCTAATTCAGTAGAGTGATCCAGCCCTGAAATACCAGGCAAGAGAAAAAGACTCTCTCCAAGTGATCAGCCATTGCAAGAAACAGGCTTTCTAATTAGTACTGTAGCTTTTTTTGCAGGTTACAGGCCTTACAGGATGTTAGAATCACTAAAACCGTAAATCGCTATTCAATTGCTACAATACTGCAGTCTCAAGCACGCAAATCGGCACCCTTAACTCGCAATCACGCAAATCGTCAGTAATTTTACGTTCGCTATAGAAGCCGCATACGTAACTCGCAAGCTCGCAAATCGGCAGTGATTTTTTTTACGGTCGTAAATATAAGCCGCACCCGTAACTCGCAAACTAAAAAATCGGAAAAAAGGTGCGGCTTATATTCGGACCAATACGGTACTGTGTCCTGAACTGTCTCCTTTGTGAACAGGTCATCTGTCCTATATGAGCACCGAATATTACAGAAAAACACCACTGAGAAGAACAGCACACTGTAGGGCAGGGGTGGGCAAGTTCTGTCCTGAAGGGCCACACACAGCCTGGATTTGAGGAGTTCCCTGCTGCTTACAGGCAAGACTATTGCTTCTTTAGTCATTCTGATTGACACCTCTGCACAGAAAGGAAATCCTAGGCCTGTGTGTAGCCCTCCAGGACCGGGTGTGCCCACCCATGCTTTAGAGGCTTTTTTGGCAATTGGTGAATTGGTCTTGAGAAGCAAGATCCCTTTGGAGTCAAACTGGTGCCTCCTAAGACATCTAATTTAGTCCCAACTGGGGCGGTCCTGGGAGAGATCCACTGTCCTAGATAGTGAGACTGTTTAATGGACTTTTCAGCAACTACAAATATATATTGAAGATATTTCTTCTTCATTTGGATTGGATTGCATATTTTATTTAATTACCAAATCTTTTTTTATTAGTTTTATCAGCATCAGTGTCTTTTCTTCTGGTCATTTTTTATTTCAGTATTTAACAATAACTTCAAGAAGTTTCCTGGTGGGCTGCAGAGAAATGACTTCACATTATAAGCAGCTGTGATATAATTAGATTTCTCTGTAATTAACATTGAGCAAGATTATTTAAAGGGAATATATTTTCATCTCCAGATGTGCAGGAAATCCATAAGAGGAAGATTGAAAATACACATTTAGACATTAGAATTAATCCCAAATTATATTTCTTTAGTGAGAAACTACAAATTCACATTATGACACACTATTACTAGGAAGCCTGTGGCCTAAAGATAGACACAAATAGGATACTCACAATCTGACCTTTTACTTACATACACTTACATGAGCAGTTATACTAGCAAAATCCTTTTTTTTTGTGGATAATATAATGCTAGAGTGCTACTTACATTTTGAATTATTTAATTTAATAATAAATTAGTTGATAAATCATTTAAGACAATCAGCTGAATAATTGTAATATCATTGTGTTACATGAATTTATCCACACAAAAAAAAATCTCAAATAAAAAACTGCCAATTGTCTTATTTTGGGAAATTAAACAACTTCCTGATGCCAATAGTTCAGTCTAACAATGGGATTATGCCCTGGAGCAACACTTAGCTTTTCTATTTAGTGTCATAACCCTTAGAGATCCATAGTAGATTAGCAAAAACGTCACATGATTATGATATAAAACAGGGAAGACAAGATAGAGCTATATAGTCTAATTGTTATAAGTATACTTTATTTGTATTGGAAAAAAAAAATCAGTATTAGAATTGCACTGCTGTGGACCCTGACCTCCCAGCCACATTTTATCTATACTTTGCACTAACCTTTCTAGCTTATTACCAAACGTCGTTTATACTGATCTGACAATCTTTAAATATGTGTGTGGTACTTTAAAGAGCAGCACGATATCACATAACATTTTTTTATTATTTTACTGATTCCATGAAGTTAAAATATACTGCTATAAATACTGCTTGCCCTTTATATCTACAATCTAATAAGAGGGATAACATTTACACATTTACAGTATATGATTGGATTACCGTACTCATATATCATTTTAGAGAGGCACCAGCATAACCCTTAATATGAGCCATTTTGTACCGTCAGTACCTGTTTTAAGAGAAAATACCTCTTTTTAAGGTACGGTCCCACATATAAAGACACATTTTATTTTATTCTGACCATGCCACTCTTAAATTATTGCTTTTTTTGTTAAAGTTTAATCATGGCTAAGAATAGGTTACTATTGCATTGGGTTTATACATGCTCAAAGTGATTATTGCATATGAGGCTGTGCAAACAGGCAAGAATGTCAATTACCAGCCCCCTTCAATCACACTGAGCAGGTGAGAACCCATAGGTAGCAGTTTCCATGTTATTAGACTAAAAAAAGATAAGAAGCAGAGATACAAACATTACAAATTTCACTGTGAGTTTACTGAAACAAAAAGCAATATTTCATAACATTCAACTGATAAAGTACTTCTGGCCTCCCTTGGCCCATGGAGTGAAGTGGTGTGTCATGGCATGTCAGAGCTGTTTTGAGGGTGTGTGAGACATCCCCTCTAAAGCTTCAAGAGAGGCCGCCATTTATGTCCCATGTCTCACTTTTAAGAGTTGTGCCGGGTCTTGAATCTCCCCCAAAGTAGGATTAAAGGAGATTGAAAACATCAGTAGCGAGGTGGACTAAGCCTTATAGGTTGCCATATGGCCTCAGTTCCATTTGCCTCCCTATCTCTCTGCATTAAGTCTGATCATTATACCCTCACTTGTAAATCATATGGAACTAAAAAAACCTTAAACAGTTTGAGACATATGTTGGGGAATTCTTTTTGGGCTACTATACATATTTATTTGTATCGTTTTCAGACATACATGTAAGACTTTTGAATCCTTTCTTGAAGTCTTCATTGGCATTATGTTTGATATTTCATATTGATAATGTTAGATTGGCTATTGGTGTATTGCTGGTTTGACCTTCATTACAAAATTCTAAGTTTTTTTGTTTTAGAAGGTCAGAGGAACCTATGAAATGTGCCAACCCCATTGAGCATATCTCATACATATAACCTGTTTTGGAAGGGTACCTGGCTCTTATGGGTAAATATTGGTCTCAGACTTGACTTGGAAGTGATAAAATGAGCACAGAGACATCACAAACTATTATCTGTATAATTGGGGGTTCCGGAGTGTGGACACTTGCTGTAAAATTAGTGTTAGATATATGAATTGCACTTTTTTCTGTATCCTGACACTCAGAGCTTGTCTATAAATGGCAATGCGAGCTGGCTCCCAGCCAGACAGAGCAAGGGTGGAGGAAATGTGACTGACAAAGTTATATATATTTGGTCATGAGTCTGTTTGTTTAAGAAACTAACTCACATTGACAAGGCTGTTTAATGAACCTTGTATAGACTGGAAGGGGAGCCAGGTGCTATGTATACATTACACAACTTGCGTGATAAATCTGTAATGTCATGGAACTGGTGCAGGGTGACAAATTATGAATATTTCCTCGCTAAACCACACACTGATACATCTGCTCAATGCACATGGGGAGTTACCCAATGAATTTCCGAAAAACATGAAATAACTATATATATATTTACATGACGCTATGGACCACAGCAGCAAGGAACATCTTTAGTCCGGTTTTGCTCCTCCAAGTTTTCATGGCAATGATGCAGGAGTGGATGCCAGTTCCTTCTCCTGTGGAATGCAATTTGTCTGATTTCTCTGCTATGACCTGCCCATCTTGGGTCACCCTTCATTACATTACCAAAAGAACGCCATACCCACAGTGAAGCATGGTGGTGGCAGCATCATGCTTTGGGGCTGTTTTTCTTCAGCTAGAACTGGGGCCTTAGTTAAGATAGAGGGAATTATGAACAGTTCCAAATACCAGTCAATATTGGCACAAAACCTTCAGGCTTCATCTTTCAGCATGACAACGACCCAGAGCATACATCCAAATCAACAAAGGAATGGCTTCACCAGAAGTAGATTAAAGTTTTGGAATGGCCCAGCCAGAGCCCAGACCTGAATCCGATTGAAAATCTGTGGGGTGATCTGAAGAGGGCTGTGCACAGGAGATGCCCTCGCAATCTGACAGATTTGGAGTGTTTTTGCAAAGAAGAGTGGGCAAATCTTGCCAAGTCAAAATGTGCCATGCTGATAGACTCATACCTAAAAAGACTGAGTGCTGTAATAAAATCAAAAGGTGCTTCAACAAAGTACTAGTTTAAGGGTGTGCATACTTATGCAACCATATTATTTTATTTTTATATTTTTTCTTCCATCTACCTAAAAGATTTAAGTTTGTTTTTCAATTGAGTTGTACAGTTTATAGGTCACATTAAAGGTGGAAAAAGTTCTTAAATGATTTACCTTTGTCTAATTTTTCTACAGCACAGAAACCTGACATTTTAACAGGGGTGTGTAGACTTTTTATATCCACTGTATCACTATGCTCTGATTATTCATCTAGATAAAAACCCAATGCAATAGTAACCTGGACACTCACAGTTACCTCACACTTGACGGCAATGAAATTGTAAGGTAGCTAATGCTGTTTGGTGTGTAATAATGAAAGATATAATACATTAATAAATGAATATACTTTACCTATTTTGAAGCATTGTGTTGAAGAGCTGGCAATCTGTTTTGATGTTGCTGGAGCATTAGTGGTGTGGAGCTGCTGTGTAAGCATGCTGAATGTGTGCAGTGTAATAGTGTGCGTGCGCGAGACCACACCGTTAGAGTAGTCGTGTACTTCCGCATTGGCCTAAAATGGTGGGTAATGTGTGGTATGCGTCTTAGCGGAATATCCGTAGGTGTTTTGCGAGTTTCTTGTGGTGCTTTGTGAGTTTCTTGTGGTGTTTTGCGCGTTTAGAGTGCTGTAGCCTCGTTTTGGTTTTGTTCGGCGGCCATTTTTTCTGTCGCTTAGAGAATTTTGTAGTGTCTAAACTCTTTTATTTTGAGTGAAATGAAGGTGTAAGTTGCTTTTTTGAGGTCCTGGATGCTCACTCTTGCTGTAGGTAAGCTTTTTATGTATGTGTTGTGTGTGTTTATTGTGTTTTTAATTTTTTCATGTTCGCAGGTTGCTGCCGATTGTTGCGAGGTCGTAATGTGTGCTATTGTGTCTCGTATGTTGTTTGCGGTTGTAGCCTCATTTTCGTTTTGTTCAGCGGCCATTTTTTCTCTCGCTTAGCGATTTTTTTAGTGTTCAAACTCTTTTATTTTTAGTGAAATAAAGCTGTAAGTTGTTTTTTTGAGGTCCTGGATGCTCCCTCTTGCTGTAGGTAAGCTTTTTATGTATGTGGTGTGTAAATTGATTGTGTTTTGAATTTTGTAATGTTCGCGAGTTGCGTCTGATTGTTGCGAGGTCGTAATGTGTGGTAACGTGTCTCGTATGTTGTTTGCGTTGCGAGGTAAATTTTGTGAGGGTCGTAGTTGCTGGCATGGAGCCCCTTCGGAAGCATGAGCAACGTCTCGTATGCTCACAACTATATATGTGATTAAGTCAAAGTGTAGTCCCCTTTAATTCATTCATGACTGAATTTTCAAAAAACTCCAATGCATAAACTTCTCTGCATTTTGGCTATTTCTATAATTCAGTGATTTTATAACAAATAACACAAATAAGACTTTTTTCTTCATTATGTAGTTTTATTACAAAATGTATATTTTTTGAGAATACTGAACAGTTAATTAAATAACACATTGGATATACATAGTAATGTGAACTAATGTACATTACCTATAATAATCCCAGGATAAAGTGTATTCATAGATACATATGTATTGTTTTGAAACAGATAATCACTGAAATGAATAACCTGTCAATAAGTGGGTTTTAATGTCACAAATGTCAATCCATAATAAGAAATGAAGGAATATGTAATATTAAAGAGACCACAATCCATTGAATCCAACGTTCTAAGTATAAAGCCATAAGAAAGAAGAAAAGACTGGGCATGCTCAGACCACAGTTTATTTGATTCATAACTATAGATAATCACAAGCACTTTTTGACATGTGCCCTTTTGATACATTGCCTTAATTGCAGTCGCATACACAAATGCCCTAAAGAGAATGGATCAGAGGCGTATTAGTAATTATATAGTTACATAGTAATTGAGGTTGAAAAAACTTTTAGTCCATCAAATTCAACATTTTTAGATCTCTTCTGTAATATGCAGATTACATGTTAATTGCTCCAGAGGAAGCAAACAGAAAAAAAAAATCTCTAGTTATCCATGATAACCCTGAATGCCCTTTTTATTTGAAAATATATCCAACCGCTTTTTAAAGATATCTATTGAATCTGCTGTCACCACCTCCTTTGGTAGAGAGTTCCACAGTTTAACCACCCTTACTGCGAAGATCCCTTTTCTTTCTTTAAGGTGGAATCTTTTTACTTCTAACCTCAAGGGATGTCCTCTTGTCAGTTGAAAACCTCTTGGCAGAAAAAGCTCATTTGACAAAGCCTTATACTGACCCTGGATGTATTTATATAAGGTAATCATATCTCCTCTTAGATGCCTTTTTTCTAGAGAAAAATTGCTTCATTTGGTTAGTCTTTCTTCATAACTTAGGCCCTCCATTCCCCTTATTAGTTTTGTTGCCCTCCTCAGTACTTGTTCCAGCTCTAAAATGTCCTTTTTATGAAGTGGTGCCCAAAATTGTACTCCATATTCCAAATGAGGGCGTACTAGGGATTTGTATAGTGGCAGAATTATATTTGCTTCCCTTGCTTCTATACCCTTCTTAATACATGCTAATATTTTATTTGCCTTTGCAGCTGCTGCTTGGCTTTGAGCACTGTTACCTAGGTGGTTGTCCACAAGCACTCCCAAATCCCTTTCAATATCTGATACACCTAGATTCACCAGACATCTTAAACTGATAAAATATTAACTATCAAAGCTTTTCAATAGTTTTTGTATAGGATGGCTCTATTAAAGAACAACTGTGTGTTAAAATATAATATATATATATATATATATATATATATATATATATATATACCACATCATTGAGCTTATGGTGAGCAAAAGAGTAATAGAAGCCTTCCACTGTATAGTAGTAGTAGTATTTTTTTACTTATTTTTAGACATTCAAATGTGAACACAAATGTTCTATTTAATTATATATATATATATATATATATATATATATATATGTAATTTTGTTTATTTGTAATGCACTGCCATATTCTGTAGTGCTATACAGGGGTAAGTTTAAGTCAAAAAATAAATTAACGCAATGATGAAAGAAAAAAAAAAAAGAAAGAATAGAGGGCCCTGTCTTTGAACTTAAAATCAAGTGTACACAGAGCTTTCACTAGAGCACATAAGATTGAAATCTCGTAGACTTCCAATCTATATATGTGTGTGTATGTATTTGAAAACTTTGAGCCAGTCTAAGGGCCTCATTCTATTAGCGGCCGCAGCCGTTGCAGGGCCGCAAGGACCGGCCGCAAGCTATTCGGCTATTCTATTCCCTTACGGCCGGAGGCTCCGGCAGGCTTGCGGCCGGTGCCTTGCTATCTCTTGCGGCCCCTCGCGCCGGAGGAAATCCTTTGATCTTAAACGGCCGCAAGAATTTTGCAATTCAATTCCTCCGGGAAACCTCTCTGCAAGGCTAAAAGCGAGCCGCAGCTTACTTGCAGGAAAGAGGTCCCGCTAGCACCAATTAAGCACATAAAATAGCTCAAATAAAGCCATCCTGCACTTTTAGAAGACTATAAAGGGATTTTAGGTGTTAGAAAAAATAGCACATAATTATCCTGTACTCAAATCCGTAAAATATTTTATTTTTAATATCCGTAAAATATCCATGTAAAAAGTCCAGAGTGCTTGGAGCACCTCAGACACACCCATGCCGCAGCCGGAAAATAAACAGTTAATTTGAACTCGGGTTTGGGCAGATGTGCAAGCTTGAGAGTGGGTTACTTTTAATCCTCATGTCCCCCAATATGATCCCTAGCATTTACAGAGCTGTACAGTGCAGGCTTGAATTTATTTTTGAGTTTTTATATTTCACAGCTTACGGCCGGTTCCAAGATATGCGGCCGGCCGTAAGATGAGATCCTTGCGGGGCCGTATAATAGAATCGCGAGTTAACTGAACCCCCGCAAGGAATCGCAGCCTTACGGCCGATTTACGGCCGATAATAGAATGAGGCCCTAAGAGTATAGTTAAGCAGGGAATAAAATACATTTTGATGCCTCTGTTGGACCCTGGGGGATCCATGCAATTTAAGTGCAATTTGTGTATGAGTGAGTGGGGTGTTTACATTTCTGAAGAGCATTAATAAATGCAAGCATCCTTCTTCTGGTTATGAGAGGTATGGGAAGGGATGTGGTGTCAATTTCAATCACATCCATTTATCTAACAAAGTCACTCAACCTTTGCCCCCTCCTCTCCCATCTATCAATTAAAAAAAACAACCTCATGATCCATCTTTCCACATTGTTGCCCGAGGAATATATGACATATGCCATTCCCTGAGTAGTGGCAACCTCACCAATCCTAGAGAAAATCCTAGCAGAAAGTTTATTTTTGACCATTTTCCTATTGCCTTTAATATTTTCCATACACACTCTTGTCTAACTCGGTGTTGCTAAGTGCTGAATGGGACAATATCACAATATAAATACACAGGTTAAGCTTTCACAGAGCGATCTGCAATATTCATAAAATAATAGCTGTTTCTGAAATCAATTTCCTCTGTTGTTCCTTCTCATGACTTGTTTGTCGAAACATATTTTAGTCTGTAGATCTCCAAGGCTGGCAGAGAACAAGCCTCCATAAATTATTAAACTTCTAAATAAGTTTTTGTGTTCTGTGACCTTTATTTAAAAAAAAGAAAACACAAATGCCCTCTTTCAAAGAACACAATTCTTTCCATGTCCCTTTAATATTTTTATATTTAATAGAAATAGCTTATTACTACATTACATGAAATTAAAAAACGTTTCGGTAGGAAAGCTATGGCAAGTCTGGACAAGCTAGTAAAAAGTAAAGATATTACATTATCAACAAAGGTCTGCATAGTTAGAAATATGGTACTCCCAGTAGTAACATATAGATATCATAGCTAGGCCATAAAGAAGGCCAAGCACGGTAGAATCGACGCCTTTGAATTGTGGTGTAGGAGAAAACTACTTAGAGTCCCTTGGACTGCAAGAAGATCCAATCAATCAATACTACAGGAAATGAAGCCTAACTGTTCACTGGTAGGTAGGATCATGAGCCTGAATCTCAAATATTTTGGTCATATCATGAGAAGGCAGGATTATTTAGAGAAGACTATAATGCTGGGAACGATTGTGGACGGCAGAGGTGGAGAGGGATACATGAGGTAATTGAAGCAATGAACATGAGCTTGAGGGAGCTCAGGGTCGCAGTGGCGGACAGATGTGCCTGGCATGCAGAGGTCCATAGGGTCATGGAGAGTTAGACACGACTGACAGACTAAACAACAACATTACATTTAAGTTTGACTTATAACACAGTGTACAATTTAATGCAATATATGACACATAACATATGTTCACAGTCGAAGACCACGGGTATACAACATGTAGTAACCTTTGATCAGTGGTTTAGCGTTTCAGCCAACATGTAGAATGATATATTTAGTGTAACCAGTTACATTCTAGTAGTAGAGTCTTTTGCAGCTTCCAAAGCTTATGCACTTTAATACCTCATTAGTCTTATCAGGTACCACGTGTATTTCCTATAGCTGCACGGATGCTTTAGTGAACTTTAGTGGTCAGTGGACTGTATTTAATACAAACCACCCAATAACTGTAAAACAGTCCAGTCATTACTCTGTAAACAAGAAATATGAATTTATCTCTGTTTATATTTCTAAGCTTCCGTTTTATCCCAACAGCCAATTTTATCTTTATCCTCCAGTTGTATCTTGTGAGAGCTCCCGTAATTAGGGTCTACTAAAGTCAACTTGGTAGATATTCGGCTGGTCAGGGAGGGGGATGGAGTTAATTCTTTTCTTTTTGACGGCATCTCACAGCATGCCACGGAGCGCATTACCCTGAGGACAGACGGACGTAATATAGTGAAGATCCAGGGGTCAAAGATAGGATTCACAGAGAGAAACCTTAGAGCTAGAAGGTCTGCCTTGTAGTTACTGTAAGGGCTGAATGCCTGGACCTGCAAAACAAGCAAAAAATAGTATTTTTAGGTTTATAAACAGATTTGAACATAACTCCCAAACATTTCATATGGACAAATATTGACAATTATTATCTTGAAAAATAAAAATGATGCACTAATTTATTTCCTCCAACTCCCTTCTTGATTCCGTCCAAACTGGCTTCCGGTCCCAACACTCCACAGAGAGAGCTCTCACAAAAGTTACTAATGATCTGTTTAACAAGTCAATGGGTGTTTCTTTGTGCAAATTCTCCTGGATCCCTTCTGCCTTTGACACAGTTGATCACCCTCTGCTCCCACTCGCCATCTTTGCTCTGCTAATTACCTTCTTCTTTCCTTTTGTCTTATCACCTCCTCTCACTCCCACCTTCAGGACTTTTTTCATGCAGCCCCTATTCTCTAGAACTCCTTGCCTCGCTCTACTAGACTATCCTTCAGTCTCAAATCCTTCAAAACCTCATAAAAAATGCATCTGTTCAAAGAAGCTTACGATCTTTAGCCTCTATATGCACAAAACATCTATCACCCTACTGTACCTCACCACATACCCTTTAGATTGTAAATTGTCAATCTTGTTAGGTGCTTCAGGGAATGCCTTGTTTATGTTTGATTGCAAGCTCAATAACAGGGCCCTCCATTCTTTTGCATTGCTTTATACTTAAACCCTGTATAGCACTACAGAATATGTTGGAGTGTTACAAATAAATGATAACAATAATATCACTATAATAGTTTTCATAGTGTGTAACTCTGATGTGATCGAGGGTCGTGGCCATTACATAATCAGGGGAGGGACCTAAAAACAGGAATTAATAGCAGCAGGCAGCCATGATGCAGTTCAGATAGACACAGACCAAAAAGAGAAAGTGAGTGAGTGAGTGAGAGATAGAGAGGGAGTGGGGTACAGAGAGTGAGCCACAGCACAGAGAGACAGACAGCAAAATGAGAGAGAGAGGTACAGAGAAAGAGACACAGAGAGAGAGGGGTACAGAGCGAGAGCACACACAGACAGAGAGAGCACAGACAGCGCACAAAGAGAGAGAGTGCACAGAGAGATCAGAGAGAGAGAGTGAACAGAAAGAGAGTGCAGCGGGAGAGTGCACAGAGCGCGGGCATAATGAGAAATCAAACAGACTGAATGCACAGAGAGAGTGCACAGACAGACAGCACAGAGAGAGAGACACACACAGAGAGAAAGACAGAGAGGGAGGGGTACAAAGAGAGAGGTACAGAGCCGACAGCGCACACAGATAGAGGGAGTGCACGCAAACAGCACACACAGAGAATGAGAGAGAGCGCACAGACAGAGCACACAGAGAGAAAGAGAGTGCACATACAGAGTGCACAGAGGGAGAGACAAATCGCACAGACATAGAGCGCACAGACAGAGAGTGCAGAGACAGAGAGCGCACAGAGAGAAAGTGCACAGACAGAGAGCTCAGAGAGAGAGCACACAGAGAGAATGCAGAGACAGAGAACAGAGAGAGAGTGTACAGAGAGCACAAAGAGAGAGAGAAAGACACAGACAGAGAACGCACCGAGTCAGAGTTGGAGGGATATAGAGCCCACAATGCACACACAGAGAGCTCACACAGACAGCCAGAGAGAGCACACAGACAGAGAGTGCACAGAGAGAGAGAGCATACACAATTCAAGATAACATTCTATAATACCGTCATTTATGATGGGCAAGTTGCAAGTTAATAATAACTGTTAGGTAGTGTTACCTCTATTTTGTACATAGTTACATAGTAATTGAGATTAAAAATACTTTTAATTCATTAGAATCAACCTTTTTAGATCTCCTCCGATCCCTGTTATATTTTGATTAATTATTTAATTGATCCAAAGGAAGTTAATCACAAAAAAAAACATTGAAACATTGCCAATTGTCTCATAAGGAAAAAACTCCTTCCTGACCCCCAGATACTGGCGATCTGATTCCTCCATGGATCAATACTCCTCCTTGTCTAGTTTTCCAGGATAACCTGAATGTTCTTTTTATTCAAAATATATTCAACCCATTCTTAAAGGTATCTATCAAATCCTCTGTCACAACCTTATTTGGTAGAGAGTTCCAAAGTTTAACCACCCTTACTCTGAAGAACCCTCTACTTTCTTTTTTCCTCTAACCTCAAAGGATGTCCTCTTGTCAGTTGAAAACCTCTTGGCACAAAAAAGTCACTTGTATCAGGCGCTTTAAGTTAGGGCACTGACGTAATTTGGCCGCGGGAGCTTTTTTCCCTCAAATTGTATAGTAATGTAAATCTTTTGCTCCCCCAGGTTAGGGCACTCAGCCTACAGCCATAAAATCTGACTTATAGTAGAATAAACAGATGAGACAGGGCGCTAGGAGCCAATTGGAAAAGTCAACGTCATAAATATTATAATGAGTGGGAAACATTAGAGATATATACAAAGTAATTGTTTTTTTAATTTATTAATATATTTTGATATTAAAAAGATATGACAATTGTATTTATAGCTTTAAAAAGTACAATGTGTTTATTTTGTGTTAAAATATGATATATTTATAGGAAATACATTAGAGTGTTTGTTCCTAGGCAACGTGGTTGTGACATGTATTAACCCCTTGAGTACTGGGTTGTGTGTTACCCTGGATTTTATATCATAAAACGAGCTTAATACTAACATATGATATTTGTTAATTACACATATGTTGCTATATGATTGTTAAATGTCAAATAATGTTGATTTTTTTTAATCATTTTGTAGTGTTTTTGTGTGCTGTAATATCTCTTTAAAGGTTTGAAAAGCACTTGCGAGTGGTCTGTGGTACATGTAAATCTTTTTTCTGCTTTTTGTAGTTACGGCAGTGCCCTGATTTTTGAGTGATGCATAAAATCTTATTAGCATAGGGTTTTGGGGCTAAGGTTTCCTTGAGTAACTTATCATTTATTATCAGGCCATATATCACAGTTATGGCTTACTGCTGCCACTCGTAGCAGTTCTATGGCAATGTTCTAGGAGTGGTGGATTAGCATAACTAGGTAGAATTTATAGTGCCACTACGGCACTCGTAAATGTTTTTTCAGGGATTAGCATAGGGCTATAAGTTTTAGAGATACACACACTTAACATGGGCATAAAGCTCCATATATCATTCTCCTTAAAAACAAAAGGAATGTTTGGAGAAAATCAGACATGATCAGAGCTGGAAAACAGGATAAAGTGGGGCAGTTTCCTTTGAAATACATGTAGGTGATCAGATCACTCATAGAGTAAAAAAATAATAAAATAATTGCCCTAATAAATGAAAAGGTAGTAAATATATATTTATATATAAATATATATATTATACACACATATGTATAAGTAAGACAAATTCAGCCTTATTAAATTGCAATTCAGCAAATTGAAAAGTGCTCTATATAAGCACAGAGCATATTTTTTTACAGAAGTTTTTAGTTAGTGAAGACCTTGCTTTTGGATAGAAGTTCACTAACTAAAAACTTCTGTAAAAAAAGAGCCCTTTTCAATTTGCCGAATCGCAATTTAATAAGGCTGATTATTACTAAAGTAGGTATACATTATTAAAAAAATGTCCATACTCGCAGCACTGTATCATAATTCAATGTGTTCTATAGCTATGAAAAGACTGAATTTGACTAAGCATAATTAGGCAGGGAACTTGTCATAACAATTGTTTTAATTCGAAAACATACACTTTGATATCTCTGCTGGTTCCAGGGGTAACATTGCATGTCTGAGAGGTGGTGTTGACATCTCTGCTGGGGCATTTATACTGATTCTAAGCATGTAGGAGGAAGGGGTAGGCGTAAAATACGAAAAAGCTCCAATGATTAAACAAATGCTCCATTCCTCACCCTCCTCCACAATGCTTTCTTAGGAGCTGTCAGGAAGTGTTCAAGCCAGATCAACTGGAAACTTTCTATATACAAACCGAGATTTCAAAATGTAAGATTTTCTTTAAAAGATGTTAATGAAAATGTAAGGTTCCTCCTAAAACATAGTTATCATTTAAAGACTTCCATAAAACACCATTAGCAGAGAGATAAAAAGTAAATAGAAAAGTATGTGTTGGGGTTTAGAAGTCGCTATAGCGTGCAACAGATTTAGATGTTCTCATTCATCTAAATGCTTTGCAGCTTTGAATTCTGTTCATTTTCAGAGAAAATTGACATAAATCAGCTTTAATGGATTGAAAGATAAACTAATTTGAGGTCATTCGGTTAATCCTCAGACTGCACTGTGTCACGCTACTGATTATTGAGTGAAGTAAAAAAAAACTATTAATTACTCTATTAATATTGATTGTATATTAGAATGCTATTGATTTGCCTAATATTGTCTGTGTTTAAAGGAGCATAACAAAGCCTTTAAATAAACCATAAAAGTATATAAAAAAGTTGCATATACTTTATAATTATTTAAAATTGATTATTTGTTTTTTGCACATTTTAAACAGAAGTGATATACAATTAAAGCAAGACTAGACAATCAACACTGTAATATAAGAAGATACAAGTTACTCATTCATTCTTTTCAGCTATAATCCCTAAGTGCATAACACTGATAAATCTAGTATTGTAAAAATATAACTATATTATATAAAAATATAGTGTAGCGTAAATAAAATGACTTGAGGACATAGACAGGATCCTGAATGGTAGAATCCAAACGTGGTAAAGTCTAGACCAGGGGTTGTCAACCTTTTAATACCTACTGCCCACTTTTGATGGTAAAATATAATTACCGCCCACCGGTAGTGCAATAACTAAATTTATCTAAATTCTTGTTACATAAATCATATGACCCTAGCTATGTATCACCCTGTACTTACTTACTAGATAATTTATCCAGTCCTGACTGCTGTCCCTAGGCTCTCCCACCAGCTCTCCAACCAGTCAACCATGGTGCGTCTGGGCTCCGGAGTGTGGCATCACTCATCAGTGACGTCACCTAGAGATTACCCCGCCGCCCACCATGAAAAATCTTCAGTTATATTGCCTGACTAATCAGTTGGTATATTTAACTCTGGGCAGCAATGACAATCTGCCACCTTTGACAAAGCAGCTAACAGTGGCGAAACATATTTCCAGTATATGCTCACGTCGGGAGCTTCTGATATATATGCTTAATGCTTCCATACACTTTCGGGTAAAAATCATAATTGTAAAGGGCAACTTCCACCTTAACATAAAGCTTATATATATATAAGAGTTATGCAAATTCTCTAATTTGCCAATTATACCTCCATATTTCTGTAACCTGGAATCTGGCTTTTTTTTGTCACTGACACTTAGAATGCTCAGCTGATTAAATCAAAAGATCAAGAGCTGTCTGGCAGAGAGTGCACAGTGGTCTCTTATATAGCTGTGGGGACTGACAATATTTGTTTTGTATTGTAAAGTGATAGTATACAAGCATCACAGCCCCTTCACAGCCTTGAAAAAAGCTTAGTGAACCTGGTCTATTGTATCTATATTTTATCTGCCAGAGTCTGTCACAAGGAGGCCCTGGTCATTGTTGGTAATACTTGAAACCTTTTAAAAAGGCACCATTTTAAAATTGTGGCTTATACGTCAAATTGCTATGGCAAGTCTGGACAAGCAGTTTAGAAGTAAATATATGAAATTATTAATAAAGGTCTGCATAGTTAGAACTATGGTATTCCTAGTAGTAACATACGGATGTGAGAGCTGGACCATAAAGAAGTCTGAGCACAGTAGGATTGATGCCTTTGAATTGTGGTGTTGGAGAAATATGATCAGAGTCCATTGGACTGCAAGAAGATCCAATAAATCAGTACTATAGTAAATTAAGACAAACTATTCACTGGAAGGTTTGAACATGAGGATAAAGTTCAAATATTTTGGCCATATCATGAGAAGACAGGACTCCCTAGAGAAGACTATTATGCTGGGAAAGAAAGAAGGGGATGGCAGAGATGGATAGATGAGGTAATTAAAAGCAATGAACATGAGCTTTATGGAGCTTAGAGGGCAGTGCCTGACAGATGTGCCTGGCGTGCTGTGGTCCATAGAGTCGCAGAGACACAGAGAGTCGGATATAAATTAACAAAAATAATATTTCACTATAATGAAAGGAAGAAGCGTTCACGCACACTCTAATAAAAACATGCTGTAAACATTACCAAAATTGTTTTTCTTTCATGAAAAAGTGGTGATTTTACTACAGTCATATATAAACAGCTACTGGGCAAAGTTTTTCTTTCTCTAGCCAGGCCTGTTTCTTGGAGTGGGTTTGTGAGGAATCCTCGTCAAGTGTTTGAAGAACAAATTAGCTAGATTTTTTTGGCATTCAAAAGGAAAGACTCATGTAAGCTTCTCAAGACTTCTATAAGATCTACTAAAGGGTAAATTATTGGAGAACCAGGAACAGCTCCATGGGCGGCTTGCCAGGGGCTGTGGGAACTGAAATATACATGTAGTACATGTTAAGTCCCTAATTAGCTGGTCATTGGGGAGATACAATGAAGCTACATGGGGGTCTACTGATTGGCTCTGTTATCTGGAAAAAATATGAAATTTTTTACAGTTTTTTCAATGTGTTGTCGGTGTGTATTATACCATAAAGAAGAGCTCTGAAAGAGACATATCTACGACTTTCTGTTCCCTACCTCATTTATCAAGTGTAGCACCCCTAATGTTTTTTTTTCTAAGTCCCGCGTCTCTTGTTTTTTTGTGTAAGTTCGTATATAGTGATTGCGTGTTAGATCTATTTTGGTAAAGTGCCGCTTGTGTGGGTGTTTGTAACCGTGTGTGAGGCGCGGTAGAGCCTCCATTTCAGCAAATGCGGCCCCTCACTTCGCGAGGGTCCGCATTTGCGGCCTGCAATGAGCCTTTGGCTCATTGCAGCCGACATTGGAGCCTCCACCTTCCGCAAATGCAGACTCTCGCGAAGCAAGGGTCCGCATTTGCGGACCAAACTGCGTCCCTCGCGAGCTCGCTTTGCGAGCTCGCAAAGCATGACAACGATTAGTAGTCTGACAACTATTATATGTGATTAGAACCTCTCTGATGGCAATATTTTCAATAAAACAACTGGTCTTTAGGTGGAGCTCCCCCTTCAAACAGAGTGTTTTCCAAACTTCAGTTTTTTTATTTAGGGTGAAAAAAATTACTTGAAGTCTAAGGTAAACTTACTGCAAAGATTGCGCACTTATCCACTCATCTCCCAGGATCAGTACAAAGATTTTGACAATAGTATTGAAATAGCCAAGTTTTTTTTTTTTTTACAAAAATAGATAAAAGCTCAAACACTTCAAAATTTATCTATGCTTGAAAAAGTTAACTTCAGATTAATATTTTCATTAAAAAACAAAACGTTTTACATAGTTACATAGTAGTTGGGATTGAAAAAAAACTTTTAGTCCATCAAGTTCAACCTTTTTAGATCTTGTTTGATCCCTGTAATAAGTGGATTAATTGTTAATTGATCCAGAGAAAGGCAAACAGACAAAAAAAAAAGTTTTGCATTGTCAAAACATGTTCCTTTAAAAGCATGAGAGCAAACGTTCCAGAAAATTACCTATTCATGTTGGTAATATATACAATGCTTTGCCAGATCCCAGCATGAGACACATATTGATGGAAGATGTGTTTTGACCACCAGGAATAAGAACTTGAAGCAGCATTCCAGGATCTATACTAGAGCCTTTAATCTTAAAAGCTGGTAAACATATGTAGGAATTGACAGAAGAAGGACATGACTACCATTATTTATAATTACAACAATACAGGATAATGGCATTTTAACCATTTCTTCTAGAGTAATGTTCAAGTGTAATACAGTACAATTTTTTTTATTTTCTTCCATTATATTTGCCTTTGTCCAGTATAAAAAAATGCAATAAATAGGGCTCTATTCCTTGGCTCCTGTAAGAAAAGATCCAAGTGAAGTTCACCCTACGGAGCTATCACATAACACTTGTAAAGCTAACCTACGTGAAATGCCATCCAAGGTTTTGTAATGTCTGTAATATCGTAACTCTGAGTGTATGTCCTATATCTATTTTCTAAATTGCTGTCCCATGCCTCTCATAACAATATCCAAGCTTGCAGAAGTGTACTTGGAAGTCTTTCAGAGTGCGAAAAAAATTATTACACAGCCTTTGGGTACCTTCAAGCTCCTGTAAAGGGAGAATAATATCTCAGGGAATCCTGGATTGCTTAAAAGAGCAGCTATAAAAGGTATAAAGGAGCTAACGCTACCACCTTTGAGTTTACCTATCCCATAGAATTCCTCCTCAACACTCACTACCCTTGGATTCCCCATCAATATGGCTACTCTTAGACAGGGTATGCTCCAGGATTCCACCTCAATACCTGCTCCCGCTTTAAGCTGAGGTATCCCCTGGATTCCTCCCTCAGTTTCCAGGGGGGGCATTGGGCTCTTTCATCCCAGCTCTTGTGATGTGGAGTGTCCATTAAATCCCTATGGACCCCTATGGGGCCTATAGTCATGGGGGCCTCTCTGAATCCCCACAGCAATGAAAATTAACCCGTACACCATTGGGGGCCCTACTAAGTTATAACCATGGGCATAATTATGGCACCTAAACCTAACCCCTTATTCCATGGGTGTCCCTACAGCCACACTAGTATTATATAATATACCTATGGGGGACCGTATGGACCCCTATGGATCCTATCCTCCCATTGGGGTTTACAAAGACCCCATAGTCCATAACACTACCCCCTTCAAAATAATTAGAGAAAATAAATAGATACAAAAAATAAAAAAGACTATCCAAAAATAAAAAAAAGTATAGAAACAAATGACAAAATAAGATAATAACGAGACTTAAAAAAAATTACCTATAGGAGAGAAAAACTATACTTATCCTCCACCATGACGACCCTCCAGCAATGAAACTCAAAGCCCTAGTCTTCACTCTTCAGGACTTCCATGTTGATTGAAGAATCCGTTCTCTTCTTGCTTGATTGAAGCCCTTGTTCCTCATCTTCAGTTTTCGTCTAAAAATATTGACACTCTATAAAAAATGTCATCAAAAGGAGCTCCTTCTCTGAGGAGCTCCCGCGCCGACTAACGTTTGTTTGACTGTGCCCTCTCGTATAAAACATTACTGATTGATTGAAATATGTGTCAGTCATATGTCAGCCAATGAGAACCAAGCATTTTAATTACTCCCACCCATTTCTGAATGGTTATCAGAATGCACAGATAAGAATATAATAATGTATGCACTCAGCAGAAGAGGTCACCTACAAAGCTAACAATCAAAAGACAAGTTTCGTTAGTCTTCTACCAACTTCATCAGGGATCTGATTTATTTATGTTTCATCATGCAGTAAAATCCCTAAAATATTAAACATTAATACCGACACAGACTGTTGGGTTATAACAAATGGAGATGACGTATCTCCTGTTTAAAATTGCTGCTAAATATTTGAGGTCCGGGGTCACTAAGATGTGTGAATCACAAAACCAGAGAGTTTGTGCATTTACCAAACTCTCTGAAGATGAAATAATACAACAAAAAACACACATGGGACGACCGCTATAAAAACATGATTCATAGCTTTTCTAGGAAATTGGTGCTTGAAAAAGAACATTTTATATCAACTCGTGTACAGGCAGCTAATAACAAACTATTGTTAGTATGATTTCTGTATGAGTTAGGCTGGGCTTTATCATATGAACTGTACTGTAAGGTAGTAATTTGGCTACAGTCAATCTGAGATTTCTGAGTGTGTCCAGCCTAAATAGTAGGGTATCATGAGCAAGATGTGAACAGATTAAAACACATGTCTCAACCTGGCTGTTAAGGGGTTACACATTCCTGCCCACCATCTGTATTTGTGATTTTTGTTTCTTCCCTCTCCTAAGAGCTTTGAGTCTCTTCTGGGAGAAAAGTGCTCAATAAATGTATTACTATTATTATTTATTACTTATTGTTAGAACAGTATCAGGAGGTGCTTGGTATTCTACATTTGCAGACAGTGATTTTCAGTGTGGAGCATAATACAGCACACTACACTAATAAATGGGGGCATGTATTATCTAGATAGATAGATGATAGATAGACAGATAGAGACTATCACTACTAAAAGGAAGTGGAAGATTTAATCTACTATAACATTGATTTCTTGATAAGACTTGAATAATGCTATTGCAGTTGAAATATTCCACTTCATTTCAATAGTGGTCAGGACAATGAGAAGGGAGGGACAAGGCTGTTGCCATTAATGAGGTAAACCAAAGCTAAAGATTTGTGTCTCTGTTTGCACATGTATTTGTAATGTTAACTAAAATAGGTTTAATATGAAACGTGGTTACACTGGCCCTTTAAAGTTTTTGGCTATTTTTACTTTATAGACGGAATACCCATTTCCTCCGTATTCTGACTCAGCTTTTTCTCTGCCAGGAATATGGTATGAATATGAAATATGGAATTATTTCTAAAATTTAGAGAATGATACAAAACTAATATATAGCTGTGGATTTTATTTTATTCCTATCTAAAGACACATAATAAATATACTTTACTGAAACATTTCATTATTTCATTATAAATAACATTTAAATATTTTTCTAAGAAAATATATTAATAATATATTAAAAATGTAAACTTGCTTTTTGCATTTAAACAAATAGAAATCTTTAAGAAATGTATTATAAGGAGATGACAGTCTGGTAAACTGATGTCTTCAAGCTACCCCCACTAACTTCATGTTTGTTATGGCAGGGCTTGAAGGCAGCAGTTTACCAGGATATAGACTTCCTGAAAGAACATTTTTCTTTTTAATTCTTAAAAGGACATGGTAGGTTTCTGGAGTTCAATAGGAATATAATATCCCTGTGTAACGCTTTACTTTTATTTAATTTATTTTATTAAGAAGTGGTTAAATGCTGTTTTTTATGCCTAAAATCATACAAATAGTTGCTAATTGGATTCTCCCCTCTGCGTCTCATGAAGACAGTGTATTTCTAAGTACAGGATGTGCAGTGTCTCATAGTAGCCAGTTAGTGGCATTCTACAACAAGCTACAACATGCTGCTTGAGGGAGGTCACTGACAGACTAATTTGAAACACTGTACTTTCACATCAGTGTATTCATGTGCTGCATGAGCTATAGAGGGCAGACCTAAACCAGTACAAATTGTATGTTTTTAAGCAGACAAAACAGAGCTTTTAAGCACCTGTTAAACAAATAAAGTACAAAAAGTAAAGAGATACACAGGTGTACAGTTGACTCTCAGTTATTCGGCACCAACAGGAATTGGTTGATGCAGGATAAATGTAGGTTCTGGTTGCTTGAGAGTTACTATTAACCCTCCTAGCAGTAATCCGAGCATGGCTCAGCGTTAATTTTATGTAACTTAAGAGGTAACCCAGAGCCATGCTCGGGATTAAATCGGGGAGTGCAGGGGCGGATCTGGAGGGGGTCCAGTGCTGCCTAATTTCCCTGGGCACCCCTCAGCACACCATTCATCCTCCCTCCCATCTTCCTCCTCCTTTTCTTCCACCCCCTCCCTTTACCCCTTATCCTCCTCCTCACTTTCCCCCTCTCCGATCACCTCTCCCATTACTATGATCTGATGATCCGATGCTTATTCTTCCCCTGCTGCATCTCATCTGTCTGGGATGCCCGTCACGTTATCATCGTTTGCTGGACCAGGACACAGCCAGATGAGATGCCGCAGGCAAAGGATAATCATCGGATCATAGTAAGGGAAAAGGGGAAAGGGAGGTGAATGGAGAGGGGGAAAGGGAGGAGGATAAAGGGGAAGAGGGGAAAGGAAGGAGGAGAATAATAAGGGGAAGGGGGAAAATGGGGGACTATAAGGGGGAAGGAAGGAGGATAAGGGGGAAGGGCGGAAATGGAAGAGGATAAGGGGGAAGGGGGAAATGGAGGAGGATAAAGGGGGAAGGGAGGATGAGGATAAGGGCAGAAAGGAAGGAGGATACGTGAAAAAGCGAGGAGGAGAAGGGGAAAAGGGAGGAGGATAAGGGGGAAGGGAGGAGGATAACGGCGAGGGGGAAAAGGAGGAGGATAAGGGCGAAAGGAGGAAAGGGAGGAGGATAAGGGGGAAAGGGAGGAGGAGGATAAGGGGAAGGAGGGAAAAGGGTGGGGGATTTATATATATTTATATGATATATATATATATATATATATATATATATATATATATATATATACATATATATATTATCCCTTCCCTGTGAACATAGGTGACGGGGGGGGGGGGGGGCAGAACAAGGCGGTATGATTATGTCAGTATTCTTGAATGTACCGCTTTGGCTCCTGGCATTTGTTGAGCCCTGTAAAAAAAAAAATTTATTTAAAGTACAGTATTGAATTTTTTTCTGGTTGCTTGAGTTCAGGTTAACTGAGTAAAAATCTGTCGTGTCCTCTTAAGATAGTAGTAAAAAAGCTCTGACAACAAGAGCTAGATATATTAATTGGGTATTGATTTTTAATAAAATTCCTATTCAGTGATTTAGCAAAGCAATATTAAATATTAAACTTACGACAAATGACAAGTGTGATAATTGGCAAGGCAGTTTGGCACTACTTCTCAGGGCTGCAACTTTCAGGCTTCACTTGCAAACCAACAAGATCTCTGATTACTAAGATCAACTCAACTACTTTACTTGCTTGTTGAACATTGTTTACATGTGGTCAGAGAGTAATGCAGGTCTAATATGATCCACGGGGGGAGACCTTGACAGATCATGGCATAGCAGCACAGCACGCCACAACTTGTTAAATCACAAGCCGGAATCCCACTCCAACAAAAACATTTCCCTGAAAGGGGCATACATCTACGCGGCAACTTTAGCACTTCATATTCTGTGGCGGGTCCACTGCAGCCCAAGATGGGAAAGAGCAAAAAATCCCTTCCACTTAAGAGAATTACGGATTACTGCAAACCTCCTGAAACTCCTGGCGAGGTGAGATCTGACCCCTCTGAGGAATCGGAGGGGGAGGACACGCGAAACGCAGCCCAGGCTGATATAAATCTATTCAAGAGTGCGATGGCACAAATTGAAAAACTGTTTCAAGCTTACACGACTAAAACGGTGGATGCAATCAGGAAAGACATCCAGGACCTAGGTCAAAGAACCCACCAACTAGAAGAAACAGTTGACCAACTGGTGGAAGCACAGGATAGAGACAGGAGGGAGACGCATCACCACGCGTCACGCATAGCGGCTCTAGAGGACAAGTATGAAGATCTAGAGAATCGGTCTAGAAGACATAACATACGAATAAGGGGGATTCCTAAAGCGATAATGAATCTGAAAAGATATGTTATGGACTTGCTTATTGTGATCTTACCAGAAGGGGCAGAAGCGGACATTGATATAGAAAGAGCGCATAGGGCGCTAGGAGCTTCTCGTAATATGGATACCCCTAAAGATGTAATTGTCCGATTCTCCCGACAACAGTCAAGGGACTTAATTCTAGCTGCTACCCGAAAGATCTTGGATCTTAGAGGGCCAGATGATGCTCAGCTCATGGTGTTTGCAGACCTTTCTCCTATCACGTTGACCAGGAGAAGAGAAATGAAACCGGCATTGGGAGTACTCATCCAGCATGGTATCCAATACCGATGGGGCTTCCCTTTTCCCCTGATTTTTCAATATAAGGGAAAAACCCACACGGTCCACAATTTGGAAGACTGCCAGTCATTGCTACAAATGCTGCATATAACATCGGATGGTGGCCATAGAGACCCTGAAAGTCAGCGTGTGACCCTGAATCCTCTCCCTAAGAGACAGTGGACCTCCGTCCCGCTCAGGAGTAAAAACAGACTTGGAGAGGCTGACATGATAGAGGCCTTGACTATCCCTCCAGAAAGACATTCCAAGACTCGGGGAGAGGAATTGAGGAGCTGCACAGAGTTGGAAGGAACTCAATAGTCAATAATTACACAGACTCTGGAAATACAGGGCAAAAAAAAAGAAAAAGACAAAAAAATAACAAGAAAATCAGCTGAGCCCCAAGTTTTTCTTACTGATGCATGGGACTTATTTATCTGGATTTCGGTGTCTGGAGAACCGGTTATTCTTCAATAATGTTGTTTTATTTTTACAGTTGTGATTATTCTTTTTCAGCTAGTTACTAGGCTGCTAGTTCTAATGTTAGTTAAACAATTTGTATTGTCGGGGGTATCCCCCCTCTCCTTAGTTGGAATTTTTTGTACCTCAAAGAATTCTATTACCCCTTCCTAATGGGGCTATATTTGAGAATGGCAGGTCCATTACTCTCTCCCCTAGAAGCCAGGATTTACGACTGGCGTAGGAAGTTATGTGTATTAAAAATAATTTGTATGATAGTACTCCTCGATAACTGCAAAGATATTGATCTTCTTGCAAACTGTTCAACTGTTAACTTGTTTTCTTGCTATTTCTTTCATTTCCAGAATTGCGTGCTCGACTCTCATCACTCCAACCGCTTCAAGGAGCCTTCTGTTTTGGCTCAAGCGCCTCTCTGGTCGCCCCATCCAGTCTGGCTACCACTAAATCAAGGTAAGATGTTTAGACCAAACTATCTCGGGAAGCGGGAAAGAAATGGCTAGAGTTTTGAAGGAGAAGTATAGTTTTTTAACACACAATGTCAAGGGCTTTAATTCCCAATTTAAAAGAAGGAAAGCTTTTCTGTATTATCAAACTAAGAAACCATCTATAATTTTTATGCAAGAAACGCATTTTGCAAAGAATCATATTCCCTCGTACTTAAACAAGGAATATCCCACTTTCCACTCTTCAACCCAAAGGTCCAAAAAAGAGGGAGCCACCATTCTTATTCACCGTCACTTCCCCTTTCAGATAGACTCCAAATTGATAGACAAGGAAGGGCATTATGTCATTTTGCGGGGCACAATTCAGGAAGTTAAACTTACGCTGGTATCCTTTTACGCGGACACGGTGGCACCCCATAAAAGTTTACTACACATGCTGAAAAAAGTAGAACCCTGGTCAGATGGTCTGGTGGTGATAGGGGGTGACTTCAATCTTGTGTTAGAGCATGGACTGGATCGTTCGAGCTCCCAGGCCACTAATAGATACTCGCGGAAACTACAACAGATTAAAGGGGTGTTAGACAGAATGGGCTTAGTAGATGCCTGGAGAGGACATCATCCTAATAGTCGCGAATACACGTACTATTCACATACGCATGGGACCTACTCACGGATAGACACGATTTTGGTAACCTCTAAGTTTTTCGACCAAACCAGGGGCTCGGAAATTTTGGTATGCCCGTGGTCAGACCACTCGGCAGTTTCCTTGGATATGGATCTTGGTGGAGACTCAAGGACTCCATATTCCTGGAAAATTAATGAACGTATGTTAACAGATATGGCGCTACTGGGCCAGATACAGAAAGAATTGCAACAATATTTTGAGCTAAATAATACCCCGGGATCTAATATAGGATGGGTGTGGATGGCCCACAAGGCCTATATCAGGGGGATGTGTATCAAGATGGCATCTACCATTAAAAAAAATAGTATACGTCAGGAACAGGAACTTACTGCTAAGTTACGAGATTTAGAATTACAGAATCAAACGCTCCCCTCCAATAGTCTTCGCCATAGAATAGATGACACTAGATTAGAACTTGACGCCTTGCTTTCGCACAAGACAGAGAGTGCCCTGAAACGGACGAATCAGCTGTTTTATTCCAAAGCTAATAAACCTGATTCCTTTCTGGCACGGAAGCTTCGGTCTAAAGCAGCATTGTCCAGAATTCTTAGGATTAGAACCAGGGCTGGGAAGATAACAGTGAGTCAGAGCGAAATCAAGCACACATTTAGGGATTTTTATAATTCGATCTATTCGACAAAAATAAACCTGAGCCCGGAAGCTCTTAGATCTTATCTGGACTCCTGTGATCTTCCTAAAGCTTCAGAGCAGCATATAGAGGATTTGAATGCGGATGTGGGTGTAGAGGAGATATTAGAAACCATTAAAAGTCTCAAATCAGGGAAAGCCCCAGGGCCGGATGGCTTCGCTAACTCTTATTATAAAGTATGTGGGAACATTCTAGCCCCTTATCTTAGCTGTCTGTTTAATGCCGTACTTAGGGGGGGATCTATGCCCCCGGAACTCAGCACGGCGAACTTAGTAATCTTCCCTAAAGAAGGGAGGGATCCCCTGGAGCCGAAAAATTATCGTCCCATTTCCCTCATGAATGGGGATATTAAATTATTGACTAAAATTATGGCAAATAGGATGGCAAGGTTTCTCCCAACTCTAATACACAAGGACCAGACCGGGTTCATACAACATAGGCAAACGGTAGACAATATCCGTAGGACCATGAATGTTATACACCTGTCCTCCCAAAGAAAAACACCTCTTTGTGTGTTGGCACTGGATATGGAAAAGGCATTTGACACAGTAGAGTGGCCTTACCTATATGCAGTGTTAGCTAAATTCGGTATTAAAGGAAACTTTATACGCCTAATCAAGACACTATATAAAAGCCCTGAAGCTCATTTGAGAATGCCCGGGACAGGAGAGGCTTTGGTAAACATCCAGCGGGGTACCAGGCAAGGGTGTCCCCTGTCTCCACTGCTTTTTGCTCTGGCTATTGAGCCTCTGGCTCAAAAGATAAGAGGAGAAGGGGAGATCAGGGGTCTGCAGATAGGTCACCACCACCTGAAATGCTCTCTATTAGCAGATGATCTTTTATGCACTCTAACGGACCCTGTAAACTCTATTCCTAAATTATTGTCTATTTTAAGGGAGTTCGGGGCCATGTCAGGGCTGCAAATTAATGAGGAAAAAACTGAGGCCTTGGGGGTAGGGGTTCCAGGACCTATAATAGAAACATTGAAGGCGGCATTCAATTTTCAATGGCCTAAAAATTCAATCAAGTACTTGGGAGTTAAGCTTACCAAAAACTTGGCGGGTCTTTATAAAGCTAACTTCCCACCATTATTTAGGCGGCTGACTGAGGACCTGGTCTAAATATCAAATATCATGGATGGGACGCATAACATCAATAAAAATGACAGTGCTCCCAAAAATTCACTATCTCTTCCGAACTCTACCAATTAACCTATGTATGAAGGATATTGATCAAGTCCAGAATACAATGTTTAGATTTATCTGGCGTAATAAACCACCACGTATAGCGAGGAAAACAATGTACAGGAATAGGCAAAAAGGGGGTCTTTCTTGTCCCAATCTGAGGCTTTATTTACAAGCAGCACGGCTGGTGTGCATCCCGGCAACACACTCTAGTAAACTACAGCCGCTGTGGACTTTTATTGAAAATTGGCAGATGAAACCCCACTCATGGGATACGGTGATCTGGGGGATAGAAAAGGTAGACATGAGATACAGACATACTAGTCCAATAATTTCTACAACCCTTAAGGCCTGGGATAGGCTTAAAAAATCGAGCAACTTGATTCCAACCCTGTCACCACTGATGTCCTTAACGTCCTTCCCCGAGTTTGAGGCCACTATTAGCCCAAATTCTAAAACATGGTGGTTGACTAGCCCTTTAAAGAGAATAGGGGAATGGTTTTCCACGGAGGCTCTGTTAGCACATTCTTCTATCATACCCCGGTTCCAAATTCCGGAGAGGGAGCTGTGGAACTATCGGAAGTTTAGACACTGGATCTCCTCGTTAATACATACTTATGGGAATCCTACACATACAGCATGGTCCTCTATCTGCGAAAAGATACCCTCGATGACAGGCACCCTAGGATACATATAATCACACTTAATAGAGTTCCAGAACACACAAAAAACTAAATTTATGGTAAAGTGGGAGCAGGACCTGGGAAAGGAGTTAGATGCCATGGTCTGGAAAAGAATTTGCACTAATCTGACAAGGGGGTCATATATATATAGTTTACTTGAGACCTCTATTAAGGTATTGCACAGAACCTATTATACTCCCCAAAGGATGGCAAAATTTAATAAAGATATAAATGGAGGGTGTTTTAGGGGATGCAGAACAGAAGGGAGTTTCCTGCATATCTGGTGGACTTGTCCCGTTGCGCAGAAGCTATGGGGAGAACTCATAGACTTATTTACACAAATTACAAACAGTAGCTTGAGACCCGAAATTGAAACATGTCTTTTGGGAATGAAACTTTATGATTTATCTAGGGAACGGAATGAACTCTGGCAATTTTGGACCTTAGCTGCTAAAAATTGCATTGCCAAAAATTGGAAAACTTCTGTACTGTCAATCAAAGAAGTTGTTAAAAAGATAAATTATATAATGATAAATGAGAGAATAGCGAATTCATTGCAGAATACAATGCCCAGGTTCACTAACACGTGGACTCCTTGGTTGGTGTCCAAATATAGTATACAGACCTAGATAGAGATTGGATGGAAGAGTTTGGGAAGTTGGAGGATGGTGGCGGCTGGAGAGGATGGCTAGTTCGCATCTGGATGGAGGCTTTTGGAGTGATGATGAAGGAGCTCGCAGGTACTGATTATTTTATATGTAGTAACACAAGTAAACATAAGCTGAGGAGGTTTAATGATAACTAAATATTTTGTAAAATAGTTAAAAGCAAGCATACTTAAGAATGCAGGTTGATGATCAAAAAGAGAAAAAATGTTAGGACGTCTTGTTACATCATTGAATAGAGGGTCATATGGATTCCGGATCTCAGTTGGTCCAAATCAATATGGTTGGGGAGCTGAGAGCCGGTGTCTCATTTTTTTTTTTTTTTATATGCTTCATCCACACCATTCTATTAAAAGTTCAGGACATTTATTAGATCATGAAGATTTCATAGGCTGAGAATGATAGAATGATTAGTTGTTTTTTTTTGCATATCTCAGATCTGTTCTTCACTTTTTTTTTTTTGTGCTTATGTTTTGCTATTTGCATGATTGACTTTTCTATTCTTTGTTATATTATATTGTTGTAAAAAATTGACTTGTCCTAAATAAAAAAATTAATTATTAAAAAAAAAAAAAAAAAAATATTAAACTTACAATCAAACAACAAAATCTAGATCTCCATTTGAGCTGCTTGTCTGTATCCCTTTTAAGGCCATCAAGCAGCAACTCTGAGTGGGAGGCAGATTTAAATGGTCAGATACATGATTGTGTCCTCGCCAAACCAAAACAATCTATCACACCAAGTACACAGCCAATGACATCGAACAGCTCAACTGGAGGCTTAGACAGTGATGTTTAAAAGTATGTTTTATATTAAACTTTTTTCCAAATAATTGAATATATTTAGGACTCCATTGAAGGCATGTGGAAGGTTTCTGAATTTTACCAGGTATACAATATATATATATATATATATATATATATATATATATATATATATATATATATATATATATATATATCAGTGTCCATCTCTCAGTAACATTCTACATGCTGTTGAAACTTGGTTCCTGATGGGCCAGGATACTACACTGCACACCCAGCCCTACAGAGTCTGTGTCTTCAAAGCTGCAGAGGGCAGACCCATACAGGGATAATTTGTTTGATTTTAGGCAGTAAATACAGAGCTTATAAGCACTTCTTAGTAAAATAAAGTACATAAAAGTCAAAATAGATACACAGGCATATTATATATGTAGTAACATCCAGGAAACTTCAATGTTCCTTTGATGATTTTTCTTAATGCACAGCATGTAAAAATAATATTACAAATTCCCTGAAAGCCATATATGCCTGAAGAGAGACCTAACATTCTACAGAGACTAGAATAGTTCACATTTCACAGTCATATATAAAAAACCCATTAGCGGCTTGTGTTCCCACTCTCATGACAGTGCCACACTTGAGTGCTTATATTACACATGTAATAAATTACATATAATATACACAGCAGGTTTTTAACTGTACAAAACAAATCATTACATTGTATGTATATATTACACAGGGGCCTCTGGGCTTTGCAGCTTGCACTCCAATTATATCCCATTTGCCAAAATATGTATCAATAGATTACTTATAAAAAAACAATACAAAAAAAGTATATACACATATATATATATATATATATATATATATATATATATATATATATACATATATATATATATTCCGTATATATATATATATATATATATATATACAGTAGAGTCTCTGTTATCCGGCACCCATGCAGATTGGTATAAGCCGGATAAATGTAGTTTATGAGAGTAACATATAAAAGAGGCCTAGATGAGCTGCACATAGAATGCTCTGCTAAGTACATTTATGAGTGAGGGCTGTTCTAGCAGCAGCAGCTTTCACTCCTCACTTATACACAGGTACGTAGGGCTGTGGGGTGCGGTGCTGAACCCGGGGAATGTAACCCCAACACTGCCCTGGCTCAGTCACTCATGGCTGTCTGCTTCCAGGTAACATTAAATTGCAGAGACTTACAGTGGATGATATCTAGGTGCCTGTAAGCATTTTGTGGCATGACAACCTGGCTCCTGGCATTTGTTGAGCCCTGTAAATTATTTTTTTATTTAAAGTACAGTATTCATTTTTTTCTGGTTGCTTGAGAGTTCTGATTGCTGGTTAACTGAGAGTCTACTGTATATATGTATATGTGTATGTGTGTGCTGGCTCCGCAGGACCCTGGAGGGATCCACAATACATTGGTAGAAGTTGTGTATGTGAGATTACATTGCTGGAGAGCTGTGGTTGCAACCTTTGATGCAACAGCCTGCTTATGAGCCAATGTAAAGGGAGGGGTGTGGTGTCCAAATTCAGTCTTATCCAGTTATGAAGCAAAGGCGTTGGGCTTCTTCCTGTTCCCTCCTACTGATATCTTCAAATGTGCACTCCCATTATCCATCTCTCAGGAGGTGATGTAGCAAATACAAAATAAATTCCTATACTTATAAAAAGAGTCTGTTTTCCCCCAAAATGCTTTATGTCTAGAACTTCCCCAGCTGCTAATACTGTTAGTTTGGCACATACTTGACAAACAAGTGTCTTTTTTTAATTTTCTTCCTTTAAATCTAGAGGGTGTGTTTTAGTAATATTATTGAGATTTCTGAACAATTATTTTACCAAAATTAACACAAACAGCCAGAACAAGTAAAACTACATCTAAATTATTTTTTGTGCCATTTTTTTTGGTGTGTACTCTCTCTCTCTCTGTGCCCTCTCTCTCTGAGCTCTAGGTGCTCTCTGTTGCTCTCCCTTCCCATCTCTTCCTCTGTCTCCCTCCCTCTCTCTATCTGCCTTCCTCCCTCTCCCTCCTCTTTCTCCCTCCCGCCCTCTCTCTCTCCCAGCATTCCTCTTCCTGCATTCCTCCCTCCCTCTCTGTCCCCCTTCCTCTTCCCCTACCTCTCTCCAGCGCAATTGTGATGCAACTGTGCATGGTATAAGCGTCCCTTTAAAGGGACCCTGAAGCCACCAGATGTGCTCAGCACCATCAGATAAAGGGTGGAAAAGCATATAGACAAGTACTTTCCTTTTTTAAATTGATATTAAAATTACTGCTTAAAAGCTCACTGATACCATGCAAGGAAGCCACTTTGGGAGGTGGGAAATACGCCTCATGCTATGTTGCTTTGCCCCTGGTTGCTCATCTGGAATACAAGCTCTAATTGAATGATGATGAACCAGGTTATGTGTCACTCTGCAAACAAGCCTTTCCGGGTGATTTATCGCAAATTAAAGATGGATCAGAATTGCTGGTTGGGAGCAGTCGTTGGATCCCACCCAGATATAAAGATCTCAAATTCTTGCCAAAGTAAAAGCTCCGTGTTGTGTGGAAAATAATTATGGCTTTAACCTCTGATCTGATTTATTTTTCCAACCAAAGTGTTGAGTTGAATCTATTTCAGGACGATGATCCTGCTCCATTAAAAAGTGGAAGTTCACGTTTCATGACAGTAGTTCAGATTCAGAAGCTGAGGAATAACTAATATTGAAGCCAGCATACCTAACATAGCCAAGCAAAAGAAAGGACATTAAAAAGCTCTGAATACAAGCATTTCCACAGATGAGTATTCTAGCCCTCAAGTACAGGTGGTTCCCGATAGACATTCAGTACTTAAGAACCGGCTCCCAATGCTTTTTATATGAGTTTGTTTTTATGTACTGTTTGAGTTAAAAGAAAAAGAACAATAGATTCTGTAACTTAGAATTACACTGCAGGGGTGTTATTATTATTTCAGTATTACACTGTATTATTTCCACATATGAGCCATTATAGAATTGTTATTGTTATTATTATTATTATTATAATTACTACTCATGGATCCGAGTTACATACAAATCCAACCTAAAGACGTTCTTGGGAACGTATCTTGCCTGTAACCCGGAGAGTGCCTGTATCTAGGTTCTCCAGCTTCTACACTCTCCTGTGAATGTTTATTCTTCTTTGCAGATGAGGTCTTCAGTCAAATTACAGTATCTCTATTCAGTTACCAAAAATATATATATATACATATATATTAGCAAAAACTGTGTTAAAGTTTGGTTAAGGTTGCAATGCAGGATGGGGAAACTTAGCTCTGGAAAAAGGCAGGAAATTGAGAATGTAAGGTAGCACACAACCTTAACGTCCCTTCCTCCCCTTGCAAAGGGTTTTGTGATGACATCATTCATGACATAATCTGTAACATTAGGTGACATCATTCATGACATCACATATGATATAAATGACATCTATTATGACATCGCTCGATACATTATATATATGATCAATGAAATCATCCATGTCATTACACTAGACCTCTTATAATGTCAATTAATGGTAACCCTATTCTTACAAATTATTTTTAGAACAATGAAAACATTGATATTTGAAACTAGTGATAATGTACAGGACTGAAAATACATTTTATAAAAATATAAAATTATTTTATCTTGGGCAAGGTGTGTTACTGGCTTACCCATAAAACAATATCAATCAATTTGATGGTGTTGGTAAATATTAATGGTTAACTATGAACCCTATGTAAATCAGGTGCTCTAAGTTAGGACACTGCCATAAATCATAAGTGAGAGATTTTTTTCCCTAACTTCTAAACTAATCTAAATCTTTCACTCCCCCACATTAGAGCATTCAGTGCACAGCTGTAAATACTGCCTTAGACGCCACAGATTACTGTGCAGGGAGCAACCAAACCAAGCTTTACGGATGACACAGGGCTCGAGGAGTCAATTGGAAATGTGAAACATCATAAATCGTATAATAAGGGTGAAGTGCAGGAATAACTGCCCATAACTGGCTATGGCAATGAAATATATATATATATATATATATATATATATATATATATATATATATATATGAGACGTTTTTTTAAATGTATTAATATATTTTGATATTAAAATATGTGACAATCGTATTTATAGCTTCAATAAAAAAAATGTTTATTTTGTGTAAAATATGATATATTTATAGACAATGCATTAGAGCGGTTGTTCCTAGGCAACATGGTTTTGTGACGTGTATTAACCCCTGGATTGTGTTTTACCCTGGATTTTGTATCATAAAACAGTCTTAAAACTAAGATATATTTTTTAATTAAACATATGTTGATATCGGATTGTTAAGTGTCAAATAATGTTGAAATGCCATCATTTGGTAGTTCTTTTTATGCTACAATGTCACTTTAAATGCTTCTGGGGTACTGTGAGTGGTGTTTGGTACTCATAAATCTTTCCTGTGTTTTTACATTTACGGCAGTTCCCTGATTTGCGAGTGATCCGTAAAATCTTATTAGCATAGGGTTTGGGTGTCAAAGTCTAATGAGTAACTTTTAATTTTTTGTCAGTGCGAAACTCAATGGAGATTTATGCCTTGATTTGGCTTTGTTGTACAGATCACTCGGAGCAGTGACCCGTAGCAGTTCTCTCACAATGTTTTAGGGATGGGTGAATAAGATAGCTAGGTAGCATTTTTTTGTGCCACTACAGCACTAGCTATTGTTTTTTCAGGTATTAGCATAGGGCCCTATGTCAGCCATTTAAGGGGTTATCTGTATTAAACTATGTGCTGTCCATTGACTTTTTATTTTATCCCGTAAATGAGACCACTCAACTGACTGGTGACATATTGAGTGTATCTAGTATAATGTCGCTTCACTAGACCTGAGAAATGCTATTAACTATGTGGCTACAATATGAAACCACGTATTTGTACCGTACAAATCAAGAATGCCATAAAACAATTGGTTTGTGTGGCCATGAAGTACATTATATCCATGAACAGGAGAAAATATGTGCCCTGTGTGGTTTTCTAAAATTAATGACAATGAAATCTACAAACATTGCTTTTGAGTGAACCTGTTGATTAATGTATTTAGCGCAAGATAATCTAATACTTAGGAGCTGAATATATTTTATAGGAGCCAGACAATCAGTTTCTAGGAGCCCTTTATGCTTTACTAACTACACAATGCAGCTTGGGAAAGATCATTACATGGTTGTTGTTGTTGTCGTTTAGTCATTCAGTCGTGTCCGACTCTCTGTGAACCTATGAACTGCAGCACACCAGGCACAACTATCATTATGTCTCTGGTCGTGCTTATCCATAAGGTTATCTTGGCAAAGATGTGGGTTGCCAGTTCCTTCTCCAGTCGATTGAGATCTGTCTGACTTCTTTGTTGTAACCTGCCCATCTTGGGTGACACTTCATGGTATAGCTCACAGCTTCATTACAGTACACAAGCCTCTTTATCACAACTAGGTGGTGATCCAGAAGGGGCATTACTTGGTACACTGGTGATTTTCACACAATGTGCCAAGTTATATGGGGTCTAACTAACTTTCCTCTAATGGCCGACAACAAACCCACATACTGCTCTGTTGGTCAGGTCACAGCTATTAATTCAAAGCAGTGTCAGTATGCATCATTTGATAAAGAAAAAAAAGAAATAATGTGTTATTTCTTAAAATGTATATATTTTACTGACTTGCAATATATTTCCATTTATTTTTGTTACATTACAAAAAATGGGATGACTTTTTTCTGCTTAGAGCATACTTGTTCTGGCAAGACTAGGAGCTGGACAGCCACAGCAGTGGTTATGGTCTTCATATCCATTATAGATATGTTTACTGGTCTGTAGCACTGATTTATTGGGCAGGCTCAATGGGGGATCTTCTGTGCAAATATTTAGGATTTTTTATTAGAAAAGTACCACCATGCTCCAGAGTACAGCAAAATATGGGTGACAAATTACAAATAGTAGAAGGAAGAAATAAATGTACTATATCAGACATAGAATGGTAAACACACTGCCAAAATCAGCTGAAAATATAAAGAGTTTTTTAGTGATATAGTTGATATGATACATTATAATTTTTCCAAAATTTGCACAAATTCATAGTGCAATTAAAACAGCATATACATTATATTTTTTAATGGCCTTGTTGTTTTTTTTATTTAGACCTAATACAACCCCTTCTTCTGTGCAGTTTGTTTAGTGGCGTAACATTTATATGTAATGGCGTGTTTCACTATTCTATAATAACTTTTATACTTTACAAGAGTATTTAGCTTTAGACTGAAAAGATTAAAACCAGACCACAAGAGATTAATTAGCATTCAGAATTTCTCAGTGAAGACCAGGGGTGCACAAGTTCGGTCCTGGAGGGCCACACCCAGCCCTGGATTTGAGGATATCCCTGCTGCTCACAGGTGAGTCAATCACGTCTTCAGTCATCCTGATTGACTCACCTGTGCGCAGCAGGGATATCCTCAAATCCAGGTCTGTGTGTGGCCCTCCAGGACAGAACTTGTGCACCCCTGATGTAGAGTATTCCCACTGTTGATAAGGAATGTGAGTGCAAATAAGGTTCAAAATGTACCGCCCTCTCCTATATAGCCCATTTAACATGGGATCCATTTAGGACTATCGGACCCCTCTCAGGAAGCATTAGTGCACAAATCTTAGATTAGGGTACAGTGCCAGAAACCCACTCACACAAGCTGCAGCTTCGCCCTTATATGGGGCTCATCAGCAGTGGCAGCACCAGTGAATGGAGGGCCCTGGTTAAAAAAAAAAAGGTGGAGGCAATTTAGGCAAATACCTATTAATAACTGTAAACTACGCCATTTGGAAAAAGCAAATGCTGTTTGGTGTATAATAATAAAATAACTAATAGATTAATAAATTAATATACTTTACGTATTTTGAAGTAATATATGCAGGAAGCATTGTGTTGAAGAGCTGGCAATGTGTTTTGATGTTGCTGCAGCATTAGTGCTGTGGAGCTGCTGTGTAAGCGTCATGAATGTGTGCAGTGTAATAGTGTGCGTGCGCGAGGCAAATCCGTTAGCGTAGCTGTGTACTTCCGCATTGTATAAGTTATTGTTCTAAAATGGCTGCAAATGTGTGGTATGCGGCTGTGGCTGATTTAGCGTCCTTCTTTTAAATGTTGTCCGACTTTTTCGGAATATCCGTAGCTGTTTTGTGGTGTGTTGCGTGTTTAGAGTCCTGTAGCCTCGTTTTCGTTTTGTTCAGCGGCCATTTTTTCTCTCGCTTAGGTGATTTTCGGGTGTTTAAACTCCGAAATTTGTACTTAAATCGTAACTTCACGTGCAGAGGTCCTGCTGTGGGTAAGCTTTTTATGTGTTTTTAATATGTTTGGGGTCGCGCGGGTTGCGTCCTTGTTTTCAAATCTTGCATGTCTTTTTCTGCAATTCCGTAGGTGTTTGGTGTTGTTTTGCGTCTTTAGACCGCTGTAGCCTCGTTTTCGTTTTGTTCAGCTGGCATTTTTTCTCTCGCTTAGAGAATTTTTCAGTGTCTAAACTCTTTTATTTTGAGTTAAATTGAGGTGTAACTTCAGTTTTCGAGGTCCTGGGTGCCCCCCCTTGCTGTAGGTAAGCTTTTTATGTATGTGTTGTGTGTATTTATTGTGTTTTTAATTTTTTCATGTGCGCGGGTTGCAGCCGATTTTTGCGAGGACGTAATTGGTCGTAACATGTCTCGTATTTTTTTGAGAGGTCCGCAGTTGCTGGCAAGGAGCGCCAAAGGCGCTCCTTGCCAGCAACTGCGGTCCTTGCTTCGCGAAGGCCGCAGGCTCGCTGAGCGAGCCCGCAAGAATTAGCAAAGGCTCGCATGCTCACAACTATATATGTGATAACAATAACAATAAAAATATAATAATTAAAGAAAATTCTATATATAATAATAGTATTTTTTTTGTATTCAATATATAATAATAATACTAAATGATGGCAATATCTAATTTGACAATACCATCATATCATGCTAGATAATATATATATATATATATATATATATATATATATATATATATAAACAATATTAGTGATGCTTATTATAGGTTATAGGGATAGTGCTACACATGTATTATATCCATAGAAGTATCTGAATAAATATTAGGGAAAAATGATCCTAATATGTACAGATGATCAGAGGAAGTCCTCATATGGTGGATAAAATCACAGTATTCACATTAGATTTGTAGATAATACATGCAATATTAAAAACAATGGAGTGCTCACAAAAGTTTCAAAATCATTTATATAATCACCATATTACACTGACCATAGGTTATAATAATCCTCATATATGTAGAATGAGGGTTACCTGATTGGGGCCTCACATGTATGTCACAGACTATAGGGATACTTATCTCATGGATTCACTCCAATAAGTTCTATGAAAAAACCCTGACTGGTTTCTCTGAGTGATAGCATCAGCTTCATCAGAAGCAAAATTGTGTGTAGCACTATGCATAACTCACAGGCTATTTAAGCACCCGAGATTGGCGATATTACATCATAACTCCATGCAGCGCCATAATCTGTATATATATATATATATATATATATATATATATATATATATATATATATATGACTTTCAGTTAACCAGAACTCTCAAGCCATCAGAATTTTTTTTTTTAATACTGTGCTTTAAATAAAAATACAATTTTACAGGGCTCAACAAATGCCAGGAGCCAGGTTGTCATGCCACAAAATGCTTACAGACACCTATATATCATCCACTGTACATCTCGGCAATTCAATTGTACCTGGAAACAGACAGGCATAAGTGACTGAGCCAGTGCAGTGTTGGGGTTACATTCCCCAGGGTCAGCACCGCACCCTCCAGCCAAACGTACCTGTGTGTAAGTGAGGAGTGAAAGCTGCTGCTGCTAGAACAGCCCTCACTCACAAATATACCTAGCAGAGCATAAATGTGAAGCTCATCTAGGCCTCTTTTATCAGTGACTCTCAAGCAACCAGAAACTACATTTATCCGGCATCTACCAATCCCAGAGGGTGCCGGATAACAGAGAGTCTACTGTATAGTCTCTCTAAAAATATATTGTTCAGTTTCTATACTATATATATATATATATATATATATATATATATATACACTAGTGAATTGCCCGTCAAAAATGATGACAATAACATTTGAAGCCTGGCAAAATGCGAGAATATGGCATCTCTGAAGGTGCTCATTGCGAACCACGCAATAAGCGCCAACGGAGCTCAGCGCGGGGCTCGCGATGAGCTCCAAAGGTGCTCAGAGGTACAAAATCATCACATTGTGTGGCAAACAGCATTGCCAGCTTTACAATTTTATTCCCATCATTTATATATATATATATATATATATATATATGTATATATATATATGTGTGTACAATTTTCCGCAAGAATACAGACCATGAAAGCGGGGCCTCACGATCCTTCTGACTTTCTTACCCTACTGTTTTACCCTACTCATGATGTGTTGTCACAATAGATATATAGCCACACACATATATATATATATATATATATATATATATATATAGACAGAGGAGGGCCCTGGTGCTCTGCACCACCTGCACCAGCAGTGTATCTGCCTCTGCTCATCAGTGCGAGTTTGGTTCTGGAGAGAGACTCTGACTCAATATTAAAATACTTGACAAGACAATAAGGAATGAAGTGTAATAACGTCAGGAAAACAGAAGTTCATTGAACTCTCTGCCAATGTAATCCTAGTTTGTCCTTATTTTTGCAGACGTTAGGCCCTTAAGTACACATTATAATAAGACTTGCGTTTCTTGATAGTCTTCAGTATGGAGTAATGTAACAGACAGGAAACATCTGTACACTTATAGTCTAAAATTCTCTGTATCACACAAAGAAATAATAAATACTTGTACTCATAATTGTATTAATTGTTCTTTTGTTTTATATCTATAGAGTGTGTGAATGGTTTTTATAGTCTACTTCTATACATGGATGTGTACAACTTCCTGTTTTGTTTCTTTATGTTTTTTAATCTAGAGAAGATTACATATCTATGTAAAAGTTTGTTTGGCAGATATTGATCCAAATTGAGTCAGCATTAGTTCCAATCCTGTCACTGACATGTATGATTCTAACCTGTGTTAACTGATTGAGATAAAAGATCAAGAGCCAGTTCAGTATACAATGCAGTTCTAAGCTGTGGCAGTTACATTGATTTTTCAATGTTCTTCAGCAGACTAGTGGCTTGCCCGTCAAAAATGACGGGGCAATAAAATGTGAAGCCATGGTAATGCTGTTTGCTACACAATGCCAAGCTTTTGCTCCTCTGAGGATCTTCGGCGCTCATTGAAAGCGCCTCCTCTTGTGTACTTTTGTTCCTCTGAGCACCTTCAGCTCATTGCAAGCCTCTCCCCTTGTGTACTTTTGCTCCTCTGAGCACCTTCAGCTCATTGCAAGCCTCTCCCCTTGTGTACTTTTGCTCCTCTGAGCACCTTCAGCTCATTGCAAGCCTCTCCCCTTGTGTACTTTTGCTCCTCTGAGCACCTTCAGCTCATTGCAAGCCTCTCCCCTTGTGTACTTTTGCTCCTCTGAGCACCTTTTGGCGCTCATTGCGAGCCTCTCCCGTTTCGTACAATTTTTTTAGTACAGTGTAAATTAGAAAATGTTTTCAGGTCTCAGCCAATGAACAGTAATCCAGATATACTAATACTATACTAATACTAATTATTACTTATTAAATTAATGTATGTTAATAATTAATTAGGAATAAATAAATGTATTAGGAAGTGCGAAGCATTAATGTATTCATAAAGTAACGGCAGTGTAAAATATGCTATTTATGTTTTTTTTATTTTTATATATATATATATATATTTTTTTAATAATAATTAATTACTTAATAAATTAATATACTTTACCTATTTCTAATTAATATATCCAGCAATCAATATCCTGAAGCTAACAATCTCTTTTGATTTTCCTGCAGCATACAATATACAGTTGGACTGTTGCTGCTCTGATGAGAAAGTGTCAGCAATGTAGCAACTGTGTATTAGAAATAGGCTGCGTGCGCGAGGCCAAACTGTTTGTTTAGTCGGGCAAAGCGCCATTTTAGATTCGTAATGTTATTAGTTGCAAGTTAGTGTTGTAAAATGGTGGCGATTGTGTATGTGTTACGCGGCTCGCGAGCATTTTCTGTCCTTATAGTGTATTTTGTACCTCATACAGTCTTGGGTAAAAGTGGTACGTGGCTGGCAGTGTTTTCCGCGGTTCGGGGTCGTGAAGCCTTCTTTTCATTTTTTTAAGGCGCAATTTTTTTCTCGCTTAGCCGATTTTCGAGTGGCAAAACTCTGCAAATTCGGCTTAAATTTGCGTCCAACCTCACTCCCAGACATCCTGGATGGCCCCCCGTGCAGTGTGAGAGTTTTTTTGTTTTGTTTTTTGCGCGGTTTGGCCGGTAACTTTGTATTTTTCCGACCCCATATTTTTTTTTCTAAGTCCTGCATTCCTCAACCTTTTGCAGCTTAAGGCAATCCCGCGTTTCCTAACTGTATTGGACGCTAAGTCCCGCGTTTTTCAATGCCTCAAAGGCTTGCCTTGCTTTGCCCCTTTTCTGCATAAGTCCCACGTGTTTCAATGGCTCAACTGCTCGCCTTTGGCGCTCATCGCCTAAGTGCTCCGAGTTTTAATGCCTCAACTGCTCGTCTCGCTACGCAAGGCTCGCAGCTCATCGGTTAAGTGGTCCAAGCTTGGATGGGCAGGTCATAGCAGAGAGGTCAAACAAATCATGGTCCAATCGAGAAGGAACTGGTACTTACTCTAGTATCTGTGTTGTGAGCCTTATGGATTAGCATAACCAGACACAAGATGTGTCTGATGTGCTGTGGTCCATAGAGAGTCAGATATGACTGAACGACTAAACAATAACAAAAAAAGGGCTCCCTTCTATGCGGCTAGAAACAGCCCAGCTGTCTGTCTCCTCTACAATCTTCTCGGTTTCTAAGTATTAGATATTTTTGTCGATCCCTACCCATTTGCAGTACATAAATAGTAAATTTGTGTTTATATTTGATTGTCTAAAAATAAAAAATAAAACTTGCTTCCTGCTCAGAATTCCAAGAAATACATTTATTGCACTGCACTCTGGGAAAACTGGGCAGGGACATGCAAATGAAACCACAATGCATTTTCACTCTTTAATCCCTTGGAGGCATCCGTGATATTTTGGTGGAAGATGTGTGTATGAGAGGGGTGTTTACATTTCTGGAGTGTAACATTTGCAAGTAGTCTGCTTCTGGGTCTCTGAGGTGGAAGGGGTGTGATGTCAATTCCAATCAGATCCAATTATCTAACAAAGCGTCCTGATCGCTTCTTGTTCTCTCCTTCACTCACTCCAGTAACAGATACAAAAAGATACCCTCATTATCCAGCTCTCATAAAAAGTGATGCAATTAAGACAAAATAGATTCCTTTACTCATAAACAATGTCTTTTTTTAATTTAATGTTGCTTGTGGTTTACACAGCTGCTAGTTTGTTACATATTTTGACTCTTGCACGGGTTCATTATATTTTCTTAATTATGGCGTCTTTCAATGATTTTCAGATTACAAGAAAAAAAATATTTTTATCACAACAGAACGGCGCACAACACACAAGAATAGAGGAATCTTAATGATCTGTAATCAGCAGCTGATGACAGAACAGGGAATTCTGTGGTTTAAGAATAACATATAAAAAGTCCCAGGGTACAAAGAACATCTCGGGAGACTCATAGCAAGACACACAAATAAACACGGTGTCTGATTGAAATATAATACAGTTTATTTACAATTTGTCTATTAGAGTCGTATTAAGCTGCAGGATAAAAAGTAAGACATTAAAGGGGCTCTGTCATCCAACCAGGAAATTGATTTCATATGAAAGAGCATTAAAAACGAAATGTACATTGTATTTGCCATTTTTCTCTACAGTAAATCATTTCTGAAATATTTATCATTCATTCTGTGTCTCCTGTGTGCTAACGTGTGGTTCATAGTGCATGATAAGGGTGAGATGTAACTTCAACAAAGCAATGGAGTCTTTATTTTGGCCACTATAGAGACAGACAAGCAAACTGTAATCCTAATTAGCACATAAAAGCATCTCATTAATATGCATGAGCTGCCCATTTGCATGTAAATGCAGCCACAACAACATGTAATTTCACAGGATTGATTCACTTTAGAAAGAAATGACTAACACAAGATATAGCCAGTTGTTTATGCTCTTTTTGGGGTGACAGAGTCCTATTAAAGGGGCTCTAGGTTTTATATAAATGTTTAGTATAACTGCTTCCTCCTCTGTGTAATTGTCATATCATTTGTATATGTCATTTACTTTTATGACGCTGGATAGTAAAAGTTATTCAGCTTCTGAAGGGTCCCCTGTATAGACTCATGCATGCTGCCATCATTCACATCTGTGACATAAGCCATGTCTATAGGGAGGTACTCCACACTAACAGTGTCATGCTGCAACGAACACAGCATGTCACCGTCTCCTAGCAGATTAACACCGGCTGTTAATCCCATCACCTGTGAATGTGGATTTAGGTCTCAGATATGGAGGGTGGCAGCCTGCATGAGAGTACACAGAGAATTGTTTGAGAAGCTGAAATGCTGTTGCACTGGGGCCTTCTTAGTAGTAAGTAACAGATAGATTTCCTAAGACAATTAGACTGAAGTTGAAACTAAATAAGTAGCTTATTTCCTTAGCACTACAGTATATGTTAGAGCGTTACAAGGGTAATAATAAAATAAAATATTTAGATAAAACAAAAAATGGCTATATAAACTCTTTGATTTCTACACAGGAAGGATGGAGTAAGTGTATTATGATAATGTAATGTCACACTTAAAATATAAATCGTCTAAGCTGTAGTCCTACCTATTCTGCCTACCTGTCTTATTTTATTAAGAAGTGCTTAAAATTTAAGTTTGTTTTCTGCCTAAAATCATATATTTTGTACCTGTCTGCCCTCTGTAGCTTATGCAGCTCATGAATACACAGAGTGTGAAGTGCAGCTTTTTTAGATTAGCCTGTCACTGACCTCTGTCAAGGAGCATGTTGCAGAATGTTGCCACTTATTGGTTATTTAGGGTACCCTGCACACCCTGTACTTAGAAGTACACTGTCTTAGTGAGCTGCAGAGAGCAAAACCAGTTACCAACTATTTCTAAGATTTGGGAAGAAAAAAAAACAGTGCTTTTAAGCCCTTCTTAAGAAAACTAAGTACATAGAAGTAAAGATATACAGCTATTGATAATCAAATAAAGCTAGGCATGCCCACATGACAAGAGACAGCACAGAAAACAATGAAAGGGCTTAAATGCAGTAATCCATCATTAACAAAATGTGTCAACATTGTATGGGTGGATCAGAAAATCTATCTGATAAATCAAAATGGCAAACTTCAAAATGATTTTACTATAGGAAAATGTATTCAAATGATAAAGTACTCATTATCACCTATAGTTTAAATTGCTACCATATATGGAACCTCATCTGTGCCACATTAGATGCCTTTTCAATCTAGAAGTTAAATGGAAGACACATGAAGAGGGGGACAGCAGAGGAGGAAATGGATAGATGAAGCAATGAACATGAGCTTGAGGGAGCTCAGATGGGCAGTGGCTGAGAGATGTGCCTGGCATGCTGCGGTTCATAGGGTCACAGAGAGTTGGATACGACTAAACAACTAAACAACAATAAAATTAAAAAGGGGCCTAAAAGATTAGATTGTGTAAATTAGACAGTATTTGAGAAAAAACGACTTATGGAAATAAATGGATAAGAGAATAATGTAGAAAAGACAGAGATTATCTGAGTTATTAAACTTGTCATCACATGCTGGAATGGTTTATGTAATAAGATAGTGGAGACACTCATGGGAATTGGGAACTTGGAGACCAGGGTGAGACGTGTAGGAAGAAAGCTTTAGTATGTGTCCAAAATTATAAAAGAAATGAATAGGGGAAATAAGTATGTCTGATATATATTGTATAGAAGGTGGAAATTATTTCAAGACAGGTTCAATGTCAGATCTTTCACAACCTGATCTAGACAGTGACTAAAAATGGAAATATGTGGTCAAATAATGTAAGTAACTGCGCTATCTGCACCCAACTACAGGAAATTAAGCCAAACCGGTCACTGGAAGGTTTGATCATGAGGATAGAGCTAAAATATATTGGCCATATAATGAGAAGACAGAATTGCCTAGAGAAGACTTTGATGCTGGAAAAGATTGAAGGCACAAGAAGAAGGGGATGGCATAGGCGGAGATGGATAGATGAGATCATTGAAGCAATAAACATGCGCTTGAGGGAGCTCAGAGAAGGAAACCGCAGAGGCCAAGATGGATAGATGAGGTCATTTAAGTAATGAACATGAGCTTGATGGATGACATATGTGCCTTGCATGTTGTGGGCCATAGTCGCGGAGAGTCGGAAAGGACTGAACAACAACCTGCACCCAAGCAGCTTTGTATATGCAAGATCACTACTTTATGGTTGGATGTGAGGGTGAACTGGTTATATCTGTCACCCCATAGATTTACATGTGCAGTGGAGTAAAATAAAACCCCTAAATGTCATTTATATTAGAAATGAGCTTGTTGTAGATCAGAATAACAATAAGACTTTAACACTTGGCTATTATTTATTGACCAAGGCATGCTCTTGTGGTTTATCACTCACACTTTTATCAATTACATGAGATAAAGTGATATGCTATGCTTAAAATAAACAACTTTGAAACTAAATTATCTAACACTTCAACCCATTTAAAAAACAATAATTATTATATTTGTTTGGCGTGTATTTTTAATTTCTGTAGTAACAAGGAATTATGTGGTGCCACTTTAAATTGTCGCCTACTACATGCATTTACCCCTTTTGGATCTCTACCTTGAAGGGGTTTGTGTACCTCAATGAAGCTGTGGGCTATACCATGTAAGGTCACCCAAGATGAGCAGGTAATAGCAGGGAGGTCAGACAAATCCTGTCCACTAGAGAAGAAACTGGCACCTGCTGTAGTATATTTGCCATAAACACCTTAAGCACAGACATAACAATAGTTGTGCCTGCCACTCTGCGGTCCACAGGGTCACAAAGAGTTGGACACCACTGAACGACTAAACAACAACATGCATTTAAGTGGCAATGGCACTTTGGTTTCTGCTCATCCGCTTTCACAACTGTGAACAAACTTTGAATGCAGAAGAAGCTTTCAGTGCTAAAATGGAAAATAGGCAACTACCCTGCCTTCAATATGACTAATGGAAAGCTCTGCTGAGATAACACAAGCAGTGCAATTTTTAGCCCTAAAAGGGATATGGAAGTTTCCCTGTTTTTAAGTGTGTGTTTGCAGATCTAAATGTCATTATATTACCAAGTGCTTGACAGCTCTGTTTTTACTTACTGAATCCTTTCAAACAATC